>OX637868.1:10509783-10908927 GCA_951802705.1 Netelia virgata
AAAAAACGAAACAAGCACATAAAGCTCGTGATACCTGTCTCTGGCCACGTACCGGACGATGCAGGTGCGTGCATCCTGTGAACGAGACGCGCGACGGGGCATATTTTGTCTCTAGCTGACAAGAGGCAAAACGTGCACTCTGGACTAGAGGGAAAACAGAGACAGAGAGAGAGAGAGAGAGAGAGAGAGAGTGGGAGAAATGCAGACGAGGCGACGAGAAAGAGGAAAGGCTAGACGATCGAATGAGAAAAGTTACTTGGGAGGCCTCTCAAGAGCTCGAGGGATCATAGACGACTAGACCGTTACGTCGAGTCTGGCATATGTCAGAGAAATTTTCCGCCTGAGCAGAGACGTCTGTGGGATTCACCAAAGAGGTTGAAAAAACTATACTTTTTACGAATAACATAATTATTCATTTAGGTAAATCTGTACATTAATATGGCACAGTCTATCACCGAATCACCGAGCCGCTCACCCCACACTTTCCAAATTAATCGAACTTACCAATTACTTTTATATCATAAAATCAGATACGATGGTGATGACGGACAACTAAAATCTTTAGCGCCTAAATAAGTTGATAGCTAGTAATGCAGTGAACGATGTACTAAAGTAAAATAGTATATTCATGGCAAACATAGCATCGGTGCGTATATACATAGTATATATGTGGTGTACGAGAAAAGATCAGCGCAAATAGGCCGCACCTGTGTCTCTTGCTAGCTATATTTATTTTCCAAGCTCCGGATGACAATGCGGTCTACAGTTGTGTATAGCTACAACATTATTATCGTTCCGCACAGGTTCGTTGAACCCCGGAACTCTGGGGGTCTTGGAGGCATTAATGGACCGCTCTTAATACCATCGCGGTTAATTGAAGCCTGTTCGTGGGTATATATATATATGTGTGTATGTGTGTGTCTGTGTGTGCGTACGTGCGTTCATTGTATGGCGAAACTCGTATTATATAGTGAATGGTGCGCGGTCGGTCAGGCTCCCTACCCGCGGCTAAACTCATCAGGTGGTCTCTTTTTCTCCCGAACAATAAAGATTCATCGTCTCGCAGAAGGTCTTCGAGATTTTTATTAAGAGTTGAGAAATAATTTATCCTTTAATTTTTTTTCTCTCTGAATTATGACGAAATTTTACAGACGCGAGATTAGAAAAATGATTACCGGACAATATATAGATTATTAGATTTTTTGTTCTCCCTTATTTATAATTTTTCTGGAGCGTCGCGAGGTTGGTGGAAGTCGAAACGGACGCGCGCTTGACGTGCGTTCAAAGTCAAAGATGCTGATACTGCGAGACGCGAGGACTTCCTGGATGTTCGACTCGCTTATCCTGACTCGGCGCAATAATCGGAATCAAATTTCAACCTCGCTCGTCAACAGATGTGCCAGTTTGCCACGATACGTCTATTCAGCGTTTACGCTCTTTTTTTACCGCATTTTCGTGGCTAATTGCGATCTCCCAAACCAGAGAATTAATTAAACGAGACGCGCCGTCAGAGGTAAAAGGTTTCAAAATACAAACTTCTTTCGGTTTGACACGATTCGGAAATATCAATATATCTCTAACTATACATGTTTTGTCAACTAAAAAATAAAACTACATTTTTGTGTCTTTTGGGTTTCTTTTTTTTAGCAAAAAAAAAGTTGTTTCACGTAAATTCATGTTAATTTGCCTGCCAATAGAGCTATAATTCCACTCTGAGCTCATTCTTCCTATCGCCCCTGAAACGTTGTAATGCCGTTAAATTCAAGATGCTATCAATTTTTTTAACGCTTGTACAAAGTCTCGAATTCGGTCTTTGAGTTTTTGCACTTGACTCAATTTAGCTAATATTGAAAAATGCTCGCACGGTCATAATAATCAAAATACGTCGATGTCTCAAATGGTATTCTCGAAACTTTCAGAACATCGTAAGTAGGTCCGAGTTAGGTAAACCGTTGCTTTTCCATTTCAGGCGGTTCAAATAAGAATTTTCAAATTCTCTCATCCTCCGTGCGCGTCCCAATCGTCCTATTTAAATCAAAAGTTTATAAGTTTCCTACCGGAGACTAAAAAAAATCATATATAAATACTTTTGCAGTTTGTAAAAATAGTTTTGCGACTATTCGCATTTTCAAATTTTCCTTCTTCGACTCGTATCGATAAATCGTAATTGGATATGTCGCAACGAGGCTATACGAGCGATAAGTGATCGAGTGTCAGGCAAAAGTGCGTCGAGACATTAATGGCAAAGGCCGAGGGGGGGCACGTGTTGCACCGCGATGGAACAACCGCGAAACCCCGACGAAGAGACGTATACAACGAGCGAGAACCACGAGCGACGTAACGATCGTACGGTACGCGACACGCTATGATACCATGCCTAGAGCTCGAGCCGCGGACTTATGACCGCGCTCCTCTCCGCACTCGCTCTCTCTCTCTCTCTCTCTCTCTCTCTCTCTCTCTCTCTCTCTCTTTTTCTTTCTCTCGCTCTCTCACTCTCACGGCTCATTTTTCGCGCGCACGAACACCAACAGTCCAGAGTCGAGTGGACCCCCCACTTTTGTCCCGAATGGACGAGAGAGTCACAGAACGGCGCGTGTCAACCTTGTTTTGTCCTTGAAACCACGCGACCACGAGTTCTCACATGCCAAGAACAGCGCGTGTGCATTAAACTCTACGCTAAGCTCCAAGTCCCGTGTGCTTTCGCGACGTGTTTTTTCCTCGAACTCTTCGACTTTCTCGTGTTGTTGCGCGGTTCCCGCCATTTTTTTTTCAAATTAATATCTGCACTGTGGACTTTGTAAATTCGCGTCGGACTTTCGACTCGGGTTTTTCGTGACGAACGACATATTTTTCTTTCGGTCGCTCAAACTATAATGACACGTTTTCCGAATCACGTCATTAGGAAATTGAATGGTTGGCGGGAGTTGATTACGCTTCTTGAAAAATTAGGACTTTTTCATATAGGAACAACGCGCTAATAAAAGTTTGCACGTTCCTCGCTCGTGACTTTCGCCTTCCCAAAAATTTGATAACTCTCTCGGTAATTCGAAATGTTTAGTCGGTCAAAATACTCGACCGAAATCGTCCGATTTTTATCGAGAAAAGTGGCAGAGATAAGATTTTCATCTTTTTTTTTTAAACGTACATACTCATATTACATGGTCAAAGTAATATCGCCATTTTACAATTGAAACAGTCCTATTTTCCCGCGATCGTACTTACGACAATAAACAATTATATGAATAAAGTGTGCCAAAGAAAAGCAAATGTTTGACAACCCCTAACGCACGATCTACTCGACCAACTATTTTTTCAGTTTCCGTGCGAATGAATCACAAGCGTCGAAAGTGTTTGTCTGATAACGATCGGCGCGATATAGTTTCTAACGCACGATCACGACTGTCTGTGATAATTAATTTTTTTTACTGATTTTATCACGAGCAAATATAGTTTTAATCATAGGCGAAGAACGACGTAGGACGGAATCTAAGCGTTGACAGAGCCTATTTGATGAAATTCGCGGTAGGCGTATTAGCCTAATCGACCGACGGGCATCAACGTCGACGAAATTCTCTTCCAAAGACTTCTCTCACAGTATTTCAATGCCCCGAGATTCGAATTAGGCGACTCTCTAACGGCCAGAGAACGCGAAATTATATATCGCTAGTATTGGGAGCAATCAAATTTTGTCTAATGAACGTATAATGGTAGACGGAGTAAAGACTTCACATAATAGCCAGGAAGGCTTTTTCGAGGCTTCGTTTAGCATTTGGTCACCGGCCGTGCTATTACTATAACAGTACGATTTGAAATAAGTTGAGTATTCGTTGAATCTTCCGCGAATTTCATCAAACTTTCTATCTGAATTTCTCTGATATTTCTCATTATTTGCCAGTATTTTTTTATAAAATTTTGCAAATTCTTTCATCGATACTTTTAGGCTCGTTGCATACGTACAAAAAGTTCGGCTCACACTCGAATTTGGGCTCCACTGCTCCTTAAGGATATGTAAATATATATGTATAGTTATTACCGATTCGAAGCTCGACGTGCCTACGTGCTATCGATAATCTTCCAATGTGCCGATATAGAAACGCACGAGTGATGGTTGCTACGCCATCGGGAATCTCAATCTCCAATCAGCTTGAGACCATTTCTTTTTGGGATTTTTTTCAAGTACCGAGATATCACGCGGTACTCCGACTGCTCGTGCGCATTGATAGAGGTTTATCGCACCGTTGTGTATTTCTCCATGAGACCGTCCATACACACATGCATATATATATATGTATGTATATGGGCCAGTAGACCTCGTGTTGCACGTCACAAGATCTGACTGTCGAGACCTTCATAATATCTTCGAGAGCTTTTATAACATTTAGTAATGAGAGATATGTGACGAAAGAAAAAAAAAGAATGACGGTAAGAAAAATACAGATAAATTTCAGCGAGACGCGTGCACGAGATAATCCGATCGTTGGCCGAGCGATGAATCAGCTCGTGGTAGCAACGCGAGTGCTTTGTATATTCCTTGAGTGTTTTCCCGAGTCTAACGCGTATATCTATATGCGTACAGTATTATTACGTTGAAGTGTCGGGCATGTGTGCACGGACCGCAACCGACGTCCGAGCTCTTGGTATCACACGCTCTTCTCGCCCACTCGAGCTCTTTCCGTCGATTTGAATTCGATACCCGTTCTAAGTTGTATCGTGATTTTTTTTTCACCCCCTACTTCTGGTTGCATGCTCGACAGCTCGGGTTTTCATTTTTCTTAGATGCGTTGGAAAGGACTGATATTTCATGCACGGTAAATATAAATATTTATAGAAATACAATTTTGCGATGGTTATTTTTCCTCGGACTCGATAGCTTTTACGGTTTACGTTAGCCCTGAGAATAATTTACGAGTGCGCGACGTTACGTCCGAGAGAGGAAGAAATGAGTCTCGCGGACCTCGGTCGCTATCTCGCTTGGCAGTTTATCCGCGGTTTTACGTAACCAAATCCCGAGTCACGAATGCTGGAGGAGCTCGATAAATTCTACGATAGCCCAAGAGAGAGAGAGAGAGAGAGAGAGAGAGAGAGAGAGAGACGAATGACAATAGAGACCATCGACGGCCCATCCTGAAAATACAACATTTATTCCTCACTATTTTTGTTCTGTACGACTTACGTTTTTTTAAACGTGAAAAGAAATCTAATAAAGGGTAAAATGAAAAAAAAGTTAGAAAATTAAGCGATTTCCAAATAAGTCACAAATAATAACTATTTATGTATTTTTCATCGAATTATTAGTTGTGTATCATTGGAGGCCCTGAGTACCCTACGCTACCATCGACTCTCTCGGCGAAGGGCCCTCGCCCTCTTCAGTGTTCCTCGAAACCCCGATAGATGACGCTATGTCCTTGGCCCAGGCCCGGATGCCGCCCAGTGCCCAGTCCAACGAAGAGCCCTGAACCGTATATCGCCCCCTCCCTTTGGTATTTTCGAGGCTGTTGGATGTAGGGCCAGAAAACTTTTCGCGAAACCCGACAGATGGCAGCACTTGCCGAAAAGGGCCACTCTTGGGTCCCAGCTGGATGGAACGGCCCAAGGCCTCGTACGTGTTCGCAGTACTTAAAAAAAATAACATTTCCGTGTTGCCGATATTCGAGGCCGTTTTGTTCGGATTGTCCAAATATTATAAGTATTTTGAAAGGAGGATTCAGAGGAATTTTGGGATAACGAAGAAATAAATAAATTGGCCATGGTTGTTTAAGTTTCAATAAAGAGATCAATGTTTATTTGATACTCCTATAGTAGTAAGCGTGGTGTGTGTGTTCTTTTTTCTATTTTTTCACAATAGAGGAATTAATTATAAACTCAATCTTTGCATTCATAAATATAAATAGGACACTCTTTCTATTACTCTCTTGGTAGTCGCTCGGAGGCTTTATCGCGCTCTCTATCTCTCATTCGCATCACTTAAACGTCTAAAATCTTAAGAGCTAATACCGTATCGATGACAATTCAACAAACGCAGTATTTTCCGCTGTTCGAGCGTTTTTTTTTGTTTCGTTTCGTTTTCATCGTTTTTTTTTTACGTTTTACAAGAACAAAATGGAAGACCTCGGTGATTCTTGTTGCGTAAGGCACTTAAAACAAAATATATGTTCATATTACATATATATATATATCGATTTATTTTCACGTTCTTATTAATCTTTTCTATTTACAGAGGAACGTTCGGAGGGGAAGAAACTCGAAGTCGTTGTCTCGCGCGAAAGTTGGTAAGTCAACATATATATCTCTCTCTCTCTGTCTCTCTCTTTATATCTCTCTGTTTGCCTCGAACTTGCTTTTTCTTCTCTCGTTTGGAAAAAAAAAGAAGGAAACAGAGTCACGTCGAATTATTTACAAAGGCACTGTATAAGGCACAGCCTCATAGGCTTACTGGCCGAGCTGGACGAAAACGAAAAAGGAACCGCGAAATCTTGTGTATGGCGACGCTTTTTTTCTCTCGTTTCGATCACGCGCGTGACTCTCGACGATCACCGTCTGTCGTCGATTAGCAACGAAGAACTCATTTCGCCTTTTTTTTTTTTAGTCGTTTCGAGAGGGTTATCGCGACTGAAATTATCTCTCGGTGAGGATTTCGTCATTTCTCGAAGTCTACTACTCGAGTATTACTCGCACACATTCTTGACTCACATATTTTTTTTCCTCGCTTCAACTTCTTTTTATGATTATCGTTTGTGTTTTTCTTCGTTTACCACGGTCTCCAGGGTTTTCCCTCGATCTCCGGCATAACGCTCTTTCTCATAACGAGAGCGAGAGGTTTTTGCAAGGGCGGACTGTAGACACGGGGATCGAATTCGGGATCGCTCGTGTAACCGTTCGCCGGTGAGGTCGCGACGTCCCGATGACTCGTCGTCGTCGTGTAGGCCGTCGTCTGTTCGCGAAAAGCCGCCGGTGGGGCCTCGAAAGCGATCGGACTGGCCGCCGATGTCGAGGTCGAGCTTGCCGTGGAGGATGCCGAGGACGAGGCCGAGGCGGTGCTTGCTGTTCTTTGGGGTATGGGGATGAGGGTTGGCAGTGGGGAGGGTGGTGCTGGTGACGCAGAGGGCGAGATGACAGGAGTTGCTTTTGCACCGGCTGGCAATACGAGAGCTATGTCACCGTTCGGCAATCGCGTCGGTACCAACTGAAGTCCCGTTCCGTTCGCGTTCGTGAAGAATATTCCATTCGATTGTTGAACCTGAATCCGCGGCGTCGAATCGACCTGAGGCAATATGTGCACTTGCAGCTGCGTCGTGGTCGGTTGGGCCGGTTGGACGATCTGCTGGCTCGTTGTCGTTGTCGTCGTTGTCGTTGTCGTCTGTCCGTTGCTGTTGACGGCCTCGACCGGTCCGAGACAGGATGCCAAATGAGCCATCAATCTACGCTTCACCGATGCGTCCAGACCCGGGAAACGTCCGACCTCACCGGCGCATTCGGTAAAACCGGCACGAAATTTGTTCAGTATGTTCGGATCCGTTGCCGCTGCCAGGGCAACCTGTTGACGCTGCAGGGTCTCCAAATGCTTTACCGTCATCTCGAGAATGTCAGCTTTTTCTAATTTTGAGTGTCTTGCCGGCTGTAATCAGAGGAAACGGAACGACTCGGTTAGAGATATTTTTTTTGTTTTTTTTTTTTTAATGTACAAATTGAGGGAGAAATTCATGTTTGTCCGTAAATCGGTTTGGGGAATCGTGCGGATCCGAAAGTATAGCTCGTCTAAATATTTCGGTGAACATATTTCGAAAGATTACTTTTGAAGTGTGATTTTTTTTAACAACGATTAGAATTAAACGTGATTCGATGAAAGCTCGAGCGATGAACCGACTGAAAGATAATTTTTTCGAACTTGTCCGAAAAACGATTTGAATATCGAAATCGAGAATTCATTACAACGACAAAGTTCTGGATGAAATTTTTCGATCGACGAATCTAGAGAAAATCCTTTCACAAATTGAGTGAACGTCGACGAAGACTCGACGATGGTAATTTAAAAATGCCGAGAATTAACTGCACGCGTGATTCGAAATTGTTCGATTAATTGATAAAAAAAAAAGAACGGAAATTTCAGAAAGTTGCAATGTAAAAATATATATTTTCCAAGAAACTTACGTCTTTTTTCATGGCATCGAGGATGAGTGTCTTCAGGTCATTGAGACAGTTGTTGATGCGGGCGCGACGTCTTTTTTCCATTATAGGTTTGTTACTCTGTAATAAGAACAAAAAAGATCGATTAGACGCGAATGTTGACGAGGGGTTGAAAAGAACGTTGAGTTTTTGGGAAATTCTCGTGGCCATTAATCGGTTATTTCACGAAAAAATAAGAATAATGAATTTCTTGTTTTAGACCGAAGACTCGAGTCGCGAGTGCGCCATCGAGCGGGAGATCGATCGCTTCTGCGCGAAGATCTCCCGTTTCGTTTGAACTCTCGTCGAGAAATTTGTGTTTCATTGGAATTTTTCTTTTTCAACCGAAGCAAATTCGATGGGTTCTCGACGATTAAGTTTTTAATTAAACGGACACTAACCCGTCGATTTTCTCCCGATCGTCTAGTGGTCGTTGTAGTCGTCGGCGCTGACGAATTATTCGTGGTCGTCGTCGTTTGCGCAGGCGGCTGACCAGCCTCTTGGGGCACGTGGGCAGCCGGTGGTGTAGCACCCACCGTAACACCGCCAGTAGGCATCGTAGCACCCACTCCGGTCACCATTGTTCAATATTTCTTATTATCACAGAATAATCGTTTTTAATATTGGCTGTTTTTTCTCCTCTCGTTAATTTTGTTTGTTTATTTTATAACCGAGTGAGATCACTCCCGGTTACAAAAAGTACACTTCACACGTATAATCCAAGTGAGTTGGGGTACTGGGTTCGCACTGGTACCCAGAATAATATAAGAAAAACAAAAATCACTTTTCTTCGAAGTCAATGTTAATCCGGCCCGAATCGTCGATAGTTCAATCGCGAAACGGACGTTAGATCGAAATATTCTCGAGCGAGTTATATAGTATCGTACGATAATCTCGATGATATTTATCTATGTACTCGTAGCTCTTATTTCGTTGTGCGTTGACTTCGTCATTAAAGGCGCAAAGATCGTGGTAAGAGGTATCGACCTCTCGCAAAGCGCGCCAGAGCTCGACTGACTCGACGTGAGAGCACAACGATTTCTGTCCCTTGGCGATGCGGAGCGTGGCTGCCACGCCGAGGAGAGCCTTGGAATTTCTACGTCGGATGGTGGAGGTGGCGGTGGTGGTGGTGGTGGTTCGTGGTTCGTGTCGAAGGCGCGCTTATCGCCGGTGGAAGGAGAAGTTAGATGGTACGGGGAGTGGGGATAGCGCGTGACGCTTCGGACCATGGATTTTCGACCCTACGTTGGGTATACACGGAGTAAACCATCCCTATCCCCTCTCCTCGGCCCCATTGAATTCCGACACTCGACACGACGGCAGCCCTCGGCTGCCCCGAGATAGACCCTTATCCCCACTCCGTCCACCTACAGTTCCCCCGCCAATGGGACCGCCTGAGAATCGGTGGGGGAATGGTGGGGGGCCCAAACGGCGCGCGATCCTGCAGCAGCCACGCCGAGAACCCCCGTCGGGCCCCAGGGCTTGCGTGTTCGCCGATTAATCGAAGGGATTTTTGCGCACGGCACACCGAAGTACTCTTAGTTTCATACCTATATCTATATGCATACACGTCTGCGGGTAGTTGTCGATACTTTCTCCAGTTTTTAATTGTTTTTTCCGACCCCCCGAACTCCACCCTTCAGAAATAGTTCGAAACATCAGCCTCGCTATACTTTTATGAACTATGAATTATGGGGCGAAAATAGTATTTTCCATTCGTTAAAATATATTTACGATCGAAAAGAGCATACATAATCTTACGTAACGCCGCCTGCCCGGACACAAAACTTTGTTGCATCGGTCAGGTAGATATAGCAATTGGTTTCGTCGGGTCTCTTCGGGTATGTAGCATGAAAACGTTGCGATAGTGACGAGCATTAAGGCCAACCGAGGCTCGGTGCGTGGTCGCACGTGCGCGTCTGCGTCCGCGATGGGACGATAATTTTGTAGCATCGGGTATATAGTCGTAAACGCGCGAATGCCCATTCGTGTGTTAAGACACGTATAGTCGAATGGACGTCATAGGCTTATATCATTATCGCGAGCTCGTGTGTGCGTGCGCGTCCCTCTCCGGCTTCATCGAAAATAGCTGAGTTTATGCGAACGGCGAGAACGAGGTACTGACGCACGCGCGATTCGTTCTGGCACGCGTCTCACAGGCATAAGTATATAATACATAATACCACTTGGTAATTCCCGTTTCTCACTCACGCTTTCAAAATTCTTCTTTCTCGGTCTCTCGTTCCACATGGTCGCGAATTGCGAACGAGAACCACGAGAGAATTCTCTATTATTCAATCGCAATCGTTGATGATCGCTAGACGCCTTCCAATTAGCGTTTGTATATGGGATCGTACGGAACACGTGCGACCGTTCTTCGAAACCCGTCACGACCGATGGAGACAATGCGATCTTGCTTATACGATAATCGGCTTCGTCATCGTGTCGCAGTAGGACGATTCCGCAAGTAAGATTCGATCGAGACTGACGGCGAGTCACGACGTGGCGCCTCTAACGTCGTTACTTCGAACTACTACTATGTGACTCGATTGAAGCCCTACATGGAAAATTCTAGATGCAAATAGATCGACGAAGAAGGTCCACGGGCGTTTGTAAGAGCGAATCGATCGATCGGTCATCGATAAATCGTCGAGTCGATTGAAAATTGACGAAGTGAAATGAGAGTAGGAAAATGGGCGTCCGAGAAAGCGAGATACTCTACATAATAGAGATCCCCTCGAACATTCCTTTGGCAAACCTCGAAAGAGTCGCTCATCCCTGCGAAGGATGCACAGAGAAAAAGTGTGTGTGTGTGTGTGCTCTAGGAGAAGGGATAAGCCAGTAGTTCGTGGAAGAGAGGTCGTGGAGTGCCGAGAGAGAAAGAGATATAGAAGAACTAGAGGAAGAAGAGTGCGCACAACGTCGAAGGCGGCAGGTCCGCGAGAAGATACTGGCGTGAGTTTTCTCTTGGCCTGGAGTGACGGCGAGTGCGAGTGAGCGAGAGAATCGTGCGAGGGAGCTGTACAAGAACAAAAAGAAGGCATGGAAGAAAGAGCGGGAGGGGGGGGGGGAGAGAGAGAGAGAGAGAGCAATCGCGTCGGCGTTCTACCGCAACATCGGCAGCACCAGCGCGCAAGAAAGAGCACGATACATATACGTGTATACGAAGAGAAAGGGAGAAAGGCTAAGCGACGAAGCTCTGGCGAGAGCGAGACGAGGAGAATCTGCACCGCCAATGGAGGTGGTGGGATTCGATCCGGCGTGCGACAGACGCTCGTTTATTGGACGGGACGAGCGAGTCTCCCCCACTCCTGTACGCTCACGACCTTCGGTCGTGCGTGGTCGATCGCCGAGCGTGCCGCTCGCGAGAGATCTACGGTGCATGTGGGTGGTGGGGGTGAAGATCTCGCGTCGCATTCGACTTCTGGCGTGTCTGTGAGAAGATTGAACGAAGAGACGAACCGCGGTTGTGTTCGTTCGAATGTACTTACGCGAGCGTGTGTTTGTTGGGTCGTAGTGGTAGCAAACTGTATGCTCGTAGATGGCACACTACGCATATGGAGAGAGGGCAAACGTTCGGTGGGCGCGTGGAACGGCGTGATTCGAACGGCTTAGAAAGGACTCGAGGGACGCGCCACCGTCGACCGCCGAACGTCGACGCGCGTTCACGTCCGTCTCGCGGCGTCAACGGACGTTCGTGTGTACGCCAGCGCGTGATCCTCCCGTGGTGGGAGGATAGACGGTCGGTCGAGTGGGAGGAAAAGAAGAGTAGGAGGACGCATACAGAACTACCTGTTTGGCTCGCTCGCACGAATTTATTTAGAGCGGAGTGGCATGCGGCGTGAATCACGCGAGTCCCGCGCCACCGCTTCTCTGCACACGCGACATCGCTCCGTCTCTCTCCCTTTTTCTGTTCGCTCGATACAAACAGTTATACATTCGAACGAGCTGCGAGATACGGCTTTCCAGGGGGGATTAATTTATCTCCATTTAATTATCGGCTTTATATAGCCGAACATTGCTCTCGCACATTGTTCATGTATTTTATATTTTGACACGATGATTTAAATTGTCATTGATATCGCAAAACTTTTCTCGTGGATTTACAAGTATATAAAATTGCCTCGAAATCTTTATATTGCCCTTGGGATGAGTCGGCACGGGCCGGCGAGAGAGAATACGATACAGGCTGTTGGATGCTGAGGTGCTACCACCTGCTGGCAAAACCCTCAAGCTTGTCGTCCATGCACGAGTTTTGTTCCTTATCCCATCTTTCTGGGGGTTATCCTGCAACGATCGAAAAGTTTATCAAACGATATTTAATAAGCTAAGACTGATTGTTTATTTAAATAATACAGATTGATACTTAAAAAATTCACGATCAGAAACTAAATTTTGTATTATTTTGTATTTAAGAAATTCTGGAAATTGTACAAATTAGCAATTCAAAAAATCTTGGTAATGATACGAAGCGGAATTCCTTCAACGAGGAGTAGCGTTGAATTTTTTATCGCGCTCTTCCAACAAAACACTATGTCTATATACATGTACGTGTATATACAGCCACATGTGTCTATATATACATAAAACTAGACTCATATGCTCGGCACGTGTATTTAATATTTGGCTCCATATAAGTAGATGTCTAGACGAGCCTTTCGTTAGCGTCCGTTCGATAAAAATATAAATCATGAGCGGATAGCACGTAACCGACATTCGTGTGTATATATTGAACACTTGTGCACATTCATATATAAGAAGTAATTGTACACGTCCGTCAATCCGGGCCAATGTACGAACTTTTTGCAAGCGACTGCTGTGCGTGCTCTATTAGCCAAATAGCTCCATATCGTAGTAGGTATTTGCTCGGGCGATTCCACGGCATGCGACAAATATTCGCACCGAAAGTTATACTTTTTAAGGGCTCGTATGGGTTTTAATTGCAACAAAAAATATTCTCTCTATTTTTGTTTAATATAGGTAATACAAATATTATTTGATTCAAACTTTAAGCATATCAAATAACGACGAATGAATAATATTTTATAAAATTTTGATCCAAAATTTTTGAAAATTCTGCCGTTGAGTTGACTTTTTGGCAGAGTTGTAGGTATGCGAAACAGTACGATTTCTGGTAACATCTAGACCATGTAATAATTTGTAACAAAAGTTGTGATTAAAGAAAAGACATTCCTTCGTTCAATTATACTAGTCAATTTTAACGAGAAGCAGTGTGCAACATTTCAACAAGGTCGATGCATTAGTTTTTGAAAATCGAGTCCACCGAGTTCAAAAATATTTTTTTGACAAAAAAGCGATTAAAGATTTAAGTAGGAATAAAAAGAAAAAGAAAAAGTATCTTAACTTACATGGAATCGTCGATTCCAGCTCCATCAAGCAAAGGCCCTGCTGCAGTTGCACTGTCCAGGGTATCCTTTTGTTCTTGCCTGAGGTGAATTCTTGCCTCTCGAGTTTCAGTATCAGCTATTTTCTCGGTTATGAGTATGCGATGTGCATTTTCTTTCCGCGCATACTCGTGCGTATTTCGGCCAAGTTTGATATCCATACCGTGCAAAAAATGAATAGAACTGAGATTCCTTCGTTGAAATTGCAGGCACCGATTAATTCAGCAATTTCAAATATTTTTGAACGAATAGGAACTATTTTTGGAGTGATTTTCCAAATAAGCTGGTCCAGACTCGCATTATTACTTTGCGCGAAGCCACCAACACACCGCTCTAAAAGCACCCCCTTACCAAGCTCTTCATAAATGAGCTTCATAAATGCTTGAATGATGACTGAGCATTCGTAGCTGAAGCATGCTGCCAATAGCTCCTCGCAAGAGCAGAAGGCTCTCTCTCTGTCCGACAGTTTTACTCCGATTAACTTAAAACTTTGGGAAAATATTCTTGACATGTTCTATTATTAGTTGAAAAACTTAAAAAAATGGATTTTTGTTGATCTTTCAAAATCCCTTAACACTCTGCCGGTCGAAATTATTTTTAATCGTAGATAGCTCGCTAATAGATCAAGATCATCCGCTCTCGCTTCCTTATATCTACGAAGACTTTTTAGGATCAATAACCGATAGAATAATCAAGATTCCCGAGGAGGATTTTTAAAGAGGTTATCGTGTGTGCGATCGCAACCGTTAAAGAGAATGAGGAGCTCGTTTAGCATCGCCTAATGTATACATCCACCTTCACTTATATCCGTGCTTGCAAACTGCCCTGTGCATAATATACTTGCCCGCTCCGCGTGTAATGAAGCAAATCGTAATAAATTTTCGCGATATTACGAGGAAACATTCATCCCCAGTCATTCATTCCTCGTATGTACCTACATACATTTTCTTTGTATACGAGGCATTCTTTGCAAAGGTCGACTACTTTGATCTCGAAACTTTCGGATGTTTAACATTCTTTGGATATTTGCGATACTCCTTGAAAGCTTCCACCACTCTCGGTCGATTGGTCTCAGTTCGAGCTTTAAAATGGCCTTTGATCCACGCACCGCCCGACATTTTTCAATATTTATAGTTTAACAAATTGTAGAGGTCGACAATCACCGAATTTGCATTTCCTTTTGCACCGAAAATGATGATTCTAACACCGATATTTAGATCGTCGCTCCAGTTTTGAAAAAATCGATAGGTAAAATCGAATTGTCGATCCAACTGGAAAGAAGTTTCAACAACTTGAAATCCATCAAATCCTCGTCTATAATATTCCAATAGCTTTCAAGTTATTTTTTAATCTCTCAGGGCCCTGTTCGATCCCAAATTACTAACACAATCATATTGTATACCTTTTTTTTTTATTTTTATATTGTTATATTTTATTATTATATTTTTATATATATTTCAGGAAATACATATAAATTATATTTATATTTATATGTATTTCCTGAAATCCGAGAATCAGGATTTTATGTTCCACAAAATTTGCAGCCGATGCTTTTAAGTAGTGTGTAGCGTACTATAAGAGTATCGGATACGTCTGAGAAGCTTCGGAAAAACGTAGTCGATTTAACAGAGAATCCCCCATATACCAGTACCTATAGTTATACAGGTATTAATCACGTTTCACACGAGAGCGCATCATCAGCACGTACATTAAAATGGTACGTGCGTAAGCTTCGTGGCGAACGGGGATGAGCCGTCGGTGAACTCGCGATGGTGCCGCGAGAGTGCCGCGAGATTGCCGCGAGAGTGTAAGCGTTATATTGGGAGGATGCGTGCATCGGTGCGCTTTGCGCCGCGTGCCTTCTTTTCACTTGTATAGGGGAAGTAACATCATCGGCGAGCGCGCGTTGTGCCACCTGTTGCCCGAAGAGCGTGTTTCGTGCATATGTAGGTATGCATCTCTGCAATCTCTGGACCTCGGTGAATCGGTATGAACTGAACCGCGAGTCATTACCGGCTTGCCGGGGGATGTCCGAGTCGTCGAGTATTACGCGTGGAATTCCCCTCGTCGAATCGAAGTTAAAGTAAAATCCCATCTTCCCGTCTCAGCACTGAACAATAATTCGAATAAAAAAAATCATTAAAAACGATCGCGCCATAAAATGTTAATGAATTATTTATCGGAAACAAAAAAAACATATGGAAATTCCAACGGTAACGTATAATTTCACTCGTTTACAGAGTTCGTATTCGATGGATTAAACATTTTTTTTCTAAAGAAAGAAAAAACGTACGAAATGATTCGTTTCGCCGCTAATGCGTCCCGATCGTAAATAACGCGAATGAAAAAATATAATGAAATTTGAGACGTGTTGATTAGCATAACTTTGATACTTTGAGAAACGCCATAGGGTTCCCTCCCTCGTCGTTAACAACGCACGTGGGTCTCAGACCACATGTATACATATATATCTGTGCGGTCACAAATTTCTGATATACGACGATACTTCCACGTCGAACGAGAACCAAGAGATGTAAGCAGCTTCGCCTGTACGCATATATATATATATGCCCTGACTTTTTTCTCACCGATGAGAAGAATAATGAAAAAACGGTTCATATACGCGCACAAAGTCGTGATACGTGTGAGGACGAGGATTTTGATAGCGCTCCTGCACCGCAGGAGGTTGACGAGATCTCACGAGATACCTCGGGTGTCTGTCGCCTGTAATCGCCGTGGTATATACGCCCCGGCAATATAAGATATTATATAAACGTTTATGCGTATAGGCATAATGTGGTGTTTTTGCTTCCATGATTTCTCACGATTAAACGCTCCGTTCAAACGCTTCTGGCATTATTCGTCCGTATACAAAATACAGCGAACTTTGCGATTTTGTAGCATAAGTATTATTATTTTTTGTTCTTTTTTGCGTACATTTTTGTTCTTTTTTGCGTTGTGTACCTATACGAAAAACACCAGAGATAATTCGTCGCATGAATATTCAAAGGATTTATTCGTGAATGTTAGGACACGCCGCTTTTGTCCAAAATACTTTTTTATATTACGACTTGCGTTGCATTAACCCTCCGTTACTCCCGGGTGAAACACAGTTTTGTTTGCACACACACACACCTCGTGCAGTTAATTGCGTATCCAGAGCGGTTCTTTCGGATGTGAATTTTGTCATAAAGTAAAATATCGTTCGAGAGACGCGGACGATATCCCAAAGCCGTCAAAGTCAGTATGACGAAAAATAATTTTGATGTTTCCTCCGTTTATTAGAGAACCAATTCACATATATTCGTTGTGCTTTGTGACACCGATAAAACGAGAGAAAAGGAAGAGAGGGAGAACGACTCGTGCACACGATGTGATTTATTGTACATATTTGTCTCCTCGCGTTAATATTTCATTCTCTCTTATTTTTCCTCACGGGATGAGAACCGGGGTGCTAAAAATTGCCGGTTCTCTTAAAAATAGTTGGCGCGGTTAGATTTTTTTTTACGACTCTCCGCTCTCGCGCGGAAATTCTCTGTTTTCCGCGTGAATTTCGCTGAAAAAAATGACGTACCATTTTTTCCAAAGCGACGGTGGAAAAAATGCCAGCGGCATGATTGTGTTTACTCTTCAAAGATCATCCTGCTTCATATTTTTTCGTGTTTTTTCCGTATTTTAAACCTTTTTTGAGAAAACGAAGTCGAATTTTTCGCTGACAAGCAGTGAACTGCAAAAAAAAACGCACGAACTCGACTCGTAAACATTTCCGAATATTTTTTTTCGTCGCGCTCTCTCTGACCCAAAAGAAAATCTACGGGCGTCATAAATGACCGAAATGCGCTTCGCGATATGAAAAAAATGCTCCCGACCCTTTTGCGAGAGAGCCCGAGGAGGGAGAGCAAAAAATTGTAGTTTTTTTTTGTGTTCGAAGCCAACATATGTTTCGAGACGCGAATGCAGAAAAAATGTTTCGAAGGTTACATTGAATTTTAATCCGGGCGTTTCTGCGCGTTGAAAAAATTCGACCCATCTAATTGGCCGTCATTAGCGACGACGAGAAGGGTTACTGACCGTTTCGACCAGAACTCACCAACGCAAGAGAATAATATACAGAGATGAAACTCCTTTCGTCCGTCGAAATCTTTTTTTCGACACTTCAGGTTCTCCAGAGCCCTTTACCTGTTCTCTAACCCTTCCGGGTTTCGCATTGTGCAACCGAGACACAATGGCCGTGTCGTTTACTAGTTTCTTCCCTTGTGTACATATACATTGACGTATTTTCTGGTAGACAGCATCATCGCCAGCGTACCACGAGAGAGATTCGAGGGGTCGATACTCGCACCCTTAACCATTTTGCTATCATGATGTTGCGAGTGGTGCTCGAGTAAAACGGACTCGGCACGCTCGATTAAAGCTGGCCGTTCAAAAAAAGAGCCGTAAGTTCGAGGACCGCTTTACAGTCACGACACAGGTGTTGAAAGGTTTGATAATTCGATGATCGCACAGCTGCCTTGAACTCGAAGTAACTCGCCAAACTGAAAGATTCTCAGGTGAAATTTTGGAATACTTTAAATTCACAAAATTGTGTCTTTCTCCCCGAAAATATAAATCACTATCAACGTGAATAAATCAAAGAAAAATTCAATTGTTCATGAGGATGAACCAAGAGACAATTAAATTAAGAAGTAAGTAAAATAAACAAAAATTCGAGCCTCCAAAAAAATATTTTAAACATTGTTTTATTTATTTTCAAAATACTTTTCGAAATAATTATTACGTTGGAATTGGAGCTGTCAAAATAAATCCTACGATATGTCTATATATATATGTATATTCTATATTTCTAAGCCAAATCATACTTCTCACTTTCCCCGTTCATCGTCGGTCGCCTATGTGGCCAGAAAAGGGGTAATCCCACTGGCGCGCTGTGATGATTATCCTTGCCGGTTGGGTCCCGGACGAAAGGGTTGAACCTGCGGGGCAACAGTTATACCTATATAGTAGAGCGGATTACGAAGAAAGGGTTGAGAGGTGCGTGGTCGGAGTCTTTGGTCGTAACAATAATGTGTAATAATCTGGGCAATATAGATTACTCCTTACGTTGGAAAATCACTCTGCGATAGCGTCATCGAACTTTTCGTGGAAAAACCATCAAAACTCTAAACGAGAAGGTCCGACGACATTTCTGACGTCGCGCCAGATACACCGAGTCCTTAATACTTTTACGCAGACATTGAAATATATTCGTAAATTACGAAGAATACGAAACGACTCCGAAATATCGGCGAAAATTCTAAGGGAACAATAAACGACCGTGTTAATGCACATATATATATATCTTTTATAAGCGTACACGTTATGGAGTTAGCTCGGCAAAGGTTAAAATTTGCCGAGGATATCTTCGTCCCGTGCAAAATTTCGCATAGTCTCTTAAAACTTATAACTCGCTGGGAAGGAGAGACGTTCCGCGAGGGTTGAGGTCGCGCAAAGCGCGCGAGCTCGCTACGACTTACCTCTTCAATTAGGGTTAAATCATAAAACTCGGTGGTGGCTCGTCCTTGGCGAAATTCTTAAGCCTTTGCAAAAGCGAGAGGGTGAGGTAAGTCGAAAAGTATGTATATATGCAAATGGTGGGGTTGTAAATTTGATGGATTACGGTGTGGGTACATTTCCTTGCCTTTCCTTCTCTCACTGGGCACGTCGTGTGTCCGCGCACTCGACCAGAACGAATTGCCGAAGGCGATAGCCGTGCAAATTCGCATGTTTCTCAACATTCTCGGTTGCAATATATATTTCAAACTTTGACGATAAATTCTCGCAAGAAATTTTTCGATCGGTCTCGCGTTTGTACTCGTAGAGCTTGTGTGTGTGTGTATGTCTCTCTCGAATCGGTGACAGAAATGTACTTTTTTGGAGAACGTAAGAATAACTTATACGTATACAAAGTCGTTAGCAACGAAGACCTTCGGTGGAGCTCGTAAAAAGGCTTGGTCACCATAAAAACCGCTAGTTTGGCTCGTGAGCGAAAGGAAAAAAGAAGTAAAAACAAGACGCGAGCCCCGTTCGTTAAGGGGTGGATGCCGTTGGACGTGAGCATACCGTAGCTGTAACGCGGCGCAATAAACCGGTATAGTATTGGAAAAACCGCAAAATTTTTGCGAACGGCAATATTTTTTTGTTGTATCTAGACGCGAAGGGGGCAAGCTCCAAAGGGGTTGGGAAAGGTTTTTCTTTTTTACTCGGAGCTTCGGTCAGAGGTAGTTAAGTCGTAAAGAAGTAAGATACAAGTATAGAAGGGTCAAGTTCGCAAGGGTTGTAAAAGGGTAGACGATGCCACGGTGTTTCGCAGTTAAAAGAAAAATCCTCCATAAAGTTCGCTTAAAAATTCTCGAACGAAACTCATAAACCCTTGCCGCGTTGCGAAGCCATCCCGACAAAATGTTTTACGAATCTATATATACATTTTTTCTTCATTTAACTCTCCGCATCTCGCGGCTATTTTCGTAGTAAGCGACAGTAAAAAGAGTTGTAAAAATTCGAACACGGGGAAACGAACTTTCGTCAAAAAACGCCGAGGGAAACTTTCACTTTTTGCTTCGCCAGAAGGCAAACGGACGGGAAAAATACTTCGGAAGGGATGAAATTGCAAGGGTTGTTAAGGGGTTGCGAGGCATTACCCTTTGCTGTAGGCGATGAGCTTTGGTTCGCTGTGGCCAAGTTGAAAAGGATTAGAGGTTTGCGCTCCGTTCTCTCTCTCTCTCTCTCTCTCCCTCTCTTCGTCAACCGGTAAACCCTTTTATTGGTGATCAACGAGAAAGCTTTCAGCTCAACCCGCTCACAGATTTACCCTTTTTATGCTATGCTGTATTTTTTAAAGGGTTCTCCGTGTCCGGGAGTCGATACTTAAAAAAAGAAAGGGATGCGATGAAGCGTGGCACGCGAACAAAGTGACCGCGAGAGGCACACGCGAATTCCCCTTCTTCCGACAATTCCGTCACTGTTACGAACAGTTTTTCTTCTCATAATCGAAAGTTAAGACTGTATGTAGGTACTTACCGTATAAATTTCATCTATCTATCGAGCATTTATCGTCTTTCGTAGATTCTAATCGAAATTGAAAATCATTTATTCGAGCCGGAAACATTTTCCAATAAAAAGTAATAGGTACACGAAAGACTGGATTTGGACGAATTTCTCAACAATTTTTCAATTACGCGGATTCTAGACGAGTCAGCAATTTTCCAGACGCAGGGCCGAACTTTCTTCTACAGATAAAACGTGAGTACGTCACTCGATGTCCAATCATTCGACTTTTGCGACGCTCGTCGGCTTCGGCGATACGTGACATAGCGTACGATCCAACGTCTGGTTCAATCTTTTCGTCTTTCTCTCGCTCTCTCTCTCTCTCTCTCTCTCTCTCTCTCTCTTCGTTCCACTCTTCTTTTTCTTTTCATCGGCGTACGGATTTTGCAGGCGTATCGCATTGCCTTCTCACGTCCGAGCGAATTACTTACACTTGCGGTGCTTTGGTGCTCGATGGAGCAAATTTTTATTCCTTTCGCGGCGAACCTCCCGTGCTCAATTTGCACTTCATTTGTTTCATATCGGGTTGCCCTCCTTTTTTTTAATGCCACGTGAACCACCGACTGGCGCAAAATTCACGCTCTCTCTCTCTCTCTCTCTCTCTCTCTCTCTCTCTCTCTCTCTCTCTCCCTCCCTCTTTCTCTTTCTCACGACCTAAGAAATCGTTTTTCGACATTCGTAAACTCAGAATACCAATGGCTCGCGCACGTATAGCGACCGAGTAAATGTAACGGGTGTGGTATCGGTTCTCCGTATTTCTACTAAATTATCGATAGTAATAACGACAATTTTATATATTTCAAAATGCCTATTACCACTCGGAGATTTGTCGGCTCTTAGACTCTCGGAACCTTTAAGATAGTTGAGAGAAAAATTAAAATAAAAAAATCAAATAACGACGCTAACGTCTGGCTAAATGACGACGAGAACTCACGCCGCGAGAATTTCTCGCAGAATGTGGACGTACGACTGTCAGTAATTCACACGCCCACGCGCATAATAGTCAGCAAGATGCGCGTGGCGCGTTGAGCCTCGCGTCGGTAATCACCTCGGGTTTTTACACCTTGCCCATACGGCGATGTGTGATCGGTCCTTCTATGCCGCCCGCCCGCCCCCCCCCCCCCCCCCCTCCAACCACTCTCTGGGACTTCTCTCTATGAGATACGAGATACCCCCCGCTGAGAGAAGATTCCTCGTGCCTAATCGCGTCGATAGCATTCTCCTCGGGACGCACACCATGGGAATCCTTCAGAACACGCGTGTCCACGAGATACACGATACGCTATGTATGCGCTCTCTACCCGTTTCTATATGTATATACAGCTATATGTGTATACTAATCACATATATATGCATATATATCCGCGTGCTCGATCTCCGCAGCAGACTCTACGACACCCACGCGCTCTCCGAAAGGCCGTTCGCGGCGTGCCGGTGCTAATCGGTATACGTTGCGAGAAAATCAAGCACGAAGATTCCCCCCTCGATCTTTTACATATAGCGATGCATTCAAATGAATGACCTTGTGATTCCCGCTGCGAGACTTTTTCTTTTTTTGTAATTGGACAGTTTTATAAATAGATCGAAGGGACGTATAGAACGATGACAAATTTCGTAAGCTCGGAAAATGTCATCTGGAAGAAATTTCGTAATGGAGATGAAAGATAATACAAATATCGTTTAGCATGTAGACAAAATTATATCGTGTAATTGTATTTATACGAATATTCTCTAATTTCGAAAATTTTCAATTCTACTCCAGTTTTCAACTTCGATGAGGAGATATAGGGATATCTTTGTACTTTTGAGTTTTAAGAAAATCGAAGTTCATTGCGACGTGGAGTCCGGAATCTCCCCCACTGTCTTCTTGGCGATTTGAAATATCGATGTATCTATTTTACAGGATGTATTGAACGTTGAATAAATATGTATTGTTATCGTATTTCTTGTCGTCTAGCCAAGTTTTGTCTTGTCAATGTTGGTTATTATTCAGAGTTGAAGCATCGCATTTATCGTTTCGATGCGAAATTCTAGGTACATTTCCCCGGGCGACCAGATGGTTTCATAACACGAGAACACGGTAAATTTCGAATTCGAACGTTCGTATCGACTGTTATCGTATAATTGCTGAAATAGCCTCGGGCTTACTCTACGCTTTGACATAACAACGTTACAAGTGGCTAATTCTGATAAACTCGCGTACGGTTGTATCGACCATTAAAGCGCTTGGGGCTTTTTCCGTTTCCCCCGGAGACACGCGCACTGGTTTATTAGTAATATTCTCGATACAAAACGTCTCTTGTTCGTGTACAACGCTACGAAACATCGATGTCTTCCAACACAATGAAAACGTCGCGCCATCGAGATTTGTCGGGCAAACGAAAGAGAGCATCTGGAAATGGAACGAACGCTATTTTCTTGTCATATAAAACGAGGAAAAAGAGAAAGAAGCGAGCGGCTGGTCGCGCGACACGAAATCCCGAGGTTATTTGACAAGCAACGCCACGGTTTTCATAGTACGTGTCTCCTATATCGTGCCTTCCTCTCTCTCTCTCTCCCTCTCCTTCGCACCGTATAATAAAAGTAATTCGCACGGCCTGCTATAAAACGAGACGTCGAACAATAAAGTGTTTACAAAATTAATTTTACTACTCGAACACGGACGAGCCTTTCTCGTGTCAACAAGCGAGGCAGAGAGATGGAGGGTGACGCGTCCCGGAGTGGGAGAACTAGGGGCAGATTTTCGCTAAGGGATGATGCGCCTTACAGGTAGAAAAAGAAAGTTTTCATTTATATATTCTTCCTATGCTCGTGGCCATCGAAACGTAAATGACGGGAAACACGCATCCAAGTTAATTTTATTCGAGGGTGAATTTTTCATCCCACGGAATATATGGTAAGTTCCGCAAAATTCATTTTTCGTAGATTTTTAACACATAGTTGGTTCGTTCGCATCGGATAATTTTCAATTTAATGAAACAGATTTTATGAGAACGAGCCAAATTTTAATCAAATCTGAAAAAAGTATTCAATCCTCCGATTGGAAAGTCGTTGAGTATGAACGATGATGGGGGGCGCGTGTACCGTCGAAGAATCCTCGGTGTTCGATTTATCAAAATGTAACTCGTGTATAAAACGCTTCGTCTACGCGTCCCTTTCTCTCTCATCTCGAATGACGATCTATCGAAATCGGACAATACGATTTTGCCACGGGGATTTTTACCATCGTGACAACTTCGATCTTGTCCGATCGTTCTCACACGAAGCTCGACCTCCTATGGCCATCGGCGCACTACGCGCGCCGATGCGATCTTTTTCTCGATTAAGAAACTCGCCGTTGTCCTGCCAACGATGACACTGACATTCCGTAACGATTCAACCAGCGCCCTCCTCCCCCTCACTCATACAAATCTCACGTAGCGCATACGAAACGTGAAATAGGATTCAGTCATTCCGTCTCGCTTTCTCGGGGTGGGATTAATGCTCGCAGCAGTTTAATCCGACATTATTAATGATCCCCGATTCTGCCTTCTTACACTCTCGGCGTTATAGGCACTCGGTTCGCTCTTGGTGGACGATTCAAGGATTCTTAGGTTGTTTTCCTTTATTTTTTTTACACAACACGGGCAGACGGGTCGGGGAGAGGAGTCGACGTCGCGAGACGAGAGATATCCTCTACTACGGGGAAAATATATCCTCCCCGCGCATAGTAGCGCGCATGATCGTCTCATAAAGCCCTATTCAAACCTGGCTTACGCTGGACCAACGCAGCTCTGCTACCGGAATTCCCCCCCAAATTAATCGAGGTCTTATAATAATTTTATTCAGCCCTTTGAGTCAGCAACGTTGACTATACGTGAGCGACGAAGAAAAAACGGGAATAAGAAAATAGACGGGGGATGAAGAAAATTGTCGTGGTAATCTCGTCTGCCGCGAGAAGGATTTTGCTTTTTTCAGGAACCGAAACAGAATGTTACTAGATTGAAAAATGACGAATTTCTTTCACTTCCAAAGACAAAGCTACATAAAACGCAGTCGTTTCGTGATTTAAAAATTAAAAACAAAATTCTATGTATAAAAACGTGACGTTTGGAAAACGATAAGACAATTTCAATATGCAAAACGCTCTCTACGAATACGAGAGTCCCTTTTTCAATATTTTCAATATGGGTCAAAAAACATTTCCACAACAGTAATACGAAGTACGTATTCTCTCTATATACGGCAGTTTGTTTTTCCCCTCGTCCGAGAAGTAACACTTCCGACAGGACGCTTCACATGTAAATTTTTGCCAACTTTTCACGATATCGAGGAACATAAAAATTTATCTCACCTCTCGATATGGTGTACTCGTGCGGGAATGCTTCACGGAGACTCGATAGGAAAACCTATGATGATCAAAGGGAGAGACGGAGGAAGAGTAAGAGAGAGAGAGAGAAAGAGCAAGCGAGAGGATACCTATAGAATTCTAAGATACAAACTTTCGGTACAGGTGCGGCTGAGCCGGATTGACTCTCGTCGACTTCTTTCTCGCTCTCGTCACTGTTTGAATATTGAATGGGAATGGACCGATTATGCTAACCGTCGGCGCGTTTAAGCCATGGGAAAAACTTGCGTGGCTCTCGGAGTGCGAACGCGCTCCTGGGAAACGTGTAGAAGCCGTGGTACGGTATCCTGTCGTTCTTTTTTTTTAACCCTCGGGCGCTTTCACAAAAACGTGTCCAATGATATGCCCACGCGCACGCTCGTAATCACATCTCCTCTTGGCAAATGTATCGGCCAAATCCATTAATCAAAGAGGTCACGATTTATCGCTCGTGTTGTTCAACAAAGTATATGGGTATGTATATATAATTCCATTTGAAATCGTAATAAATCGACCGTCCGTATTAGTTTCAGCGATAGTTCGCTAGGATCGTCGAAGATTTCTCCGTCGTAGGTACGACTCTTATTAGAAATTCTCGAGATTCCACGCAGCAACGATAGAAAAAATGGGCTCGTTTCACCGAAATCATTATTATTTGCATCGGTCAACAGAATTTATTCTTTCGCAGTTTGCCATTTATATTTCGCAAAGGTTTTTTGTTGTTGTTATCGTTCGGCAATAAATTGTATATTTGACGTTAACTTGAGTTCGAGATAAAATTCTCTCGTTGCGCCAGCCAAAAAAGACAATTGTAAATTCAATTTTAACGTTGCATCCGTCGGAACCGCTTCAATTCTATCCGTCGCGTTATAGTGAGAGAGAACGTTGAAAAATAAAATGCGGGAGAGGAAGAGAGGAAGGTTTTTTTCTCACATCTCTGGTCCGCTCGAGGGTCTTTTTGTGAGTCTCCTAGCATAATTCCAATTATCCTCGCCACCCCACGCTACGCGAGGGACTTTTCTCACATAGCATTAATTAGCGGAAGCCGCGAGAGGGAGAAGGAGCGGGAGAAAAAGGGGCAAAGCTAAAAAAAAGGAATATTTTCGTGTATAAAAGACGTTCCGACACTTTGTCGAGTCCTCGGGCTAAAACGTGTTTTACCGACACGTACATGCGTTTTTCGTACGTATTATACGTACAGCCGTATTTTTTTGTCCTCGTTCCGTCTACGAGCATCGTCGGCGTCGTTATCGTAGTCGAGACGAGAACAGGTTTTTCTCGTGAAATGAAACAATAAAAACAAAATAAAAAAGAATTAAGGGGTCTGTGACAACCGTGCGTCGCGCTCGAAAGGCGCGTCTCGGTTCGTTAATTTCGTGAGTCGACCGCGTTAATTGTGGGTAGCGAACTGTCTAATAGAAATAATATGATAATTTGGCGAAAGGGAGAAAGTGTGAGTGAGAGAGAGAGAGAAGAAGGGTGAACCGCCCGAGCGAAGGGTTTACTCGACGACGAGAGTCGAAGACTCGTCGACCACCCCGAAACGCCCTTTGGGTTTTTTTCAATTTCCCACCGGAGGAGTCAATATTGGCTCAAGCACCCTTTTTTTCCTCCGTTAAGGGGTTACCCGTTGATTTTCGAGATGCTAATTGTCTGTAAGAGTTCGAAACGTTGCGTGCGCGCATTAGAAACGGACGATCAGGAGATTGCGGGATGAATCGTTGCGGTTACGAGCCGACAGGCGGACGGAAAAAAATATAAAAATTTCTTAAACCCTTTTCCCAGCGAAGACAACGAGGATGAAATAACGTTGGTGAAAAGATCGTTCGAAAATCATTTCGCTTCTTTCGACAAAATTAATCGTTTCTCAACTCGCCCGTCGGGTAATCCGTCGGCCTCGTCAAAAAGTTTAATCCGCTCTCTCGGTGAAAGATAACGTCGGAGTGAAAGAGACAAAAGTCCCAGAGTTTAATGAACGATGAAATAACACGAGAGTCTGATGAAAAAATTCCTACAGGCTATAACGGTTATCGCTCACGCGTTGAATATGCGTCAGAAGACGAAAAAATAATGCATCGGTGAACTACGACCGAGGATTAGGTGATGATGTACATTCCCCTCTTTTTTTTCCATTCGCCGAGTGCTTTATGATCGAAACTATTTTTATAAATGCAATCAGCCTGCCCCCCCCCCCCTACCTCCCGCCGCGAGTCCCGCGCCAGCGTCTCGTCGGCGAGCTAGAGGGTAATGGAATTCGCGGAAGATTGGATGTCTGGAGGGAGTGGGGAAACAATCGATCAGGGTGGATGATTGTATATATTTATATATACAGGCCATTCTATGCCAAATTGATCTAATCTAGCCTAATCCTGTCGAATTTCGTACGTGATCTTTATGATAGAAAATTTAGATTGATAGAAATATTTTACATCTGAAAAACGATCAAATCGGATACTTTAAAGGTTCGCCGCTCGGACTTCTTGGATTATTATTCATTCATTAAAAAAAAGTTCAATTGCACAAAACGTGGTTTGACTCGTCAATAATATTTCATGAAATATAAACATCGTATTATCGCGAGCCTTCGTTTCAGTCATAAATTAAAAATCGACCGTCCACTTCGCGAGGCTCAGGGTCGATGAATTTGGCATCGAATCCCTCGTACATCGCTATTAGCCATTCCGATCGCACGCAAAGCAACGCGGGTCCCTCGCGTCTGTCTCAATGTAGAATAATCAGCTACTGTGTGCACTTTTCTCCTTTCGCCCTCGTCTCAGCTCTCTCTTTCTCTCTCTCTCTCTGACGCGCTTCGATCCAGCATGTGGCTTCATCTTTCATATATATATATATATATATATACGAACTTCATCGCTATACACGATATCGGTGAGTCCATGCATTCCTTCTCACTTCAATCTCCCACATTCACCAGTATAGCCTCAATTACAGCGCGCCGCGCGGCATAAAGATTGCGGCAGCGGGGGCCCTTCTATCGGCCAAATTAGAATCTATTCGGTCTAATTGGATATTATGACTCGCGTATTGAATTACGAGGACAATCATCCTCTCGCACCCCGCAACATGCCACATAGCTCGTCTCGTACATACGCACACATAACCCATTCCTCTCTCGTTTCACTCACGTATTATCGTCGGCTCTGTACGTTGCGGCCATTCAAAGTATACGAAGGAAGATTGCCGTGTGTCGGGCCGCGTGTCTACGATTGAGCTTTAATCTCATCGTGGGGCTTCCTGCGCTAGAAAAAAACAACAAAATATACGTATATGTGCTTATGTGTTCATACGTGTCCGTATGAGTCGGTTCAACACATTGCGCCCTCGCCCCGACGGTTAGAGAATCTGATTTATTTCAGCGATCGTTCGTACAGATATATACAATTTACCGACTGATTACGTCTCCGGCCTTCGTTACTCGCACTCGTTTCCTCCCGCTTCGCCGCCGTCTCCTTCATTTATCTCTTCGTGCGGATATGAGTGGCCCGATGACGTCGTTATCGAGCCAGATATACCACGATGAGGCAAGATTCATGTATTTATCGGGGCGAAAATATCATAGGAAGCTTCCGTGCACTTCCTCTCCCGTCTCCACTTTGTTCGGTTTCATTATACTTAGGTACATTTGGTTTGTTGTTTTCGTCTTATCTTCTGTTCAGCCCTGAACGCGAGGAGGAAATACCACGGTATGGTGTATACTCGCTCCCAGCTGGCGTAATGATCGATCTTCTTGCCACCTGTTCTCCCTTCGGCGCCCGCGCTTCTTACCACCTACAATCAGTATTACGCGCTTCGCTCAACGCTAACGAACGATTATGCAGATTGCGTCTCTCGACCGAGAACTCGTGTAATAATATATATTTATACATATATATATACGTTCTCGAGTTCGCCTCGCGCGCCAACCGCGCACTATCGTCGTACATCTCGCACACGTGGTGACACGCCGCAAATTTCCATTCTTAATTCGTGTAATCTTTAAGTTTTAAGAGTTTTTTAACGATCGGAACGCCCATTCGACGCGCTCGCGGCTCTTATTAATTTTATTTTTATTTTTAGTTGTTTCTTCTTTTTTTCGTACGGCGCACAGTAGCACACCGATCTTCTTTACCGAGTGTTCTGTACGGGCATCGACGAAATTCCGCCAGTCCACTACGCTCTTCCTTCGTGTCTGCATGTTCGCGTCTCGCTCATTCGGCTTCTTGGGCTTGCTCCGTTTCATTCGCTCCCCGAGAAAGAGCGCAGGACCTGCTCTACTGGGTGGTCGACATAAATTTTTGTTTTTACCCTTTCGTGAATTATGCTAATACTGGGAATTACGAAGTGTATAATTGATATTTATAACCGTCGGCCGGAGAGCACACGTGACCGTTTATATTAGTATACGTCTTTGGCCGATGCCTAATTTCGAGGGTTTCTCTCATCTCGGTCGAAGAACCGAACTATTCGCTCGATTCGTGAATTTGAAATCGGCCTGCTCATTTCCCAGGGTCCACGCGTATCGAATTCCGTAGGACGCGGAGATTGGACGTTGGCAGAGGGGGGACCCTCAATTTACGAGCTACGCACCTTGTGGCAAAATCGCAATCGATTCCCGAAGAGAAAGGGTTTCTTATAAAATGTTAGCCGCATTTTCAATATTGCGTTTTTGTTATTCGACGCGTCGTGTATTCAGCTTTTATACAGTTTTAGTTGCATATTCGATAATGTTCTAGGTACTGAAAAAGTAACTTACTCGTAAGCAACGAAGTTTCTCTAATGATAATTCTCATTTTTACGTACCACGGATGTTTGAATATAACAAAATTGTTTACTAAATCCCACTAAAAATAAGGTAAAGATTTGAAGATTCGTGATTCGAAGATTCGAATCGTAACTTTGTCGGAAGACTTTGAACGAGGAAAAGCGAAATATGGGTGGAATCCTGGGGAAAGATGTTTCATAATTTTCCGTTTAAACTTCATTTACACGAACTCATAAAGTTATTGCGAGAGGAGAGAATAAAAATTAACGGGCATTCCTACTAAATTCCAGTAAAAAGGGTTAGCAAGGGTCAGGGAGTGTGGGAAAGGGACATCTCCGATGACGCCACCCCCTCACGTCATCATCATCATCACCCTGAGAGTTGAGAAAAGGAGCCACTCTCGAGGTTTCCAAGTGAAGAGCACACAATATAACTCATACACGCGCATATATAAATATATCCATACGTAGATTAAAAGAACTGACTCATCTCGTTCCGGGATCGCAATGAGCCGTTCCGTTTATACCCGTTCCGCCCGCTTCTTCTAATTAAACCAGGCTAAAAATAACTTTCTAGAGACCGCGTTGACGCTATGCCCCAGCTTTTAATTACTCCTGTAGACGGTCTTTCCTCTTATTTCATTCCTCTTCATAAGCATGTATATATTTATTTATGAATAATAAAATTTCGACCTTAGCAACTCCGCAACATTTGGTGACTTCAGGCAAGCAACTAAAATCACGGAGTAACATGAGACCACCTCCGCCCGCTCCCCCACAACTATGGCAACTCCTTGACTCTAGGCGCGACGTGACAAACTCTGCTTCGTAGTACCGACACGCAAACCCACGCGGCATTCACACGTCACACGATTCGTAGTACCGACAGCAAACGTTAACAGCACTCATAGCGAACGCGCATCGAACTTACACCAATCATAGGTACACAGGTACTTACACGGCGCACGATCATCAATCGCATAACTAATCTTCATTTCATTTCTCCGAAAAAAGTTGTTTGCTCCAAACGCTCATCCGAAACGTACACCATTTGGCTGCGTCATGGATACGTTGATTAACTGTAAATTTGTTGGCTCGCAGCTCATCACCAGTTTCTAGATGTGGATCAGGCTAATATAAAGTATCTAAGAAGGTGCCCGTAGTATTCAAATTGAACGTTTCACGTATCGTGCCATCCGATCTTACGCGAATGGCTAAAGTCAAGGAGATTAAAATAAAACAAATTCCTCCGTAACTTTAGCAATTTGGCTACATTCACGGAGTCCAATTTTTGTTTCATTATTTTAGGGACGCGGCTAGTAAGTAAACTATGCAAGCCTTGTTATTTATTACTATTCTTATTATATAGGTAAATATTATATGTATATTTTATTATTATATGTATGTTTTCTCTTAATTCCAAGATTCTTTCAATTTTTATACTTTCTATATATATTCGTTAGCAAATTATTATTAATCATCGATATGCTAATATACGCATATCGATTGACGTTCTATCATATTGATAATAAAGTTGGTTACGCATGGGCTAGGCCGGAGCAAAGTCATGTCAGTTTCTTTCATTTTCCCCTCTCGCTCGCCCCCCCCCTTTCTGTCGGTATTATGCCCCTTTTATCGTAAGCCGCATTCTCCCCATCGCAACTATATATCGTCTCATCCCGATGACTCGTGACTCGCGCGACGCACGCTGGCGCGAGGCTCGTATTAACTTAACGAGCGACAACCCACGCGACGGTTCCACGCGGGGTCAGAGGGTTAACCAGACGTGAGAATCTTCTCTTTCAAGCTTCAAACGGCTCCAGCTCTTCGTGAACTCTTCATCTTGAGACAGGGATCTAGAGATGGAGAACTGTTCAGGGATTCGGTGGTGAGATATGCTCTGACCTTCCGGGCAGCATGCCCATTGTGAATGACAATTGAGTGCGTAGCCTTCTAATAGCATAGTTGATGATTCAGTTTAATTTGGCCTATGAGAAAAGTTTCAGTTAAATTCTGCATCTAAAAGTAGGGGAGACTGGGTACAGTTGTAACAATTTAGCTTTGATCGCTCATAAAATCGTAATAATAGAAGTGAGCTATGCACTAAGCACGTGAAGCGAAAGAGTGCTTATCAATCTTCACATTGGTCATCACATTTGCGCGCCTAATGCAATAATTAGTCTACAGGAGCATTTTGAAAAAAATTCTCCGATCGTTACAACTTACCCCCATACCAGGGTCAGTTGTAACACTGGTTGGGGTTAGTTGTAACACGTGGAAATGCGGCACTATTCGTCTATTTTAATTAGATTTATTAGAATAAAATCACAGATAATGGTCAATTGCAGTGTCTAACACTAATAAGGCACAATTCTTATAGTTATATAAGTGGGAAATGGCGTTTTTATATCAGATATCTAAAACAATAATAGTTATTGTAAATATTTTATTTTCACTCCGCAATTAAAATAAAGTCAACAAAAACTGAGAGTTTGAGAGCATCTGTTCTCAAAAAACTTAATGATCTGGTAAAATCAACAGTGTCAATAAAAAAATTTTAAACCATCTTTACGAAAAAAAAACAAATGACAAATAAAACTTAGAGAGATACCATTTTTCACTTCCTCGTATGCGTATTTGCATTGCGATATGCCATGATGTCGTTGTGTTGTCTTTTTTATGCGTATTCTCGGCATCTACAAAGTGAAACGAAGGAATTAGTAATGTTACAACTGTACCCACAAAAATTGTTACAACTGTACCCACCTCCCTCCTTTATAAATAAAAAATTACAGTGACGAGGCAAACTGTCTCACAGAAAAACTAATTACAATGTCATATTCTCCAAAGTTTAATCTTCAAGCAGAAAAATACTTATGATCCTGTTTTTAATATCAGCTGCGTAGTTAGAACAAATCTTCGATCGAAAATACTTACTTTGCCTCGACCGCGTACAATAGGGCCCCTTACAAGCGACTGTAGCACGCAACCACCGGGGCAACCCTGACGAACACGTTCGAACACGTAAACTGCTTCTATTTCCCCTGAACCCCCTCACCGTATTTTCCATAATTCGAGAGATATTCAATTTGTTTCAACTGTACCCTGTTACAACTGTACCCAGTCTCCCCTATACATTTTTCATAGATTTTTCATTAGGAGTTTTAGGCAAATTGGGTAAGGATTCGAAAGCTGATCATCGACGAACGTGTGAATACAACCAAATTTTCTTATCAGCAAGATTAAAAAAAAGAAGTACCCTCACTCTTGATGGAGAAAGTGAGCTTCAGAAGACCAAAATCATGTTCTATAGGTAGATATATCCGAGTTTGTGGACCAATATTTCAAAATTAAAATAATGGCGAGTAAAAATAAAAATTTCGGATAATTATTTGTTATTGAAGTAAAACACAAAAATCATTTTCTATACGCAAAAATTAGATATTTCCGAATCTTCGGGCAACGGCTCAGTTGAAGCGATGGAGCGCAGGCTAGTAGCTGGATTTTTACTCACAGTCCGAATTCTTTAAAGCTCGAGAGAACCGGCAATTCCTGTCTCGGCGATTATACGCATATAAAAACGTAATTTGTCACTAAGGAAGTCGGCGTGTTCGGGCCTCGCGCGTGTGGCCTCTGTGCGATGCAGCATCGTTCTTGGAAACTCTTTCTTGATTGGGCTTGAATGATGAGGGCACTTTTTTTATCACTCTTCGTCTTCGCGAAGCACAAAGTCTTGAAAGGATACAAAAATATATCTATGAAAAATTGATTTATTCGCCTTCATTATAAAAAGGATTTGAAAGCCTGAACGAATACGAGGCGAACGAACAAAAAGTGGAGTCGCAATTCCATCGGAACTCAAAGTTGCAGCTAACAAACTTTTTTCATGACAATTTTACATACCGCTTTTTTTCTTGTAACTCGGATTCACCAAGCATTAATTTGTGTTAACCTAAACAAATCTACAGCACAAAAATGGAAAGTTATTTTACCGGAATACGAGGAACCGAGTTTTCCAAGCAAAAAACTACCTACAGAAGAGTTCAGCTAAGCCAACCGAACGGGAAAAGTTCTCAAAAAAATTGTCCAGTTAACTTTTCTCAAAACGGTGTTGCTTCTACCTGGCCACATTCGACGGAAATTCTCAGCGCTTTTAAAAAATATGGACTTTTGGGTTAAGATACGGTAGTTGTTTTTTTTTTTGTTGCTTTCTCCCATTTTGTGAACGACGAGAGTACGTGGAAGTTCGGAGAAAGAAGCGGTTCGTTCCAGCGAGATACTGCACTAAAAATAAAAATAAATGATTTATACGATGCCAAGTGGTGAGTCGATCGCCCGTCGATAGAACGGAAACTCTTTCGGTCTAGGCGAGAAATCGGTATGCGTACGCGTTCAACTGTTTGTTCTCCCCATTTACAGTTTCACTGCTTTTAATCTTTTCCTGAAAAGGGGTAAGTATAGAAGGCACGCCGGTAAAAATATAAAGTCAGAAGCGGTTTTATGACGGTGCGCGTGAACGCCGAATGTTTTTAACCCCTTAGAAAATCCTCGCGCGAGAGGCAAAAAGGCCAACCCTTTTTGCTCGAGGCAAGGCGACAAGATCGAAAGAAAAGTTCGTCGGTGCGTATTCGATGAGTCTTCAGCGACGCGGAAGTCAAAATATTGCTTTATTGAGGGTGTACCCTTAATTTTAATGTTTCACGCGAGCGAAAAAGGGTTTTTCCGAGATGGGGTTGACGTTGGCACATCGAGAAAAAAAAAGAACGGTTTATCCCACCGGAAATTCTCACTCGACGGCTACGCTCTTTTGCACAGTTGACTTTAGTGTTTTACTGTGGAATCCTGGTAAACTCGAAGCAAATCGTTCGGAAGGGTTAGGTACACGAGGAAAAAGAGTTGGACGAAGGATTTGAAAAAGTCGGATGGCCGTAAACTTTTCTTACTTCTACAGCTTTCCCCGGGGTATCTTTTTTTGCTCCACGTTCTTTTTCCAAAGTACCGTCCGTGACTTTATTATTTTCCGTACAACGAGCGGAATCTTTTTTTTCCTGTTCGCTTTTCGAACGTGCTACTGCTGGGTGTACCGCTACGCGGGAGTTATACGGTACGTTCCACTAGTTCCACAACTCGCAGGAGCACCTTGTGCCGAACTAGTGGGCAAAATACAAAAAAAAAGTTATGAAAAAAGTTGACCTCTTAACCGTAAAGTTAACGAAGACGCCATTCCTGACACGATTTTTTTCGCATGGAGTGGAATGCACCGAAGCTTTTCTTCGATACCCGTTAGGTTTCTTTTTAACCCTGTTACGAAGAGGAGAATTAGAGGGAAAAAAGGTATTTTTTTATAGCTCGTAGATCCGAAAAAGGGATTTTGTAGTAAATATTTTCCATATGCCCGCGCTTCACAAAACTATATTCACACTACGTTCACATATATCACTTCGTCGACGTTCATGCGATGACTCAGAAAAATCCTTCGATTCCGGGATATTCTCGAACATCCATCTATATATAGAAATACATCGTTGAAGTTTCAAATTGCACCCACCCCTCTTGCACGATATTCCCCATAACATTTACAGCCCATAAAACGAATGTTTGTCAAGGTGATATACGCTCGTTCGACGAGGGATCTCTTCCAACTCGTAACGCACTCTCGTCGCTACCTGATATAAAAATTTCCGTCTCAAAACTATTTACGTGTTTTCGTGAGGGTACGTCAAGCGAAAGAGTGAAAAGCCGCGCGAACGAGTAAAAAACGCCCACCGGTCACGCACGCGTTATTAACCCCTCGACAAGAGCCGCACTTCTATGCCCGCCGCGGAACGAGAAAAACGCGTCAAGCGAGATGAGTATGAGAGTAGAAAGAGACCGAGAACCCGATGAACCGAGCGAGAACTAAAGATAAAAAAAGAAAAAAGGACAAGACGAAGATTATTTTTTTTACGGGGCACATTAACTTTCAGTTAGTCGAGAACATAAAAGTATCGTAATTTCAATCGTAAGCCCAAAGTATTTTGTATAACGTCCGACGTTCCTGCTCTCTCTCTCTCTCTCTCTCTCTCTCTCTCTCTCTCTCCCTCGTCTCTGCCTTTTCACCGTGAGCGTGACGTGCGTTGAAGCAGACGAGAGATTCGTGCATGGACCACCAAAGACGCAAGCACGAGTCATGAGAGAAACACTCCGCCGATGTGTTCAAGAAGCAGACTCTCGAGACCCCGGTGCACACGTGAGAGATAACGCGCTTAGTCGCGTTGTAACAACGCGCGAGATTTCTCGCACACACGGTTTTACACGTCACTAATACGTGTGTGATAGGGCGGGAGGAGGAAGGGAGGAAGTGGTGCGTGAACCACTCAAAAACGCATTACTTGACATACCCCGGCCCATTCATCAAGGGCCGTGTCGCGGAATTAATAATAAATTAACCGGCGACAGACGTTAGCGGATAAATGGGAAACAAGTGGCCGCTCAAGTCCTTCTGCGATTCGCAACGATGCGTACACGTTTCGAGTATATAATACTCGTATACGGATAAAAATATAAATGGTTCTTCGCGCGCCAGAAATCCGATGCAGCTGCGTCCAAGATTCATGCCCTTTGTGGTTTGGTTTGGGAAAAAAACATTCATACTAATGGATAAAAATCTTCAAGCGTCTTCGCAGTTTAAGGATCAGAAAAGGGAATTGCATCATGAAGCGTACGATCCTTAGAAATTGTAAAGTAATATATAATTTTGAAAATGAAACTCGCTCCATATTGGTTTGAAAAATGGAATTTTGCGCGAAGAACGAATATAAAACTCAAAGTACGTTGGAACGTCCGGAAGAATCCTGGGAAGGCCAATTGTTATGGTTTACGTATTTTTGGGACAAAATTATATCGATTTGTTACGAGAGTCGTATAAGCAGTCGGGCAGTTTGGAAAAATGAAAATTCACTCCAGTAGTGGTTAAGAGAGAGCACGCAAAATATACGAGATGCGGCTCTCGACCCACCGGTAGGGTCTTTGAAAGAACGTAAAATACGGAATAGTCAGCAAAACTGGAGTGTCATGAACGTCGCTGCTCTGACTTTCAGACTGGTATATAAACCTGAAAATAATTACGAAGGCAGGCCTCGTTTTACAAAGTATCTCGTCTAAACTGTAACAGCGTTTTAGGGCGGCCCGTTTTTCGAGGCTAGGTATTAAAGAACAAAAAAAAAGATGGGAAAACGGTGGAGTTTTTCGGGGCAGAGCGCGAATCGCAATGAGCCACACGGACAATCGTAAATTTTCGTCTCGGCACTTGTGCTTGCGACAATGGATGCTCGATTTAAAATGTAACAGTTATAAAGAAACGGAGAGTCGCCTCTTGTGCCTCGCGCGCTCGTCGCGTTACGGTTCAACGCAATAAATTATTTTTCGCGAGCACGACGGTGATGACGGATTGGAAAAACCGTAAAAGTCTCCCGGACCGTTTTCGTAACTGTAACAGACGCGCAAACGGGTTAAGGGACCGTAAACCAATTGACGACGAGAATTTATAACTAGAATGCAGTGGCGAAAATACACGCGGAGGCGGGACTGTTTACGCAAAAGCGGTAAAAATGGTTCAAATTCTTCGAGAAAAGAAACCACATTTTTCTCGACAAGTCGACGGTAGAGTGGGACGAAAAACGATCGCACTTTTTCCGCGTCTTCCTTCTATTCAGAGTCTTCGGAGCGACCATGAACGCAAAAGTTTTCTGAAGAAAGATTTTATTTTAACCATCGTTTTTTCCTGATATCGGAGGTTTTGTTAAATTTCATACAATTGCGAATAGTTTTTGCGAAACAAATGCATCTTATCAACAGACCGCGAAATAAAATGTACATTTATTAATCACAATAACGGTAAATTAAAGCAGCGCATTCATCCAATCACACATTTAAACAATGCCGGATTTCTCGTTTTGTGGAAAAGCATTCGGTATATTTAAAAACGCAAGATATTTCGAGATTAATACCAAAGGGACATGAGGCAAATGAGTACTCGAACGTCGTCACTGTACAAAAAGAGTTTTCCAGGTAACGGATTTTATTTTCCCAGAGGTCCCTATCTAACAGTAGCCCGTACGCTTCTCCGTTAGGTCGTTGAACGTCAGTCTGACGCCTAACTGGAGCAGGTACACAATATCGAGAAGGAAAAGCCAGCAGCACCCTTCATCGGTCCTATGCAACCCGAATAATATGGAATCGCCGAGGTGTGTACATTTTCGTTCTGCATCCGGCCGTGTCCTTGAACCGCGTAATTTTGGCGCATTCGCCTTACCCTGTGGCCATTCGAACCGGACGTCCCGCTGTGTCATGAAATGGGTTTTCGGAAAAGGGTTTTTAACCTTCGAACGAAGCCGAGCTCCTTCGTAGAGCTCTTCGTGAATTTTATTATTTTATGCAACTGGAGCACGCTTCGTGGGCATTGTCGCACGAATATCGTCTTTACGACGTAATTGTAGGCTAGGGTTAAAAATGTTCACCCTTTTCGTGAAATATATGGGTGGACAACGAAGGGTTCTTTCGGTCTGAGTCACTCTCTTTCTCCTTCTTTCTCTCTCTCCTTTTCTCCTTTCGTTACACCCAGTAAATCGCGAAATGCTGTTGCTGCACTCACTTCACTTTTATGGAGACCAATTGGCGCAATTGGAACAATACGAGTCGACGCGTGAGCTACGCAAATTTTGTCCACGCTCTCTTGTCTTTTGTCCAGTCGTTGACTGCTCCAGTTGTAAATAAGAATTTGACGAGAGAGAAAAATGAAGGTTTCGTTTCGAATACAAGGGTTGATTTTTGCCAGGTTCTCGGAAAGGGTAGGGAACGAGTCGTAACACTCTTCTTACTCTTTTTCCATTCCTCTCTGTGTCGCATCGTCCAGGTCTCGGGCACTCGAATTGCAACGAAATATACAACAATGCTACTTATATTGCGAAAACTAGAGAGTCAACAGCACGCTCCATCTACTATCTTACGCTTTCGCGGGCTTTCCTCTTCCTCTCTCTCTCTCTCTCTCTCTCTCTCTCTCTCTCTCTCTCTCTCTCTCTCTCTCTCTCTCTCTCTCTCTTTCACTCTTTCAATCGCTCTCCTCTCTCTTTCTTTCGACTGCGTCGTAAATTATGCCCACAGTGTCGCATCCGGAACTCGTGACTTTCCGCCTCGATTGATTCTCGAGTTTGTCTTTTCCCCGAAAGGAGAAGTTTTCGCTTAACTTCCAGCAGTTCGTGGACTTGCACAATTCTCCCTCTTTCTCTCTATCCAGAGGTTACTATCTACCGTTCGCTCGCGCTTGCAGAGTGTCGTAAACTTGGGTAATGTATCGAACAGAGAGAGAGAGAGATAGAGAGATGAAGAGGGAGAGAGGATGAGAAAAGCCAGGACTTTCCGTAGAGACGAGTCTCTTTGGCACTCTACCAACCAGCTCAACTTTTCATCCTATCTCGCCCAACTCCGTACGTTTTCTTTGAAAGAGATAACAAGCTGCAGTTTGCTCGACCTATTCGAGCGTGTAAGCTTGGAACTCGGGTGCAAAGCTAGATGGCCCCTTTTTCCATTCACCGTATCTGGAACAAGAGAAAACCATTTTTTCCAATTATGTCATTAATTGTTAAAGGAAACGGTCCAAGTTGTAAACAGAAATGAACATTTGTATCGACATAAGGCATCTTTCTAATTTGTTGGCCCGAAAAATAGCCGATTTTTAAGATTTAAAAAAAATGAAAAACACAAGCTATGAAATCAAACTTTTCGTCATTTATTAAGCAATATGTCTGCTATAAAAAACAATAATTAAAAATTCAAGATTCATAAATAGAAATTAACAAAAATGGCGATGACGTGACGCCGCAAAAATCCATTGACCGATGGCGATGGGTGACTTTTGATCAACCGCTTATGCGAAGTACAAAAAATAAGAAAGATTTGTAAAGAGTATAAATGCTGCTCTCTATCCCTTACTATAATTAACTGCGTAAGTAAAAAATTGACAAAATGGCGCAGGTTAAATTTTGCAGTACATATTTTACGTTTTTTTTAGTCTTACATTCTTAAAAAATTGAACAATGCGACGTAGAAAGTGAATTGGAGATTACTAATGGTCTAATGATGCATCATTGAAAGGTATTTTATAACAATTTATAACAACAAAATTATCAGGGTATTATTTGTAGGATGTCATTTAACAAACATTTGATTAATAACAATTATCGAACAAAATTTGATTAACGAAAAACATTTTTAAAAAATGTTCATGATTATTTTAGCGGAAAATGACTTTTAACGACCTTTAATTCCCGATCCTGAATATCATGATCATAAGCTGCCCTGCTAAGAGGGAATAGTAAACCGCCCGACGAAAACCTGCAAACGTCGTTGGGTCGAGGAATAGTCCCGAAGTAAAATGAAGAGACCGAAACTGACCGGCGGTATATAACGTCGACCTTCGATATTAATTTGCCTGTAGTCCGTACGACAGTAAACCAATAATGACGCAGCCCTGATACAAATACGGGCAAATGTAATTCAGACTTGTGAGAGGTTCATCGAGGTGGCTCTCTACCGGCAGAGGACGAGGCGGCGGAGAGGGAGAGGAATTACCAGATATCCAAACGTTCGATCCCCCGGACGGTCCCGACACGGTTTATGGTAAAAACGACTCGTTTCTTGAGCGTATTTTTATGATTTTTGTCGCTCGCGTTTACAGTGAGCTACCTTGGTCACCATAAATGTTTTTGTGGAGCGACGTAAGAAAAAGAGAGAGAGAACATACGAAATTTTTCGTCGACCTCGTCCTCATCAAACGCGTCCAAAGAAAACGACGGAAACTCACCGTCTCATCTCTCGGCGCATATTTTTCAGCACGACGACCTTTTTCGGTACAGTTTCCGCGTTATTACGGTCACCCAAATAAAACACGAGCTAAGAAAACGCTCGCTACGTGCTCTCGAACTATTTTTGAACGAAACGCGCTCGTAATGTTATATTGAGGTGCGAAAACGGAAATAAAGAATACAGTCGTAGAGCGTTTTACGTGTGTGCGTGTCTTTGCGTCTACATTTTTGCAGGGTGGTTCAAAAGCCACCCCCGTCTCTTTTACGCGTCGGACGCATAATTGTTCCGCTCTCCCAAAAATTAAACAAAGCGAGGGCCTTCTTTACGGTCGTAAAGCACCGTAAACTTGAGTTTTCGTTCGCAAAAATTCTTCCGAGAAATACAAAATACGAAAAATAGGGGATGTTCTCGTGGTGGACAATCCATCGTCAAAAATCACCGAACTGTCTTTTTTCCTCGCCTTTTTTGTGTCGTTTTCTTTCTTGCGTTTTATTTCTCGCAAACCACGTCGCTGAACGCTTCGTCCCGTTCAACGACCGCGATTCTTTTGCGCATACAAATTTCGGGCTACTCCAGTTTTTACTATTATTAGACCAATTTTTTTTCTTTTTTTCCTCGGTCGCCTGGCAGAAGCGTGCTCCGGTTTGACGTGGCCACGCGTCCTCGTTTTCGTGTCTTTTTGTCTCTTTTTCCGTTTTTCTTTCGGTCGCGCGCCGGAGACGCGGAGGCAAACCGCCCGTTGCGAACAGGCGACGCTTCAATTTATTTGGGGGCGTGTGTCACTCTCGGGGTGCAATATAGCTTTGTTTAGACGTCGTTAAGTCCCACGAAATGATAGCAAAGCACACGCGCAGACGGCGATGAAATTCAAGACATCAGAGAGAACGAGATGGAAAAGGTGAAAAAAAAGGAAGAGTCGAGTCACGAACGAGTGGAAAACACACGGTGCCTCACGTGGCTCACGCGATAACCACGCGCGCTGTGAGGAACTCGACGCGTGGTCTTCATATCTCTCTCTTTCTCTTTTGTCAGTGTGCAGAGAGAGAGAGAGAGAGAGAGAGAGAAAAGAATGTTCAACCCTTTTTAAACCCGTTCTCCCTCACACCACGCGGTGATGCAAGATTCACGATAAAGATTAGACCGTAGATTCACGCGAGGCGATTCATTTTCGGATTCGTCGTTGGTGACGGTTTTTTTTTCACTTTTTCTTTTCGATCGTTCTTTTCATTCTTATTTCGTCTTTCAATTTCTTTCTTTCGTTGAATTCGCGTGCGCGTCTCAGAAGGAGGGAAAAAACTGCGGTGCGCGACTCCCGACCCGGGGAAACGTGTATCTACAACTCGCGTACACATACGTATTCTCCCAACACGGTGCACCCGTGTTTCTCACATTAGTCCCATCCTCGGTAATCGGGAAGCATATCTCGCGTTGGGTCCGGTTTCTCGTATATATATATATATATATATATATGTATATATATATATATATATATATATATATAAGGGAAATAAGGAGCCGCGTATATCGATTCTTCGGCTCGGTATCGTACCATAGCAACTTCTCGCAGATCCGCAATTAGCGGAACATCGTGATTCGCACGCAAAGATTCTCGGGTATAGGTGTATTGCGGTATATGGGTATACAGGGGGGCGGGAGGGGATGGGGCCTTCGCCCTACAGTGCGCACATATACGTACATACGCATACAGATGTCAGCTTATAGAAAGGCAATCATATTTAAAAAAGAATTTTAAATAAATATTTGCGAAATATTTTATAAAATATCATAATCATTTGATATAATGCATGAAAAATTAAACATACAACACATGTCCGTGCTTGGAGGAATCATTATGCACATTTTTTTACGAGACTCAGTTTTTTTTATCAACCATTGATTGATCCATTGATTAATTACACCATAATATATCAGGCTGCTGCGTTTAATCAATTGTTTCAGACGTTTCGCAATATTTGTCAATGTACAGTAGAAGTGATTTTCGTAGATATTTTTATCGTGAATTTTTTAATAATATATTTTAATTTTGACCTTTGTATATTTTCGACTGCGATTTCTTTCTCTCGAGTCCGTTTGTAGGTCCTTTTTGCCGACTTTACGGAGAATGCCCCATATGAATATATATTTTTTTCTTATCGTTCTTGGAAATACGGAGTCACGGTCTGGCCGCCCGAGAAAAAAATTGACCCTGCGTTACGTTCACTCTCTCGTGTCTTATGAGGATCATATTATTATCAGTACTGTGTGTATCCACGCCTCTTTCTCACATTCGCACGCGAGTCAATCATCTCGCGCGGTAAAGCACGCAGATGATACGCAATTAACAACAGACCGGTATACCGTCGATTCATGCGAATTTATTTTCTCTTGTTGTTCGCGCGAAGCGAGAGTGAGAAGGAGTTTTAATTCGTCTTACTACGAGTCAGCGGGATCTTCTCGACTCTATCATCATTGACCCGCAACTCGCGGTTTTACCCGGTCGCAATCATGCCCGCGAGACGGTGGGAGGGAGGGAGAGCGAGAGAGAGAGGGAGAGAGAGAGAGAGAGGGAGTGAGAGAAACTCAACCGGCGTCGGACTTGCGCGTGAAACGTGCCGGGTCCTTTACTCGCGACCTCGCGAAGGCCCCCGTCCTCATTATTCCTCCACGTCTTGAGCTTTCTTTTCATTTTTCTTGTCCTCTTAAATACAGTGTCGTAATCGCCATAATTTTCGTTGACGCTTACGATATCAAGTAATGAATTTTCATGTCAAAGGCTAAATTCATCCTTTTTTCAACAATTACTTGAGAATGATGGTTATGTGGGTGAAAGTAATTAGGAAAATTCGATAATAAACCGATAGCAAAGATAAGTAGTGGATGTATTTCGACTCTTAAATTCAAATTTTTTCCATAAGTGACACGATGCGTAAAATCGATAAATAATTAGAATGGTGCGACATATATTTGCATTTCAATGCACTAATTTACACCGCATTGCTTTTAGTGTTATCGTTCGCAGCTTCTGTCGCATAAAAACCATTCGTACTTTTTTCTACCATTTATGTGAACCAGATGCAGGGTCTAGCTCGGCCGAGAAGCGTATATGGAAGGCGTTATAGTGGCGTGCGCGTGATCCTCGGTAACACATCGTAGTATTTTTCACCGCCCACTCTCTCTTTCTTCCTCGGTACGACGAGAACACGGTTCGCTCTCGCACATGTCGTTTCTCCCGGCAGATATTCTCTTGGCGTGTTCACAGCTTCTGCTCTCCGCTCTCATCCAATGACCATAACTTTGTTCTCTCTTCTCCGTCGCCTCTCCTCTCCCTTCCCTTATACAGCTAATAGACATTCGGGACCTTATTTATCGTAAACAGAATATGGCGTGCGAGGCGAGAGATCTACAAAGACACGCCACGGTGTACGATCGACCTAAACTCGCGTGCACGCGCGAGACCAATTATATATATATTTCACGTCCGGCAACGTGATTTTTTTCATGAAAACGGGGTGTCGAATTTCTCGTTATCATTTCACAAGATCGTAAAGTTCGAACGACGTTAAAAGCCTCATTGGGTTTCCGGTTTTACGTGTGGCGCCGTTTAATTTAGATCAAACACATGGGCGCGTGCAATGCGATAACGCGCGCAACCGACAGTTAATTACACGAAGTTTCACATTTTTCGAACTACGCCGATCGTCTTACACGAATTTGGTTCTCGACCGGATATAACGATCACGTGGCAACATCATCCGGGGATTCAAACGATCGTAAAAATTACAGTTTACTCGTAATTCGCTTCAGTCGTCGTGAGAAACGTTACGGATTATTTCCGGTTATTTTCTCGCTTCTCGAACAATATTATTACCTACCTGCCGTCGTCTCCAATTCGCCAGAGGCCTCGTGCAGGTGCTAATTCCATCGAAGGGTCGAGGGGATGAGAAATCGTTTCTTCTCCCGATTTCCTGAAGTTTTTTAAATCAGAAACTAATCTTTGAGTTTTCCAATTATCGTTCCGCAAAGTCAATATTTACGAAAACTAAATGGAAACGTTGAGGACGAATCGACGGTAAGATTGAATCGACTTGTTAAGTTTTTCATTTGTTGGATTTTTCAAACGCTGGCACAAAAATTTGAGAGTTTCATGTTGGTCAATTTCTTGTTTCGTTGATGGCTGTGTCTTGCTCGTTAACAGTCGGATGATATTCGATGAATCCCTCAATTCATTCGCTTCTTCGAGACTCGTACAGAGCTGCATTTGCGATCGCACGAATCGCAAAGAAATTTTCATTAAGCGACATGCCGCCGTCGTCAGGCTGTAATGGTGTATGTATAGGGAGTGAAGAGGGCAGTGTATGGAGGGCGCGCGCGGCGTCATTGCAGTAGCACTAAAAGGCGGTGGACTTGAAAGAGGTTTTCCTTTTCAAAGGAGTGTTCTCCGACGCGCTCAGCAGCATCGAGCTACCTTACACGTGCGCGCGCACACACATACAGACACACACATATATATATATATATCCACATTCTTGGAGCGGAATTCTTGTCGACGCGTGAATGCTCCACGTCGTGTCGGCTGTAGAACCAAGAGCCCCCTCGTCGTATATTTTTTTACCCTACTGCTTTGACCGAATTTTATATTTACCCCCGACACGAGGGGGAGGCAGAAAAGTGTGAATTTTCGCTATCCACGCACCGGTCAACTCGATGAGACTCTCAGCTTTTCGTCTCGGGGCAACTTTGGAGGAACGCGAGAGCTCGTTTCGTAATGTTACGCGCGTAACTTCTCGGGAAATAATTTGCATCGTTATGACAGTGTAAAACGATCTTTACGATGCGAGGCCATTACAACATTTCGTGCTTCTGGATTCTTGTCTCGACAGCTGCTACTGCGGCACTGAACTTTGTAAAGCGGAACAAAATAACCGCGGGAAAATATTGATTAGTTGTAAATTAAAGTACATTTTTTCTCGATACAATGAAATTAATTGGCCCGTATTACAAATCGGGCAAATAAAATTCACTAAATTTGAACGAATAACGCGAAAGATTCAATCACCCCGTGGACTTTTCGGTTTTTGCTTTAGATAAAACGTGCGCGAAGTGTCGTGAGTTTTTAGTTGCACAAAAGGTTAGGCGGCATTCGTCCCGTCAAAGTGTCTTTTGACACGATCGTCCGAAAAGTTGCTCGAGCATTAATATTCGTAAAGACTTTTCGTTGGTACATATACGTCTATATATATATGTATACATAATTGTGCCAGAGTTTTTCATACAACGTCAGCTTCACTCCCACGAATTGAAAGAGAGCCGAAGCAACAATTGTCGGCAAAGTGAGCTTCGTCGGGAGATGGGCGGAGTAGCTCTTTTGGTGAAGGGAGCGGAGGAGCTCGCCTTCTTTTTCGCCGATGCTTTTAACTCGAGTCGCGGTGCTGACGTGTAGGTACTTCGCTGTTACTCTACGGCCCGAGCCCAGAGCGTGCGGAAACTTAATTGAAGTCAGCTTTCCATGGAAGGCCCGGACAATGGTCAATTGTAAGACGACGTTCGTCGGTGCACGGGGTGTTTTATTATGGGGGCTGAGTCGGGGGCAGGGAAGTCAGTCATCGTGGCGTGCGGCAGTTCTTCGACGATTCTCATATACATATATTTCGACTGACAATGAGAGAGAGAGAGAGAGAGAGGAAGAGCAAAAAAAGGAGACACGTAGGAACGAATGGGAGGTGGGCAACGCACTCGAGAAATAATATTCACGAACTCGCCCGGAGACGAGAGCATGAAATCGGAGGGTGCGCGGTGCACGAAAAATTTTCTGTCTTTGTCACCGGAAAATAATCGTGAAATTTTCGTAATTCGTGAATAAAAGTCGTCGTGGTTTTCACGGTTTATCGATCGGTCACGAATAATCATCGATGTAGGAAATATCTTGCCAAGTCCACCACGAATTCTTCATTGTCACGGTTCTATAAATGATCTACGGATAATGAGAAACGTTATAAAAAGTGGTATTTTAGAAGAGTCCTAATAAGTATAATAGTCATCGCTCGGTATGTTAAACGTATCATTACATCATGTAAACCAACTTGTCCTCGCACAAAACGCTTAAGCCCGTCATCCTAGACATATGCTCGGCATTACAACATCGCTGGTATGGAATGGTCTCCCGTATTTTAGTATTCAACATGCTCACTGAAACTTCTCGACAAAAGGGGAGCATCCGTGAGAGTGAAAGAGAAAGAGATAAATAGACAGAGAGAGAGAGAGAGAGAGAGATAAAGAGACGCGCACGACAGAAAGAGAAACAAAAAAGGAAAGAAAAAAAGAAGAAGGAACACGTGTGTCTTGCGACTGTAACGGAGAGAGCGCGGACGCGCGTATACGTGCGCCAGCATGTAAACGCAGTCGCTATAAGCGTTTGCATTTGACTTTCTTTGGACTCGATGCTTCTGCCGCTGGCTACCGTATGCGGAGACGCAACGCGATCCAAGAGAAACAGAGAAAGGACAATGGCGTGTGCGGGAGGACACTGAGAGAAAGAGAGCGAGCGAGAGGGGGCGGGACGGGGGGGTGGGGGAGTCGACAGACAAGCGGAGAAGTCTCTGCGCGCGGGTCGAGCGAGTCAAATCGTGAACGCGCGTCGTCTCTCGCGGAGCAGAAGCAGCTACGGGCCCACAAAGGCAAAAGTAATGTCCGCTTGGAGCGGGTCAGCGAGAAGTCACGAACTCGAAGGATTCCGGTTTTTATTCTTTCTCTCTTTCTCCCTCTCTCTCTCTCTCTCTCTCTCTCTCTCTCTCTCTCTCGTCTCTACCAGAAGGAAATCGTTTCTCGCACACGGACGATACTTTTAAAGCTACTTAAGAAGTACCCCTTATGTCGGGACGGTCGCGCGCGACCAGAGGCCCTCTTCTCCGGGCATAGAACATCGTTCGCCGCATCGAATCAACGATTTCACGGAGACCGATGCGGCTTTTGCGTGCTTCTCCGCCCACGAGACACTGCAACTCCGTCTTTCTTTCTCTCTTTCTCTCGCTCTCTCTCTCTCTCTCTCTTTCTACTATACCCACGAAAAAGCCGATTGTACGGAGTCTGTCCTCAATTTTACAATGTACCTTCGTTATAAGTTTTCACGCGCGCTTATTTCATCGTCGCAGCTGCTGTGAAAAACGAACGACCACAGGAATGCACGTATCGTGTGTATGAACGGGTAATTAAATCGTTAACGAACCGCGATATTCGATGATATTTAACGAAAAGTTGGAGATCTTCGCTTGCCGTTGATAACGATTTAGGAACAGAAATTAAAAAATTAGATGTCAAGAACATATCTTGTGTTTTCTTGGGAATCGTCGCTTCGTCTTCAAACGTGTCTCGACTTTGAAAAAAAAGTTCGTTTACCTAGAATCTTCGCAGGAGCATTGAAAAGTGTTCAACACATAAGACGGCTGCTGCACGAATTTGATTCGGTCGAGAATTTGAAAAGGCACGAAAGATCGCCGGGACCGTCACGGATTTCGAATCAGTATTCATTCGATTTCCGCGCACCTTTCGAAACGTGGCTATTTCACCGAGATGTAAACAGGGTCGAATGTCAGCCTCGAAAAAAATACGGTATAACTATTGCGAGAAATTCGTAGTTGCCTCGGTGCTCTTCGCTCTCACGAATTCTTCCTGGTTGTTAGCAGATGCGATTCGCTCGTGATCCGCCCGGATTTCAACATTTTTCACGGTGCATTCACGATGGTTTACCACGCGTTGCGATTCTTTGTCAAGGAAAATTCTACTGCACATGCGTTTCGAACGATTCGTGCTATTGTGAAAAATGATTTCACTGGAAAGATGGGTCTACGGTTCGAATGGTTTCCTTGATAAGCGAATATCGGTTTTTAAAAATTTTTCGATAAAAATACAAAGTAATGGTAATTTTTTATTTTTCCATCTTTGAAATTTTCTCAAAAACGAAAAATCGAGAACGTTTCGTTGAAGAACGTCCAAAGAAAATTCCAACAAGGATGGATTCACAAGGATGCGAAAAAAAAGTTCTACTCGACGGTCTGTAGCATCGTGGCAGAGCTTAAGGTATTTCTTGCGCAATTGCCGAGCTACGATTCGACGTTGCAGAAAAGGATTCGGAATCCTTTCAATCTTATCCCTCTACGTAATAAAACCAAAAGCGGAAGTCGTTACATTTATATCCCTGTGAAATAAGGAAACAGCTTTGGCTGGTCCTTGAAGATAGATTAAGAGATGCACCATGTCGTAACATTTTCGAAAGAGCCGCGCGATAGGACGCAGAGCCATCTTGGCGTATCCGAAAAGCCTTCGGTTGAAAGTTCTCCTGTACATCGTACGTTCTGCGTATGTACGAGAGAGTTCGTAATAGGTCTAATGTTCTCTTGGTCCGATCATCGGGCGCATAAATACTTCAGGGTTTTCGGTGCGAGAGTAGTCGTTTTACGACTGCCGGAAAAATTACTTTACTGGCCAACAGTAAAACCGTCGAGGGCGCATCGACGCGAGCAACGTGTATATTATATATATATATATATATATAGAATATTTTCAATGTTGCAGTGTGGACAGTGCAATTTCGAAATACGACCACATTATTACGAATTGTCACCCGGCATTGGAGCGACAATCGAAACTCGTCCGAGGTCGTATATCATCGAACCGGGAGAGCTTATGCAATTTTATTGCGGTCTCGGTGCGTCTACCCCTCGAAAAATTCAAGATGAATCGCGGGTTCCACCGAGCGAAATGCATGGACAGGGCGTAAAAAAAATAATATGTTTACGAGGCTACCTTGTCGTTGCACAGGGTGGTTTTTCATGGCTGAGAGCAGAGAGGGAACGTCGCGAAGGTTTTTCGTTCTTTCTACGTATTTTCTGCGCGACTCGCAATGCTTCCCGTCGGATCGTCATAATTCAAGAAAAGAAACGCTTCCATGTTTTTGCACCGAGTGAAAAAGAGACCGAGTCGCTGAGAAACTGAAACGCCGAAGATCTTCCAAATTTCTGGCTCCGTTGGTCGACCTTTCCTTCCTCTCGTCCTTCTTTCAACCTCCCGCAAGGAAACTGTGGAGAAAAACGCAACGCGCACCGCCGTATCTACCGACCTCCTAACGTTTCCTGGCCATATTTTTGCGGCACCATAAATACAACGAATGTCGCGGTCAAAATATGACAAGTTCGCCGTGGGCCTGACGCATCTTGTAGATATCTTCGCGCTCCACGCATAGCAGACCCTCTCTGCGGCGAAACGAACGAGAGAAACTTAATGAGAGGTTCACCTTTGCCTCTTCCTTCGCCTCTGCGCACAGTCCGGTAGCTCCGTCGACCTCTCCTTCTCTCTTCCTTTCTCTTCCTCCTTTAAAGTATCTTCGACCTTCAAGATGAAACATTGTGGTATGAAACCGGAAGCCCCATATTTTCGTCATGGTAATTTCACCGGTGAAAACAGACCGAAGGGACAAACGCACGGTCCAGCGGAGCGATCCCTCTCCCGACCGTTGTTCTTCCCTCGACTCCCATCAATTTCCGGAATGTCCTGTCGGCAGGATTCCTGTAAAAGATCGTTAAAAATCGGTTTATTTACAAACAAATATTCGTACATTGCCTCTCGGATATTCGCTTTCGCACGATCCGCTACTCGTTCTTCGACGTTCCTCGACAACTCATTGGAAAATTCCGCAACGCGAGATGAACTCTCTTCCTGATCTCGTTAAGCTCATTTACGGATAACCGGACTACGCGGTAGTTAAAGCGAAAAAGAGTGCAAAGAAAAAAAACGTCGATAAATAAATCCATAATGGCATTTACGAACGTCAGAATATTGCCATGGATGGAAACGCGGATATCAGGCATATCTTCCGTGACGCGAGTGTAAACCCGACGTTGCATACGCGTCTTCTCTATGTTTCCTTACTCGCCTCTCTCCATCGGTACAACCAGCCGATCCTGATATTCGATGACTGCGTTCTCTTCACCGAGAGATCCGAGCGAGTGCATCAGTGTGCAGTTGTCCCGAGGCGTTTGCGTGAAATACGAGCGTCGCGCCTCGTTCTCTCTCGACAGAGTCGGCGCAAAATATAGTACACACTTACGCTCACGGCGAAATCTTGTGCACACGCCTGAGCTCTCTCTCTCTCTCTCTCTCTCTCGCAGCATCGTCGAGAGACCGCAAGGATAATTCAGTAACCGTATATACGTACGACGAGACACATACATGTACAAAAATATATACATATATGTATTTACATACAAGGGTGAAAAGAGGCAAGAGAGAGAGAGAGAGAGAGAGAGAAAGAGAGAGAGATGGCGAGAGCGGAATATCGCGCCGATACTTGCGAAATTACTTTGAATCACTATTCCCACCGCGATGCACTTGCCGCGAGATTAAACGGTGCGTAAGTACGTGGGTAAGCCGATAAAATGTTGGCATTTTTTTCGTTTTTTTTTTTTTTTTGCATCTTACCTTATCGTCGTTTTCCTCCTTTCCTTTTCGCTCGATCTTCACGCACGACGAGGCTCATCGGCGCGTACGCAGTGAACACGTTACTTTATTAGCCGGTAACGATGTAACCGCGCGCACACACTCTCTTTCTCCCTACCTCCTCCTCCCGCCCCACTCGTATTCGCCACCGCGTGTCGGGTTCTCCGGTAAACTTTAATGGCAGAGTGTAACTTTTCACCACGGACGCGTATATATTATTGCAACGAATCACTAATAGTCGCTTGCAACTGCGATGTATATGTATACACATGTGTATATGACCCAGACGACGAATTCACCGCGGGGAAGCCTCTCGAGATTTCCTCCTGGCGAAACCTTCGTGCGCAAGATGACGCGCGGAGGAGTCTCACGACGTGAACCCGGTTTTATTACGATTTTGAGAAAAAAAAATTGTGAATTCGCTTTACTGCTCGTCTAGCGAACGAGCCGGCTAGTTAGTTTCATTCGCGAGCACAGCAGGTATCATAAAAGACGCGCGCTGGCTTATAGTCGGGCGAACTTCTTCGAAGATCGAAATATCCTTCTTTCGTTTTTTTTATTTCACTCTCGGTCGTGGCGAGAACGTGCGGAAGAAACGGGTGATAAATACTCGAACGATCCAGGACAAAATGGTAGACGAAAAAAAGTACGAAAATTCCAGTTAGATAGCGCGGAATATTTATTAGAATTGTGTCAGAAACTCCATTTTAACACTCGAAATGTCTAGTGTGTGAAGTCGTTGTACCTCGTTGGGCACCGAGACACTCGCTTTTACAAGTCATTTCGGGTAGGTCACACTCACCATCGCTCTCTCCGTGCTGATGTTGCGTCGATACAAAGCCTGCCGATAGGCCAAGACCGCAGCGGTGATTAATTAACGAAGCTAATTAATGAAATTCTTTTAAATATGATAAAATATATTTTGTTCGAATAAATATTTTTTCATTTCGTTCCGAATTCAAAACTGGTCGGACGAATGTCCGCCTCGACTGGGAGCTCGATCGAGGAACACGGTTTTTCTGGGTAATATTTGCTTCGTGTCAAACCTAGCGGTAAATTCTAACATTGAATCTCCAAGGCAAGGGGTTGAGCCTAGATGTTCGCGCGTCACCGCAAACGGCAATAAATCAAGCTCCTTTCGTATCAAAAGGGAAGAAGCCATGAAGAAAACCACACGCCCGAGGCTTCTCGATTGTCTAACTTTCTTTCGCTGTCTCACTCTTGCTTTCTTTCGTTGGAACACAACCACGTTCTCATCGTGGCTCTGCGTTTACGATTTTCCGAGCGAGCCGAATCACACAACCCGTTCCCTCTCACAGATCACCATAAATCTATTCCCGGTCGATCGACCACACCGCTGACACGCCTTAGATTCTTGACATTTTATGATACCAAGGGTGAGTATAAGTGTGCGAAAATTACATGGCGCATCGTGTGCCAATCTTGGAATCTTCGCCCTCTACCCACAAGATTCAGAACGTCTTCCAAGTTTTGGCACCGTCCTATTTTTCCCGTACGGTGACGCGTTGTTATTCCGGCTCGATGAGAATACGGTCGTAAAACCGCGTGCGCGCGATGAGAGATCACCCGGAGCTTTATTCAAGAATGATGTCTTCATCACAATGCACTAAAGGGATTATGACGCGTTCTGGACCAAGGCCGTAAAGTCACACTCGTTTCGCGGTCGCACGAGCGGCTTGCCCTCCTCGAGAGAGAACGCGCACCGTATCTCGACAGGGACCATTTGTCACTTCCTCTCTCTCTCTCTCTCTCTCTCTTGTCTTTGCCAGTTCATTCGTCATCGGCCACAAATAAAATCACCGAATTTTCGTGTTTACCGAGTGAGATCAATTCGGGCGTGTCGTAAATATTGTGGGATTGACCGAGACTTAATCCGGCAGCGTGCCGCGCGCCAGTAGTCAACCCTTTCGTTATTGTTTTCGAAAATGTTCGGACCCCCGCGACGAGGGCCTCCGCCGAAAGATCGAGCCGCAGTTTCGCGAGAACGGTAGCGAAAATTGCTTAGTGCCGATTGCTCCTTCGATCTTGGAATTCTCGACTTCGAGTCCTTTGATTTTGGGCCGTTAAACATCCCGCACTGGTCAACCCCCCTACCACTACTTGCCACTTCGGTCATATTGCTTTCAACGATTCTTGATTCGACTTGTCGAAGCGATCGACGTGTTCCTCGAATTTTCTGGCCGAATCGTTTCTTGCCACGAGACGACGTAGCACGCGTTCTCGTGTTCAACGGCAAACTCGCTCTACCGACGGTTGTAAATTCGTAGCGTTCCGCCCACTTGTCATTCCACGGGTCATCGGGGCATGGGGCCATTTCGAATATGCAAACTCGCAGGGTTTCGTTGTATACCTATAGGTACTTTTAACACCGCCGCATATTTTACCGCTACCGTTGCGTGAGAAAGTTCCAGCCTCTTCGCGTACGGGAACGAGAAACCATTAAATTTCATGAACATACGCCCTTTCGTACCCCAAAGAACCGAAAGATTTCGGCGATGTAGCGTAAACAAAAAAATTCCAAGTCGGTGGCTTACGGGCCGATAGCGATCGGTACGCTCGCGCGTATAAACCTCGCGATCCGCGACACCCCATGGAATTGGATAATTTGAAATTGAAATTGCGACACGGACGTGGCGGCAACGCGCACGTTCTCTCCTTTGGATCGACGCGAATAATACGCGAGGACGACGATGCCGAGATGCTACGCTCCTTTGCTTTCGCCCTAAGAATTCCCCAGGCGGATTCTCCTCGTTCTCGAATTCGCTTCCCTCTCTTTTTTTTTTCTTTCATTTTCGTTCTCTCTCCTCTCTCTCTTCCTCCCTTTCTTCGCTTTTTCACGATACGTACTTACATATATATATATATATATATATATATATATATATATAGATGTACGTTTTCATGCGAGTCTCGCGAACAAGTATAAGGGTTTTGGTTCGACGTTCTCCCTCGCCATTGTTTCAAATAACCGCGGAGTTTCTCCCTTCATGGTCCAGCTACGGAAAACAAATGACCAGACGCATAAATACGGGTTAGCAAAAAAATAGCTTCGCAACGTACCCCACCGCGACTACGTTCGGCTTCCTTCGTTAAAACTAATGTATGTCACCATTATTTTTAATATCACAAAAAAGTCTTTCGCCCGGCTTTGCGCCAGGCAAAAGTTCTCTCGGGTCCGCACGGGGGATGCTGAAGAAATCGGGGTAAAAGTGGCTAAGAAACGCCAGCTGAAAACGTTTCTTCGTTTTATTTTTTTATCTCGTTCTCTCATTGCGTACCGTGGCGTTACACGTAAATCGTGTCAGAGAGGGAGCAGATGTCGGAAAGGATGCTGATGTGGCTGCTGCTGTTTCGCGAACCCTTAACGAGAGATGCTCGAGAATCTCACTTTCTCGCGACATTGTACTTGATTCCTCGCGCGCGTTCACCCCGCTCTACTTGTTATAAAGCCGATGTGCCACAGATGTTATATAAATTTCCTACCAGAATAAAGATCTTGATGGAGGAGAGAATCTGCCGTGGCAACTGCCGCGCGAGACACGCTAAAATATGATTCAGTATGCCCCTCCCGTTTCTACGTGTCTATATGATACGAGAGTCTCGGGAGTTGAGAAATTATAATTGCAAATTGACAAGCGAGAGGGTACAGCGTGCGTGAGACGTGCCGCTAATTGATATTCACGAGAGTATCGAGAAGTCGAAGGATCATACGCTACGTATAGATATTATGTACCACATGTTACAATATACTGCTTGCAATTTTGATTTAAAAATTATTGACGATCAAAAATTTAAACATTGAAATCGGTCCCAATTATTTACTTATAATGAATTTACTGTAAAATATTGTATTCGACAACTTTTTAAAAAACGATAGCCGGTCTGTGTTAACGAAAATTGCCGTGATTTCGAGTTACAATCTTTACTTTGAGATCTTTTGGTTAAACGTCGTCAGGAACGAGATACGCGTGCTTTAATTTTCGTTAACACTCCGCTCACGTTGCTTTTTGAATGTCGCGAAGCGAATCGATGGTAGGCGGGAAAGAGAGAGAGAGAGAGAGAGAGAGAGAGAGAGAGAGAGAGAGAGAGAGAGAGAGAGAGAGAGAGAGAGAGAGAGAGAGAGAGAGAGAGAGAGAGAGAGAGAGAGAGAGAGAGAGAGAGAGAGAGAGAGAGAGAGAGAGGTAGAAGGAATATATAAACCGCTTCGACTTCGAGAACACGGGCAAAAGAGGTCCGCTCGCCGACAGCCGGCACATTCAATTAATCCACGCTTATTGCATCGAGCGACGGGCGCGCCATCTTATTCATCGCTAGTACGTTTCCATGCTCGCCGACCGAAAATTTCGCGTATATGTGCGCGCGTGTATGTCCGCGGCGCACGGAAAGTCGAGAATACGATATGCACGTATCGAGCCGCGGCTCTCGCAACATTCTCCGACCATTCTCATCGCGCCACTCATCCGGCACACGTAATTATACGGCGTATTACGGCTAATTGACACGCTAATTATCAATTCGACGGACTTTCCTTAATAAAGCCGCCTATATATTTTGCGATCTCGAAACTGTTCGAATTACGCGCGCGCGCTGCAATCAATTTTCACGCGTTCTGCATGACATCGGGACTCGCGGTTTTTGCGTTCCACCGACATATCCGATGCGAGAAATATAACGCGGATGACACTAATCTGTTACGCCGGGGACAGAAAACTCCTCCCCGTTGCATTTATAACTTTAACGCCGTGTGCAAATTACCCACTGACAAACTTTGGATCTCTGTATTAATATCAAATACCGCACACGTTGATACTTCCTAAGATTATTTTATTTTATTTTAAATTAGTAGCGAAGGTTGATGCAGGACAAAAAAATAAAGATGACTTTATAAAAGAGTGACTACTTTTTGCGCTGTCTATTCAAGGTCACTAGCAAACGACGTATAAATATATATTTACTTACGTGTAAAGATCGGACGAGACGCGTCGTATGCTTCGTCAAGTGTGCCTTTGTCAAAAGTGTATACGTCGACGCCGCTTGCAACTGAGCGGAAACGATTCGGTCCAACAGCCGACATCCGGTTGGATCAGAGTCTCGATAGTCACAACGCTGGGAATGATACGTATCCTTGACGATGTTCGTCTGGAGAGGAAAGAAACAAAGACAAAAAAATGAATCGAAATAATTGCGAGGTGTATGTTACCTACTATTGGCCTGGACCAAGGGCGCATGTAGTTATATAGACCTAACGTATGCGAGAAGCTAGTAGGTACACGCATTACCGATCATCTCGCGTACCTACAACAAGCAACGAGAGGTGGCGGTTCGTCCAACCTTAACGAACCTTGTAGAGTCCTCGTGTATCGGTCTCATATATCTTATTTTCTTGTCGACCTCGTGTATGCATAGGGAGATGCGCCGTGAACGGCGTTTAAGTATCGTGCGTGTATTCATCGAGGCTATATAACGGGTACGTGGTAGAGCATAGACGTGTAGGTGTAGCCATATATAATCCTACAAAGAGATTCGACTCGTCCCAAAGAGAGAGAGAGAGCGAGAGAGAGAGAGAGAGAGAAGGAGGGAGTCCAGGCGAGGGAGCATCGTTGCTCCGTTTTTTGCCTAACATGAGCGCGATCGCAAACTTACCCTCGCATTTTTCACTGTCAATGGTCAGGACCACCAATCGATAAGCCCCTGAAAGGCTCCAGGAAGGGAAGGGCAGGGGGCGAGGATCGGTTGAAAAACCGTGTGCCGTGTTCCGTTGCTCTTGGCACGGAGGACATGCGAGCCTGAGTCGTTTCGATTCCTCGTGGCCCCTCCTGCGCGACAATCGAGATAAGGTTGTACGGATCCTTTGCCAGGACGTGAAAGGATGTTCCAACAGAATTCGAACATAGTACGAAAGAGTTAATTAGATGTCCGTGATCTGGAGGTTCCTAAGTGGCCACAGGGTAGGCTCTCTCTCTCTCTCTCTCTCTCTTTCTCTCTCTGTGTCTGTCTGTTATAAGAGAGAAAATAAGGGTAAGGAGAAAGGAGTGAGAGGAGGATGAGTGTCCCAAGATCACGAAGGGTTCTGTTTTGCTCGTTGCATGCGTGTCGTCGTTCCGTCTCGGGTAAATTAGAGTTTCACAGGGCAATCGTTTCATAGGGTGGCCAATCATTGATCACTGGCCCCGATGCACTGTGTTGAATCCGACTTGTCACGTTTCTCTGTCGCGACCAGGTGCAGCCTCGGGGAGCTATTGGACCAAGAAGAACACGCTTACGCGACGATACGGCATGTGGGCTTTCACACTACGCCTCCATTCATCAGGCGGCTCCGTTCCACAATCTACGTCACCCCTCGCGCAATAACGCGCCGCTACAATCATGCGGGCGTATTCATTCCAAAATTGGTCAACTATTGTACGGATTAAATACGATGGTGGCCCGGACGATGTCTAAATTGACGAAGACGAAATTCCGCGGGTATCAAATTCTTCCTTGCTTATTTTCACCCCCAGGATTCCACGGTTTAACGCCCGGGTTATTACTCCGATCCGTTTATCCGAGATGTTTGCCAGCGAAATACATGTTGGGTCTTTGTGAAATCTTCGAGGCGGTTCCGGCTGATCTTCACGAATCGCGCACTCTCCGAACATCATCAGAGGCAAGAGGCCGAGAACGAGAGGCCCCTTGGGGGTTCACGCGAAACCGCAAGATGCAATGATAGCGCTCGCGCGCGCGAATGCTCGCCGCAGTAAAGTACGCGTATACGCGCCGCGCATAGCAGCTGTTGCCGTGATAGCGCTCCATGGAAGGGTTTAATGTTCGCCTCTGCTCCTCGGATGCATATTCTCTCTTATATACATCCTCAAGCATATCCACCGCGCGTACTATACCGGCACTCCCCGTTCGCCCCTCTCGCTCATCCCACTCTATCTCTTTCTCTCTGTGTACATTTACCCCTCGCAAGAACGCGCGCGGCATATGGCGTTCAATGATTTTTCTCGTTGGTTAATTATACGAAACATCCATCCATGGCAAAAGGACACCGCACGCTCTACTCGGTGAACGCGCTTATGGTGGCCTCGCTCCCTTCCAACGGGATCGTCGTCCTTTCTCGACGATCTTTCATTTCTCGGGAAGAATCCAAGTTCGCAAGAACCTCGGGCGAGACGAATATCGCAAACATTGGAAATAGCTTCGAGCACGTAGCACACATCATCGGGCTAGTTTGAATTTTTATCGGCTTTTTTTACTCACGGTGAATCTATTTCTCGACGAAGAACCGCTCGGCGAAAGAACTAGGTATCTCGGAATGATCGAAAATATGCCATGGTGCATCCGGAAGAGTGAGTACTTTAGCGTATAGACAGGCAAGTGTGCCGGACCGTAGGCACACATTACAAGGCACCTAAATCACATTGAACGTCCGAGACGGGCAACAATGGACGTCACGCGCATCCATCTTATTAACGGATGTTAATCATGTCTTCAGCGGCGCGTCGTTCAGGCATTACCTTCGCGACCACCTTGGCGAGCATTGTTCGCTGGATCTCTCCGGAGAGAAAATTCTCTCTCTCTCTCTCTCTCTCTGTCTATCTCTCTTGCTCTCTCTCTCTCTCTCCCAGGTTTCTCGTCGGGCTGACCGGCTGTGGTTCCAACCGTACCGCGCTGTACAGTGGGGAACCCACCCCTGCGAGGGAGCTCGAAGCGCGCGCTCGAGAGCGACCGCTTCTCTCTTGTAATAAGATACTCGCCATCTTGGTATGTAAATGCCGGCCATTCATTACGTTCCGGGCTGAATGATTGGACCCTTTGCGGGAATCCTCTCACGACAAAGGCCGTATCATCGTTCCGGGCACACCGCGGACGCAACACGCGTGGTTTATAATAAAATAAAAAAAGAACATATTTAAAAAAGAAAACGAAAGTAAGTAATGCTCGAAGATAGAGGCTGGAGAGGACCGAAAGTTAAATAAAACGATATTTGCATAAAACCTCGCCTGTATTTGACAGTGAAAATAATCATTCGGGAATACGCTTTAAGCCCAACGAAACTGGATGGTACGTATATACGTAATCGTTTCGGACAATGCGGGAGGGCTTTGTGATTTCCCACGCGCGTTGCCGCGCATAATACAGTGCGCTAGCGTCCATAACTGGTTCCATGCCATTTTACTGATGGGACAATTTACAGCACACTATAAATATTCGTTCAATATTAATGAACCGATAGAGTCTATAAATAACGTACGATAAGTAGTAAGTAGTAACAAGGTAGAAGGTAGTCGGCATGGCATGTGGCGTAAGTGCTCATCGAGGGAACCTCTAAAATTAGCGAAGCTAAGCCAATCTCCGTGTGTGTCTGGCAGGTGCACGTGTGCCGAGAAGAGAGTATATAGTCGTAGGTGCGGGTTTTGCCTGCCAATGGGGATGAACTTTGACCCGGGGCGATGTAGAAAGAACCTTAGACCTTTCGATCGACCGGTTGAAGATCGTCGTGTCGATAGATATACGCGTGTGTGTATGTGTACGAACTGGTAATATCCGAACAGGTTTGATGGGAAATATTAACACCGCTAGGCTCCGACGAATCGATTAGATACACCTCGTAAAAAGTTCTACCGATTCCACTAATCGATAGATTATCCGTTCTTACCGTCGGACCTTGCGGAAACATGGTATGTACGAACAATTTCCTCATTTTCATTAGAAAATGAGGAAGAATTTCATTTCTAATTGGCGTTTTATTTTTTAATTTATTCTTTGATTGTTAATTTTTTGTTGCTCTTTATTTATCTTTTCAAGTACTTGGGGAATCTCGAGCGAGATTAGCTTATCGATGATATTACCGAGGAAGATTTCGACCCTTGGACGACCTATCGTTTCTTTTTCGTCTCCTCGCATCTTCGGTCTTTCGGCCGTATATCGAACGGGTTGCACCCACGTTCGAACGTCCGGAACTCTTCGTATCGACCGCATACACGTGGCAGAGGTCTCTAGAGACGTTTTATGGTTTATGAGAGTTGTGCAGCTGCCCGTTACCGACACCCCCGCAAACTCAATATTCAAATTAGCAGACGGTCCGCGCGCGCGCGCGCGCGCTCTCTACCTTTCTCGCATAGCCTATCCCTCCTTCTTCTCCTCCTCCTTCAACTCACGCGCGTGTGTCTTCGGTAATGAGAAAAAACCTTTTGCCAACGAAATATTATCATAATGACCGCGGTATGTGGTTGCCGAATTATCTCTGGTGCTCGCCACGTCTCGCGTCTCGGTCGTGAAGTACGTGCCGTTAACTCTTCGTTCTTGCGAGTTGTATATACTTTTATGCGTTTTTTTTCGAAAAAAAAGGTAACGTAATATCCTGCGCAACCCTCGTCGAAAAATAATGAATGACTAGGTAATCCGTTATCTCAACGTAGTGATTTAAGGCTTTTTAAAAATTCCAATGAAAATAAAGAAAAAAGAAAATAGACACGAGAGCGTTCAGTATTATCGAGCCATTGGAAGAGGTCCGGAGCGAGAGAGAACATAAAAAGACGTCGTGAAAGAAGCTCGAGCAGCAGCTGCCTCTCGTATCCGCGTTCTAAAATCCCGAACTATCGAGCTCTCGCGCTGTCCAATGCGTTGATGGTGTTTAGAGCGCGAGTTTTTAGTGGGAGAGAGGAGGCGCGCGAGCGAGGAAGAACGAGAGATTTTTACGACGCGCGCGACCGGTGTCAGGGTGAAGAGAACGAAAGGGTGTTAGTTTCACCTGGGTGGTCCCGCGACTCTGTCGAGAGGATTAATCGGCGACGTCCCGTAGAACGCAATATAAATTGGGCTGCTCTCCTGGAACGAGAAGCTTGGTCCACCGCTTTTGGGCAGGTTTACAAATGCCCCCCCCCCCCCGTCACTCCCGCCTCCTCCTTCTTGCCAAGTCCCACGATCCTTAACAGAATTGTAGATGGATATCTTTGGATTCGTCGGTCGAAGAATTGCTCCCGTACGCGTTATTCACTCGTCTTATAGGTCTCCCTCGCGACTTTGATCGAACTGCCGCGCAAACAAGAGATGTAAATCGAGGAGCGTTGGCTGCGTTCTTCGTTTCGAGATCGCGTACACGTGCGGTCGATTCTTTAATTTTTATCGATGTTGCAAAACGGTGCTATCGATAATCGTGGATCTGGTAGTTCGTAGGAATGGCGCGATAAGAAGTGAAATATTTATCGATAATAAGATGGGTGTACAGGTCGAAGAGCTTCCGGAAGAACGGAGTGAGAGACTCTACGACTTCCGTTTCATGGGGTTCTGGCTCGTTCATCTTCGCGCGTGCCCATTTGGCAATGTGCCAGAGTCGTAAAATTATTTTGAGCTCATTCGTTGACTCGTATCGAAACGAACCGAGCGGGCTGAAACGCGTATCTTAATCTTTGAGGAAAGACATTCGCACCGCGGTCTCGAACGTTTTTTCCCTCGGACTCTCACAATCAGTCGTATCCCGGTTCACCGACGCCATTCGCTCGTGCGCCGTTCGAGGCGCACGCAATAGGTCTCGACCGTAAAATCGCGAGGTCCATGGTGGTACGACACGCAGCGGGACAGCACGGTGTGAAAACGATAGAGCGAGAGACCGAGAGGGGTAGGAGGTAAGACGGAGAAAGAGGTGTACAGCGCAATGTGTACCCTCGCTCGTCCCGGTGTGCTTCGCTCGTACTGCAGAACACGACATGCCCATGTGGTGTCCAACAAATGACGCGGGAACGTCGTGTGTGGTCTTTCTTTAGTTCGCCTTCACCTGCGTGGGTGTATTTCCCCTGCTGTACTACCTATGTGGACACACACTGTAGCAACGGGCAGAGAGAGAGAGAGAGAAAGAGAGAGAGAGAGAGAACGGAAAAGAGAGCCGTATCTCTCGTCAGGAACCCGTCTTCCAAAGCCTTAGGGAACACGCTCTCCAGCCTCCCTCGATCGTTCGCCCGACACCATCGGGGAAGTCCGCCCACGGATCCAGGAACCAGGCATTCGCTGAATTTGATATCAAACAAGGTCGCAGGTGGCGAGTAAATTCAATGAAATTATTATCATAAGTCAGCCGGATGAAGGATTAAATCTGTCTTTCCTGCGATGTTTGATGATCTTTCGAAGAAGATGTAAAAAGTTTTGAAAATGTGTCGGCTGGGGCAGATAGCGGAAAGGGGGAAGTCGACGTAAAAGAGAAACGGAAAAGGATGTTTCGGGGGATGGGCTCATTCGGTTGTCTTCTGTTTTAATGGATGGTGCACAGGCTCCTAGTTCGAAACTTGGAACGGAACTGCCGGTTATATACCGAGGGATACGATCTGTTTTGGGGTCCTGTGATGCTGGTATGAGATTCGGGCCAAAAGATACGTATCCCCAAGGACAGCCCTTTTCTTCGCCACGAGGTGTTGGTTTAAGCAAGGGTTCGTTTTTTTTCTGTTTCCTCGATCTTAGTTTCTTACATTGCTCTCGTGCTGCAAGGGAAACAGATAAATATGGGCTTGCGAGGAAAGCACAGGAAGTACACCAGGACGTGGCAGGAATGTGTGGGCAGACAGTGCGCTAGAAACTATCGATGCGCCACATTTTGCCTTCGGTCATCCCGTTTTTTTCCCCAGAACGCAAGAAAATGTGCAGACTCCATTGTTGCGACTTTGAAGCTATTCGAGACTTCCGAGTTCTGGATTTTCAAGTGGTAGCCGATGACGTTTCTTAGCACGACGAGATCGGTATGGAACGACGAAATAAAACTTGCAAAATCTCCTTGAACTCAAGTGTTTGGGTCGCGGCGTCTGTTCTAATTCCGTCATCCACAGCCCAAACTACGAAGTTAGGAATTGTTGTTGGATTCTCCTAGATTGCCGATTTCCGGATCTTCGAGTGGATCCACTTTTTTTAACTTCACGTGTTACACCCTCTGTTCTGCTTTCCATCCATCGACACCTTGGCGAGCTCGCTAGCACACTCTCGAGTAGGACACGTCTTTGCCAAGTAGGACCGTCAGTTCTTTAAGACCCTCTCATTGTCTATACTCAGCGGGGCGTTGAAGCGCAGTGTTTCATCTCTCAAGCTGGGCGCTGGTGTCAAGTGTCTTTCGAGAGGAACTATCGGGAACGTGTGGACGCTTGACGATTATCCAGACGCTTGGCACAATTGCTGTGCGCACGAGTCTCTTAAGCAACATTTCCATAAACTGATTTCACAACGATTTCCATATAAAACTGATTTCACGACGATTTTTCATCTCAAATACGTCGATTTTTTGCTCTAACATTGTATCTGCATTCTCAGACGATATCTCGCACCTTTTTTCCCTCTGTCCGTCTCTTTTTCCTTTTTTTTTATCAACATGACAAGGAGACACGCGCTTGTAACGCCTACATGCAATCTGATAACGAAATGGTATCAGAGTTAGTCGCGATCCGAGCTGTTCTCCGTGTATCCTCTGTCGTGTGTACGCTGTATTAAATACACGCGAGCGTTACGGTACGTGTTTTTTTTCTGTCTGTCTGTCTCTCTCTCTCTCTCTCTCTCTCTGCCTCTCTTTCAACGACGACGGTAATACGATGAACGTCGAATCTCTCTCGTACGCCCATAAAGACCTCCACCATCCTATCAGTGGAGCAAGTATAACTATACATACATCTTATATGCCTACATCGGCACTGGGCCATTGAAAAGCCGTAACAATAAAATATTCAAATGAGGATACCGAAGCGGCGCGTTATGTGCCACAGCAGGGCATTGCGGTAATACACTCGAGAGGCTCTCTCGGTCCTTCGAGACTTTGCCTTGCCACCGTGGTCTTAATGTCTTGTACACCGAGCTCAAAATGCTGTAGTGTCGTGTTTTACGCCACGGTGTCTGCGTCTCTCGAAGCCCCACCCCCTCCTCATTCTCTTTCACCCGATGTATACCTGATGAATCGGCTATTTATGTATTTAATCGATCGTAAAACGATGTGTCTACTAGACGAGGGATCCAATGCCGCGAGCTCTGTTACATCGCTTCTATCTCCACCGGCAGATTCTCTCTCTTTGTTTTGTTCTCTTTCTTTTTCTTTTCCTTTTTTAATTCTCTCATTCTCTCGGCATGAAGAACACTACAGTGACGAATACGACGGACTCCGACGGTAATTCTACGCTGTTGCCTCGTCACCGACTTTCATTCCGTTCGCTGTCTCGCATGGTCTGTAGCGCGTCGAGCGTTGTTCTCCGTACCGGAGGAACGCGTACGTACGAGATCTCGAGTTTCAATACCTGCCATTCCCCTTGGCGCAGAGATCATGGTCTCTCTCTGTCTCTGCACCGAGCGTTGGTTCGCTCCGTGCACCTGTCGCGCGAATCAACAACGTACGATTGTCTCGAGCGCATGGAAATAACACTGGGAGAGGAAGATACAATCTTCGTGTGTCTCGTAACTGACGAGTGTGTCTCCTTCGTTCATATCGCATTTTCTCACTTTCGCCATCGTCATTGCTAAAACATCGATAGTCGTCTCTAGTCTCGTTAACAATACCCATTATCCTAGCACTTGTGTTCAGGCATTTGCGTTGGTTACGACGGTACTGTTCTTCGGGCACAATGGTGCTTTGCGCGTCATCCTGGTATGTTGATTATTCATGATACGCGTTTCCGTCTAGAAAACTATCTCCAGTAGGGTTTTCCTTTCGTTCGAAGGAGAGACGCTCGCCTCTCTGGTACGTGACCAGTTTTTCATGGGTAAAGATACAAGGAGAAGAGGAAATAGAGTGCAAGAGATTCATATCGGGACTCGAAACACCTAGAAATAAATCCGAGACGAATACATTTCCCGGTGCAGCCCTCTTTCTTTCTCTGCCTCCCTATCGGTTTTTGCCTCACGTACCGGGCGTCTCGGTTTTCTCGTTCTGGCTGAGATTCACCGACGGTGAAATCTTTCGGGAGGGGGACGAATGGCGCATGCGTGAGACGCACGCTCGCACAGACCCATTGTCACGTGGCACGGCCCGGGGTGTGAAGAGACTCTCCTCGCTTTTTCCTTGGATCGCCAGCAACGAGTCTCGCCCCACACGACTCTCCTCTTGCGGAGTCGACTGAAAGAGATCTGTGCCTCTTGAACACTAAGATCTCCCTCTCTCGCTCCTCGCCATCCGTCCTCTCCGCTATCTGTCCGTCGTACGACATGGCCACACGACAGCGTTAGGTTACAGGACATTTACCGGCGAACCTTCCTCTTTCTCTCACCCAGTCCGTTTCCCTTCATCCCTACAAGCGAGATAAACAGCCACTCAGGACAAATGCTCGGCCAGAAAACTCCGCGATAACCGTCGAATCTTTATGGTTTCAACTTTTAGCTTTTGAATTTTTGGGCCTCCCCGACGCCGAGCGTATACGCACACTCGTACACCTGCCTCTCTATCTCACACTCTCGTCTTCGTCTTCTTCTTCTTATTCCTCGATCCACCACCTCCGAATCCTTCGTGTCTCGTGCACTCGTCAGAAAATATTATACAGAGTGGATAAACGAAGGAAGATATTTCGGTAAGTGGCGAGATCGAACTGTGAGTCGAATCTTTCTTTTTATTGCCGGACGAGATTTTAATTGTATGTTTCTCTCGAATCATTCGAGACGATGACGATGAAAGTTCTTTTTATCAGATGTATGTATATCGAAGCCCCATGCGTTTTGATCGAACATGAACGTCGAATCGGTGGTAAGACGACAAAATGCGTTTAATCAAAATTCACCCTCCCTCCCTCCCTCCCTCCCGCCCTGCACTCCTAAGGATGAAATAGGAAAGGCTCGTTATACGCAGGAAACGAGTTGGAAGAATACATCGATAGGAGGAACGGTGTCGTCGGTTGGACTGTCGACGCATTGCTGGACGAGACAAAGGAAGTGGAGAACTTTGTGAAGTTTTCTTTTCCGGGGGGGTTTAGGGTGGTGTGTACGCCAGACGCATATAGTAGGCGAGATACGTACATCATACGTCACGTATAATACGTACGCAACGTGTACCGCACATATTCGACGTCCATCTGTCTGTTCATGACAATAGGAACGTCTCGGTCTCGGCACTGACGAGGTCTCCCGAGATAGAGAGAGAGAGAGGCTGCAGCGAAACCGAGGACGACGATCGGAGAACCTTATAAGGGTCTCTCGCGTGCGCAACGTGGCGTTAACTCTTCCGACTATTATGAATGAAAGGTTCGCATGCAAATGGGACGCCTCGTCCATAAAGAGTTATTACTCGCCCGTGCGTTGCTGTCCAAGGGGGTTGTCTAAAGAAACGTTCTTCCGCCTCGGGGTGACCTCGAGGCTCGTTTTTTATTTGTTGAGAATCCATTGCATTTCTCGAGTCCGACGCTGGTGAAATCTTCTTACCGACGTAATATTAGACCGGCGTCTTGCGGGAGATTTTTGTTTCTCGAAGGATTAGACCACCCGATGGGGAACGATGAGAGGAAAGGCGAAGCTCTCCGGCCACGGGAATCTTGGTAATCCTCCCCGTTGGTTAACCGTAAGAAAGCATCTCGAATTTGAGAAGAAAAGAACAAATTTCGGATTCCGAGAAATCGAAACGCGCGTGTGTAGTCTATGATCGAAATGTGGAAGAACTCTTGACATGCTTTTTCGGAAAATCCATGAGATCATGATGTAGCTTTGTCCTCGGTATCCGTATAAACGTCGACGATATTCGAAATATCGATCGCGTATTGGTCAAGGAAAAGGTACCTACTACTGGCTGGCAGGTTGAAATATTTTCGGCGTTGATTAAATGTCCGGGGCGACGCATACCCCCTCCACTCGTGGATCCGTTTCATCAGCTTTGCTTACGGTTCGGTTACGCTATTCCCCGGATCTACTCGTATCGTATTAAATATCACAATATATCATAATACACAAGTGCCATTCGACTCGGCTTTGGCGGATTTCTTTGGAATATTATAACCCACGTAGGTCAAATTACTCGCTTGGTTTATCCACGCGCAAAACGTACCAGCGACTTTTTCCATCGAACTCCCTCTGGCAGATTTTTTAACGGTATTTATTACGACAACGTGAATATCATGAAAACAAAAAAGATAACTTTCATCTGCTCAAGGTCATTGCCCACGTAACAATTACGACGGGATCATTATCTTGACCTCTGGGATGATTGCGAAAAGGTCAATTGCGAATCCTGGTGCGAATGATATCCCACGAAATGAAGATTATTTCGTAATCATCAGCGAGATGTTATTACCGGTACGATATAAGGTTTCTCACGCCGAATTTACCGAAACCTCGTGATGATCCTCTCCCTCTCTCGGCGCGAATCCGAGATTGCCATCTCCCGAAAAACACCTCCGACCAATTTCCAGCAGCTTGTGCTACACCATCTTCCGAGCATAGATTGTACGGTTGGTGGGTCAGTTTCACGCGATGGGCCAACTTTAACGTCGATCCTGAGAACGTATATCTATATCAACATTGGCACGAATTGGCAACGGACAGGGATGCAGATTGACGATGGGCCGCGCCGAAACAAAAGCGTTTGCTCCAACAATTTGCGGTCTCGGTTCATCCTCGGGGAAAGCCAGGCAAACAGGCTATAGCATGTCAGCAAGCGCCAAAGCAGTAGACAGAGAGAAGGAGAGAAAGAACACGAGAGAGAGAGCGAGAGGCAGAGAGAGAGAGAGAGAGAGAGAAATGGAGAGAAAGAGAACTGCAGCGAATTTCAATTACGAGTCTTCACAGGGTCCTGACAGACTCTCTCCTTTTCTCTGTCTCTCTGTCTCTCTCTCTCTCTCTCTCTGTCTCTCTCTCTCTCTCTCTCCCTCTCTCTCAGGCTCGTTCTATACGGTAGAACGGGTCCGACGTCTGTGCAGAAGCTCATTCGAAATTCGGTAGCTCCCCGCGAGCTTCTCTCGGTAATGAAACATTCACAGCACACCGCAAATTGCCCTTTGCTCGCTGGCTCGCTCTCCGGACCTGCTATATGGTCAGCGGCAGCAGCGGCACCAGCAGCAGCACCGCGCAAGAAACCAACTGTTTTCGACCGCCTACTTATTTTTTACCATAGGACGTATATATATGCTGTTGAACGTTCGCGAGTGCGGACGCTTGATGCTCCGGGCCAATCTCGTACGCAATTATTGGTTTTGGCGTCGGGCAATCTCTCGCTCTTGCTCCTCGCGAACAAGAGACAAGAGTTGGGTATAGTTCGCTCTTTCAATACAGAGGCCGCTCGTCCGAGTCAACTTACGTTTGTGCATTGCGCCGTTTTTTCCGTCATTTTTTTATTTTTTATTCTCGTCAGACGTAGCAGCGAAATCGGACTCGCGCAACACGGCCGATGAACTGTAAACTTCATACACTGTAACGTATTATGGAAATATACAATAAATATAGCGCAAGACCACTACGTCGTCGTTCGAAGTTCGATAATTTATCTACTTCTCGAATTATACGTACGTAGGTAATACTCGATAGCGATAGATAAAAGAAAACCAGCACTTAAATATGAAAATAAAATATATAAAACGGCTGCTCGAGCGCGTATCGCGCGAGCTGCGATAAAATAATATTATGCATGTGTGTACAAACGTAGGCAGGTATGTGTTAATAACGGTATGGTTATATGCACGTTGACGGGACATACCCCACGCACGTGTGCCCGAACCGAGAGATGCAAGTCTTACGCACTGCAAACTTCCTATCTTAATACGATTAATTGCACCGTCTGCTTTTCTCTCGCGCACTCCTTATCAAAAGCAGACGTCTGAGTCGGTATTATGGCTCGTTTAATCTCCGTTCGTTGAAACCATAAGATTAATGGCATTGTAAACCAACAGTGTCATACGTGAATTTATGGAAGACCATCGTCCTCGTGTACTCGATGATCGTGAAGAAAAGTATACCGAGTTAACGATACAATTGCTCACCCTATAAGCAGATGACGTCATACGGTTCTTGGTATTTTCATTACATTCGTAGAAAGAGAGATTTTTATATAATTTTTCATTAGTTTCTAGCGTATACTAATTGAAAATTGCGGAGGAAAGTCAGTTGGTGAAATTGGAGGCGCGATATTAGAAGTACGTACTTGTATATTTTCATAGAAGATACGAAAAGTGCTCGAGGCAAAGCTCTTTAAACCAGGTGCTGCGGTACTCGAGTGCTCGCACATGCAGAGCTCTTGGTACGTAGGTATGCATTAATATAACTATACGCGTACGGCGTATGATCGTATAAATGTTGGTGCTGCATTCCTCGAGGCAAGCGATGCGCGGCGCCACGAAGATAGTCGAGACGATGACTCGAGCTCCGAGATCCCCATAATACCGTGGAACCTGATAGCATGTCCCGGGTGCGCCTCTCGCCAACGTAGCAACAGCAAAGTCACTAAAAGCAGCAGTTCGGAAGCTTTACGGCGAAAGCTCGTGGTGCGCGAGCGAGCGAGCGAGCGAGCGAGAGAGAGAGATAGAGAGATAGAGAGAGAGGGAAAGGAGAATGATATGTCATACACACGGGGAGAACGCTTTTCGGGACCTTCGAGATCCGCCTCTCGCGTATTTTTCCGGCGAGATCATTTTTCTCGGTTCGGCGATTTTACTCGTTTCGCGGTAGAGCGCGTTCGACGAGTTCGCGAGGAGCGAATGGCAAAAGTTTCACGAAGCACTTTTACGATTTGTTCTCATCCCTAACCATCGGAATTCTATTTGAGCTATTTGAATACGCGGTCGTATCGATCTTCACGAGAATCGCCAAAATGTTTGAAATTCGTTGTATACGATCGACTAACCCGATCTTTATCGATCGTCGTCGAGTGGGAAATAAATGAATTAAAGATAAAAGCCACACGCGAAGTTTCGCCGACGTTTCTCTCCCGTAGGGTGAGAACGCCGAGAGGAAGAGAAGGTGCGCGACAATTAGTCGCTCGAGGGAAACGTGGACCCCGGCAGAAAAGTATGCGAGCTTAATTGTAAATTTAATCTTCTGGAATGAATCGGCGGACCGCAGGGGACGAGGACGCGATGGCGCGTATCCCGAGCGAACATTCATCAAATAATTGACAAATGAATTTAATTGCCCCGTGTGTCCCGGTTTCTTATCTAAGCCGGACTCTTTGTCGAGTCACGGTTCTCCCCCTTTACGCGCGTATCCCGTAAGGGACAGGAGGCCGGTGAGTCTTAAAACTGAAATACCCGGAGCGTACTAATTACCGGATGATTTAAGATCGTTTAATCCCGGAATCGCTTCGTGTATTCCCGCGTCGACGAATAAACATTCTTTTCCACTCTCGGAAAATACGCGTAACCATCAAATTCTTGTTTCTTTTTTTACCTCGACTATTCATTAAAAGGCTGAATGAAAGACGCTTCAGCTTGAGAAAATATCTCCTTTCGTTCTAAATATACGGATTAAAAACAAAATTGTAACGTGATGAATAATGAAATATTCACCTGACGTACAGAGGATAAAAGTCCGAAGGTGAAGACGAGGATAAAAGGATTCTAAAGTGCATCTGCCGTCGCCTACTCCGTATACACGTATAAGATATACCTGTTAGGTACGATACTTACATATACGTATACACGTAGACATATATACATATACGTGCTTGTATGTAAGTACATGGGTACTTGTGAATCAAGACACGGGTGCTCGAAGAAAGTGAGGGCGCATGTTCTCTGTCCGTTCGGAGAGACGCTGCTCGGAATGGAAGAGAGGCCCATATAGGAGCTTTGAATTATTAATACAAGCCCGGTCACTGGTTCAATCAAGTCCTCCCACCCGAACACCTGGTCGATATACCTATTAACGAGGCTCCATCGGGGACTCTCGGTTACGTATACTCGCACACACTACCTAACCGAGTGGGTGTACTCGTTGATCGAGTTCTCCTCATCGTCAAATATGGAAACCGAGCTTCCCATCCTTAAACGTTGAACGATCCAACGCGCTATCTTAAAATACAATATCATAAATATATCAAATCTAATTCAATGGACACGATTAAATTGTCGAGAATCAACTTATTTACAAGCCAAGAAGATTAACATATTTCCATTATTCGTGAAACAAAAAATGAAATTCTTATATGGAATCATTTCGAACGAACGCGTGTAAATTAAACAGCAAAAACAACGAATGAGTGATTTTAATTGAAAAGGGGAAAAAAAAAGAAAGATAATGGTCGAATGAAAAACGTGTACGAGTATCTAACGTTTGAAGCTGACTGTACCGTGGTACACGAGCGCAGCCTCTGGGGCTATTCAGTGGGTGTGTGTGCGTGCAGCGCAGAGGAGACTGCAGCGCGCCTGGCGTGCTTGTGAGTCTGGTCACACAAGTAAAGTGGGGAGAACCTTATGAGATGAGTATGGGGGAGGGCGTCGGGTCGGCGCGTGGGCGGCCGCAGGCAGGACGCACGTCCCGAGACGAAGAGCGGATCATACCGCGCTCGCGGTCGCGCGAGAGCGAGGTGAGTAGCGCGAGGACGCGATGGAACAGGCTGGTGGGGAGAAAGAAACGAGAGAAGAGAACGAGTATAGAGAAGCGAGAGAGGATCTCGCGAGGGCGCGCGTTTCATCGTAAAAACGAGACGACTGTATGTGTGTCGAGTGCGCGAGGAAGAGAAGAGAAAGGAATAGAATGAGAAAAGGGTATAGGAGAGAAGCGAGGATAGCGCGAGGTACGCTGTGGGTTCTTATATAGGGTAATATACATATATATATGACTCTTATACAGTCTCAGACTTATGCTCGATATACAGGCTGATACAAAATTACACGATTTCGTCATCGCGACACAATGTCTTCGTATATGTAAAAAAAAATTGGCTTTGTTTTCTGAATCGTCTTGAACACAAGTGTGGGAAGGATGCTCCGGAGATATAGAGAGAGAGAGAGAGAGAGAGAGAGAGAGAGCAAGAAGGAAAAAGACGAGGGATTCAGAACCAGCCCGCACGTCCCATATATATACACAAGTAAAAGAAGTTTTATATGACGCGGTGGTTTATGTCCGTGGGTTTTATCTGATCGAATTGCCACCGCGGTGCAGATTTCGCAATAAATTAGACCGAGGTGTAATTAAAAGGGCACCGCTTACCGTCCTGCGAGTAATATAGCGTGGTCGGCATACCTACACGTTCGATCCCTCTCGTTTCCTCTCTCTTTCTCACTTTCTCGCGAATACCATCCGGTTACTACCGGGCGAAGCGAGACACGAGGGCTCTTACCGAGATGGAATAGAGTATGTCTTATCTCGGTCACTTATACGCGCGACAGTGCGCTTCGTGGGAGCAATATTTTTGCGAGCGATATATATTTCGGTTTTTCTTTTTCTCCGATCGTTTATATACGGGCCGTTCCATGAAGATATTAATTTTTTTTTCCAGTTCGAATCCGAGATTCATTTCACACGTGTACGTCTCGTGGGCGCGCGATCTCGTTCATTCGCGTTTTATGCTTCGCGCAACGCTCTCGTTATATGTTCTACCGCTCTACCACCCCCTCCCATCCTCCACTTTACTCCCACTATTCCCGTTCGGAGGATCGTGAGTGAAGATAACCCTTATAAACTGGAGCATTAGTACGGTGTGGAGCAGAGAGCTCTTTCGAGTGAGCGGGATATCGTGTACGATGATCTACACGTTACGGCCACGAGAGGGAGAAAAAGAGAGAGAGACGAAGAAATCCGTGAGGAACGGAGGAGCAAAAGGCGTTCCACAATGAGGTCCGGCACATAAACCATATCTGCATCGGTCGGCGGCGATCCAAGCTTCTTTCGTCTCTCCCTCTCTCGCGCTGGGCTCACACGTGTGAGTCCGTACGATGGGAGAGAAATCTCGCGCTGCGCACGTACGTATCGCGATGTATTGCCACGCGGCGACACGAGTGCGTCCGTGTACAGAATGTGGACGAGAGCATTGCCTCGTGTATGGCACTCGAGACCGCTTATACAAGCATCGGGCGATAATATGTCCCAGGTATACATATATGTATATAGATATATGGGAAAGAGCGCGTCTCACTCATCGTGCATAAATCCTGTTTTTATATTAAACGCATATATAGACGATATTTCTTGCTCGATAAAGAAAAAGAAGTAAGAATAAAATGAAAAGAAATGGGATAATTTACGGACGATTGTCATCCTCTTTTGAAACAGCCAATTGAATAATTACACCGCTACCGCGGCTTTTATGCACGTATACCCGTTGCGAGATGCGGTCTTTTTTTTCTTCTTTTCTCGTCTTTTTTTTTTTACTCACTTTTATGGAACGAACTTTGCTCGAATGAAATAAATCCACTTTTCTCGATGTACGATCCGCCGTGGCAATAATAGTAGTCGGTTCTCGGTGAAGCGTAACTCAGCTAAAATTCCACGATGGCTGAGAGACCTCGACGTTGTTTATTGTAGTAGGTATATAACGCGGGGATGGCAATAAGGCAATATATGTATATGTGTGTGTGTATCTATATATCCTTGAGAAGCACCGTGAACGGAGGTGCTTGGGATCGAGTGAAGAAAGAAGATCCTGAGAAGGAAAAGACGAATGAAGAGAGAGAGAGAGAGAGAGAGAGCGAGAGGGTGCTGTCCAGTATGGCTGTGCAAAGGATGAAAAGGAATGCGAGGCTCTCTTCCATCTCTCTCTTCCTTTCACGCGATGGCAGAGAGAGGAGCTCACGATTAAGTTGTATCAAATCCGCGATTGAGTGCCTCTCGTGGATCGCGAGTTCCACAGCCATAAACGTCCGGGGTATGGTGTTTCCCATAATCTATACGGGGTCCGGGCTGGCAAATTCTCTCCGAAGACTCTCACGACGAGAGCGGTGACCAGACGTGGCTGCAGCAGCACGAAGCTGAGCAAAACCGGCGCCCCCCCCCCCCCCCCCCCTCTGCCCCCGCCCCCTTCCCACCTCTCGCAAGAGGGGCTTTATATCGCGCGGAATACTTCGAGAGAGCCATTTTCAACCCACTGGCGCAGCGGTGATGCCCAACCTCGGGCACAGTTATTGGCCGTTCGCCATTTATCGATCCGACGAGATTCATGAAATGGAAAAAGATGCGTATATGCCAATAATAAATGCGATTATGTCCCGATGCGTTGCCAATCGCTGTATACGAGGCTGCTACTCTATCCAGGTGCGAATCTTTGGGCGAAGAAGATTTTTCTCTCTCCCTACGTATATAACTCCGCGAGCTTTATGTCGTGGGTGGTTTATACACTTTATACCTATATCACGATACTAACACGCGAGAGAGAACCACCGCGGATAATCGCATGCTATACATAACTGGCCGACTATTCGGTCTCTTATATTTCGAGTGGAGTGAGAGAGAGAGAGAGAGAGAGAGAGAGAGAGAGAGAGAGAGAGAGAGAGGGAGGGAGAGAGTCTTCGAGTTATTTACGACCGGTGGGCGCGTTCGTTGTCGACCTCCCCATGCGATACTGCGCTTATACCTGTATCTATCTTCCTACGAACCTATAAGGTTGCACGTGATAGATACCGTGATGTATATAAACGCGCAGACTAGAAAAATCGACGACATTATGGCCATACTCACAAAAATCAACCGGGGAGCCATTCGACTGAAAAATTATCCAATTAAATTAAACGTGGTATAAACGTAAACAAATAAATCGTCGTTACGAAGTAACGAGACAAATTTCTATTGGAAAATAATCTGGTTCATCGTTGAATGATACTCCTCCTTCATTCGGTACAGTATAATTATTTTGCGAATAAAAGATCAAAAACATATCAACGGCAATAAAAAAAATAAATAAATATGATAAATTTTTATCGCTCCCGTAGTCGTTCTTTTTTCATTTCCAAAGGTGCTCGTTCTCGCGCCGTACCCCACGTATTATTATAAACGTCGTTAACTTTAATTTACTAACTGCAGCTCGGGCGATCTCCCGCAGAACGCTCTCGCGATTTAACGATTCTCAAACTATCTGCCGATCACAGTTCGTATAATATAAACGACTTTACGATATATACGAGAGTACATAGCGATGCCGGTTTATAATATCCGTCTCGTGTGGCGTTAAAGTCAGTGTGTGCGCGGATATATGCGCGAGTGTGTGTCCGTGTATTTGTGTTTGCGCATTCGATTCTCGGGCTGTAAAGAGCAAACGTTTTTATCCCTCCGGTGAATGAAGCGGGAGAGAAGAGAGATAGAGTATATATAACGATATCGCCCTGACGATATTTTGTTCGTGCTGCACACGAAGCGCGCGATGCAACGGCTCGCGAGCTTCTGCGATGTGCGCTCGCGATGTGAAAGCCCATCGTTTGTTAGCCTCGCGCGCGCGCGCGCGCAACTCCCTCGGCGACCGTACACACAGGCTATATAGAGGTGTTATAAATGCAATTATTTACGGCCGATTAAGAACACTTGGGCAGAAGAAGGCCGCTGGCAGCTCGCGCGAGTGCATCAAGCTGCTGCCGTTGGTGCTGCTGGTTCTGGCGGCCTACCGCGGCATAAAACCCTATATAAAGCGTACTCGCAAAACTCTTCTTGCCGATCGAAACTCCAGATTGAACGAGAGAAGAACGCTCACCGTGTTGTTCGTTTCGCGGTCTGACCCGACGCGAAAGAGGCTGCTCGAATTTTAAGCAGATTATCGGCGCCAGGCTTCTCTCGTTGAATATATATATATATATATATATATATGGCGCAGCAACGATGGTAGTGGCACACCCCCTTTCTCATTGCGAAATCGATGCACGCCTTTTCGGACCTTCCTTATATTCTCCACTGATTCTTCCTCCCGGTCAGCCTTTCTCACTCTCTCTCTCTCTCTCTCTTTCTCTTTCTCTTTCACTCTTTCTTTCTTTCTTTCTTTCTTTCTTTCTTTCTTTCTTTCTTTCTATCTTTCTCTCTTTCTCTCTATCTCGATATACACAAGCCACAAAACGCATGCAACTGGCCTCTCGCGTATCCGGAATCGCGGAGGCCACTCACTGGGTGTGCTCTCGCAACGCGGTTAAACGGTGAATTCATTGTTTATATCGTCGGCTTCGTGAAGACACGAAGAATTCACGAACGGCCGAGAAAAATATGTACATTTCGTGAATCCCGTACGTGGAGAGTTTCGTGCTGAATTTGAATTCACTTCTGGCTCCTTCTTTCTCTCTACCTTTCGCGGGACAATTTATTCCGCCGTATTTTCTTCTTGTCCGAATATTATCGACGATGAATTTTATATTTTAATGTACCAACCCGGGAGTGACGCGAGCTCGAGAATTTTCATACATTGTACGTATGCGCATCTACCTATATGCGCGTGGTTGCCATTGACGACGAGTATATGGGCGCGCACGCGCAAGCTCTGAACTCGTACAGTTTTCAATGATAAAATGCACTTACCGTAACATAAATCCATACTGGTAACGCACACGAACACGGCATAAAGTCTTCATTCGATTGTACCAAAAGGCGATATGAGGTAGTCCTTGGCACGATGTGCCCCCCCGAGTCATGTCATATTTGCCTGTACAAGCCAAAAGCATTCGTGTTATACGCTACAAAGAGCGGATGGGGAAAGAGAGAGAGAGAGAGAGAGAGAGAGAGAGAGAGAGAGAGAGAGAGAGAGAGGCGAGGGATAAAAAGAAAAATCCTCCAACATCAAACAGCGATACAGTATGGAAACATGCAAAGCACCAGAGCCAAAGGAATTTGGAAGCCAGTGTAGCATGGGGGCGGCTTTAGGGATGAGAAACTTTGTTCCGAGAACGGGTACGATACAAGCCACACGAAGCTCAAAGTTCTAATGCAACAAATCCTATATATATGTATATATATATATATATCCGTTTAATATATACACGCTAGCGCTTTGCCTGGAATAAAACAAAATTAATCTGATGAGTTTCGCGGCGGGATACACGAGCGTGGCTTCATTTCCTATCCTAAGTTCGCTATAAATAAATCCCCCCGTGGCGAACCTCGTACCGCGGTACAAATTAATTTAATTTTTATTGTTTCCCATTCGTTCCCTAAACACTCGGCAGGAATTATTCACGTTGCGTTTGAATAACATTACAACTTTGCTCGCTTCAATTTATCGATATTAATATTCGAGTGTGACGTGAGTGAAATTTCCGGACGTTCGTACATCGTACTCGATACAAATCATTGTCAGTGAGCGATTAAACACGATCGAACGGTTTACGAATCGTATTCCCTGATACAGTTTCATTCGGACGTTGGATCGAATAGTGGCGGGCCACGCGAGAGAGGTGGCCGGAGATAAATCATCGAAGCGGTGAAAGCCCGCTTATAACAATCACAGTCCGCAGAGAGAGAGAGAGAGAGAGAGAGAGAGAGAGAGAGAGAGAGAGAGAGAGAGCGAGAGAGAGAGAGGGAAAGAGAGAGAGAGAGAGATCTCCAATGAGAGGATCTGGAATACAATCTCGCCTAGCCTTTGCTCATCCCTGGTATATAAATATCTACGATACAATGCGTATAACTATGTATATCCTATTATTACGCGTGGACCTTCCTCGAGCACTCCCACGCCTGGGGTAACTTGATCGGGGTTAATCCGACCCTGACCCCGTGTCCTGCTTTGCTCTCGGCTTGCCCACGGAGCACCTGCGACTCTACACACATATATTCTTTATATTCCTCGACTTGCGTTTTCCCACAAGATTACTTTTTTTTCATCGAGAGTTTACCTCAAGATGGGGAGCATTAAAAAAGAAACGTAATATCGAAAGTAGTCGACGCCAACGTACGAATGCGATTCTATTGTTGGAAATCAATCGAAATCACATCTTCGCACGGATCTGTCAGCTTGTAAATAATTCGATACGATTATTATTTGATCGTATTAACGAATGTTGTTATTCCCAATTGCGAGTGAGCGAGACGAGTGCAAGTCCCGTTTTAAAACGATCATTCGGTATCGATTTCGGTTACATTCCACAATAATCGAGCAAATACGAGCATCGATTTTTTATTCGAAACGGAATTAACGTGTAAAAACTTTATAAATATTCGATACAATAAAAACAACTTGAAATATTTTATCTCGTTTTAATTTTTTCTCGGAAATTAAACCCAAGAGCATATTTTCGTCGATAACTCGGACGAATCGTGATCGTTTCTCGTGAGAATCGATGTCCATTCGATTGCCAAAAGCCGCATCAGCGTTTATATAGTGGTCCGAGCGCATTGATTCGTGGGTTGATGCGCTGGTTGCACGATAGTGAAATGAAAATAAAAAAAGGAGCGTGTCTCCCATCTCGTATGGGCGGCAGGTGCAGCTGCCATATAAGGTTAAAAGGCCATCCAAGTTGGGCCTCGCGTTCTCGCTCCGACGAACGATAAACGCGCGCCCAGAGACTCGCTCGAGTCTCCTTCTCTCTCTCCCCCCCCCCCCTCTCTCTCTCTCTCTCTCGCGCGCTCTCTCTTTGTATGTATGAACGTACGTGTCTGTTTGTGTGAACGCAGCTTCGCCCAACTTCGCGGCACACGTTCAGCCTGTGTGTGTGTGTGTGTGTGTGTGTGTGAGAGAGAGAGAGAGAGAGAGAGAGAGAGAGAGAGAGAGAGAAAGAGAGCCACACGAGGAGTTATTACGTACGCCTACGCCTCGCCCGTTCGGTGGAAACTCGAACCGAGGGCTTCGGTCCCTCTCCCTTTCTCTCGTAAGTTCGTATCTGTGTATGCGTTCGTGTGTTGCAACGGAGAGTTTGTTTTTCGTTATCCACGGAAATTAAATGGGTATCCAGAGACCGGGAGAGAGAGACTATAAATTGTCAAAGGAGGAGGAACCTGACCGTTCGTTTTGCTGCTGTTGCTTTGCCTCTGGGTACAAGGCTGGATAAATCTACGCGGCACGCGAGCGGTCTTGTTAATCACAATCAGTTACATAAATATATAGAAGGCAGATAGAAAATAAATTTGATCAAAAAGAGAGAAAGAAACGTTCGTTTTGAATTACGCGATCGTGGCCGATAATGAAACATTTCTACGAGAGGAATTGTTTATTTATTATTATTCGACAATTCGAATCGATATTTTGATTGCTTGTAGAAAATAATTTTCTTTAAAGCACTAATTCTTTGTTTTAATATAGATTAAAAGATTTTGATCCTATTCCAATATCAAACTCACGCCGTTCGTGCGGGATTCGCGGCGAATAGAAACGAATATAAAAAAACGTCGAAACTTGACGATTATATTTCGTTAATCACTCCTACGGCATCTAGATCGAATTCTGGGTTTTCGAGGGCGAACGGAGCAGCTTGCGTTAGTTCTTTTACACGTGCATGACTAATAACGCGATATCGAAGCCAAAGTATCGATCGCTCAGCGGGGCGCAACTTTCGCGAGAATCTCCCATAGTGAGAACGAGACGAAATAAAAGCTATCGCACAAAACATAGGGACGAGGAGATTCGCATGGGTCCACCCCGCTGACCCGTTATATACCTGTGTTCTTTTTTAATTGGAATCAAAACTGAATCGACGATCGGTTCGATGTGCCCTCTATTCCGATGAAACCCCTCTCTCTCCTCCTCCTCCTCCACCTCCTCCTCCCCTCGCCCCTCTCTCTTTATTCCGGTGCTTCTGCCGGTGAATCGCGTCGATTTGTATCGCTGGCAGATCATTACTCATCTGTCCTCTCCTGCAACGAACATTAAAGAAATCGGCGCTCTGGGATATGTGCATTTGAAAAGAAATAAAGCGCCCGATCCACCTTCCTGTTACGATCGTGTATTACTTAAGGACGTTCGAAAAACAGAATGAAAATAGAAATTAAAAAAAAATATTCTTTTTGATTGCTCCGTCGTGAGTTGCTTCTTCGATATAATTATGCCGGTTTTTTGTCATTTTCTTCATACCTTCGTTCCTCGATGCAGCAATTAAGTTATTACGGATATATATCTATGTATACCTACGTATATGTAATAGGCCACCCAATCAAACAGCGGAGTAGATGCAAATTAATTCCTCAAGAGGATTCACCCTCCTTTAATCTATTATTAATTATACATTCGGCCCCTTCGTATATTCGATTCTGGTAGCTCAGACAAATGCAAATCCATAAGTATGCACGACCAGTCCATATATTCGAGGTATTAATTATCCACTCAATTCAAACTTATTCGATTAAAGACCATGGCCGAGGAGCCTGGAACGAGAAATGAAATAACGAACTCGAAATACCATCCCCGCTAGTCTGGGAGGGAGGGTGGCTTTTTTACCTCGTGACGGTTCTTCCGACCGCATCGTAAAGTACACGAGAAAGTACACATGCTTTGGCGCGCAAGTGTTCGAACCAATATCCGAGAGAGAGAGAGAGAGAGAGAGAGAGCGGGGGGGGGGGGACAACTAGCAGAGAGCTCAGGTGTTCACGGACGATCGAGTCGATGTGTTCTTCGCCCGTTCATTGCCGAGGTGCACGTGTGCATTTACCAGACGGAACCGGAAACGCTCTATGTGGGAACGTTCTCGCGTGTGGAAAAGACTCACAATACAATGTGTACAAGTGTGACTCGTACACGCGTCTCGTTCAAGACGCGAAGAGCTTCTGATAACTGTAATGACGTGCATATAAATGCGGGATGTGTTTATATTCGTGGTTCGAGGGGATGTGAATGAGAGAGATAAAGAAAGTGACGGACGATATTTGATTACACTTGTAGATAAGAAACGTTTCGTGAGACGAGTGTACGATGATGGTAAAAAAAAGTTTCTTCTGACCTAGACACGTGTGTCATTCACGAAAGTGTAAAATTATTGTCACGCTCGCGGTTATCGTTTCGACTACCAATTCGTTTTTTTATAAATTCGAGGCGACTTATAAGCGGCCGGTCCTACATAGTTCATCGCTTTTATGAAATTAATACTCCTGACACATATTCGGGTAATCCAGGTAGGCTTTTTGTTGGCGCGATCCACGTGGACCGTTCACCGAAGGAAATCGCACCACGGATCTTCGCTCTTCATATTTCTTTTTCAGTTTGCACCATATTCACCCAGTTGCAAAACTCTTATGAGTAATACGTACGTTTATATATACGCAGATCATACGTATGAGTTGGAATTGCAGTGTATCGGCTTCACGCTTCGCGGTACGAACGATGGGATAATAACTGATATCGAGAGCTGACCCACAGAGACCAGAACAGTTGGCCGAAAGACAGAGAGAGAGAGAGAGAGAGAGAGAGGGCGAGATACATAAAATTCTCGTGCTCTCGGTGTGTCTCTGTGGCGAAGGTAAAAGAGACGAGGTAGAGATCTCATACTCCCGAGGCGTGTCCGTTGCGTAAACCCTATATTGTCTGTCGTTTATGTACGCGCGAGTATAATCGTCTGCGAATGTGGAACACTTTTTTTACCCTCATGGTGGCCAGTTCGATCTTAGCGAAAACCCCGTGCTTCATCCACTTGACTGGCTTAACGGTGAAAATTCGCAGCACAGAGGAAGAGAACCTGTATATATATATATATATATATATATATATATATATATATACGAATGATATAAATGCTGCAAATTCGAGAGAATTCTTTCGCATCGTCGTATTATCCTTCAGGACGGCCCAAACTTGTTATTCATGTCATTCCACTTCATTTTTTGTTCGAATACGTTCTCTCAGCTGTCGAAAAAAACTCGTGCCTACATGTACGTATATATATATATAGAGAGAGAATTCATCGTTTTACCGCATATATGAGCCGCACGCGTTATTTATAACATTTCGAAGTGACTTTATATCAATGACGCACTGAGGCGTGTGTGAAACGAGCGGCTCGCCCCACGAAACGACGTATTACATCTCCTGTGAACCATATATATATATATACGAGTACAAACCTATCGCATTAAATCGCGAGCAATTGAGCGAGTTTCGAGTCGATTGACTGTATCGATACTGATGACTTTCACGCGAGCATCGGTGGACTCCAACGAGAATTTAGATTGAATCGAAGGAAGCGCTGCATAAGAAAGAGAGGGAGAGAGAGAAAGAGAGAAAAACATACGATTTCGAATCACGTATCGGAGTTTTCCTTTTTTTTATTTTTCACTCTGACCATTGATGAAACCAATATACGAAGGTTGCGGACGATTCGCTAAGAGGGCAGCACTTAAATCGACACAGGTGCCGTCGCGCCTCCGCTGTCTCGTCCCCTGCGAGCGTCGTAACGAGCCTATTCGATGAAATTGATCGGGTCCGAGGCGAATGAAGACGAAAAATTCTACGACCGGCCGGTCAGTTTCATCAAAAGCACGATTGAGGATCAATATATATAATATCAAGGTTTTTGCAGTAGCTGTGCTATGTATAGAAGCGAGAGAACATTGCATGATCCGGAGCTGTTAACTTTCTCGTATTCATAAATATTTGATGATCGTTTCTTCGTTTCTCGATACGTTTGGTGCCTTGGTTGTATTAATATACATATATGTATGTGCCGGTGATGCAGTTCTCGTCGGTCGCAAAGTGCACTTTACGAAGGAGAGAATTGAGACGAAGATTTTTTCGGCGTGCTCCCTACTCTTCCGAACTGTGCGTCTCGTACGAGCTTCCCCATCTCGTCCGAGAGATCGGTTTTTATCACTCGTCGTGGCCAATCATTAAGACTCCTGGATTTTAATCGACCGAGACGCGACCCTTTTTTTGGGACGAAGGGAGAAACTCGTTTCGCCGACACCTTCGATCGTAATTCTTCGGATTTCGAATGCTTCGATTTGTACTTTTCTTTTTATATTATTATTTTTTGTCGTTACTACAATCTCGAATCGAGACGAGACGTCGGCACGAAGCGAAGATAAAAATTGCGATTTTATTAATTTATATAAAACCTTTACAATAAAAATCGAGCTTTATCGCTGATTTCACTTGAGAAACTCTCGGGTGAATTTTTTCAACCTCAAGTTCGAACTTTCGTCCCTCTTAGGTTTATACTTTAAAGAAATTCTCTTTCTCTCTTTTGCTTTCAAAATACTGAATGCACGCGACTGAAAATGGAAAGATTATACAACCCTGTACTTCGTAAACGTTTCACAAGCGATCTCTTCCAGCGTTCCAACGATATATTTCCGTATCGATGTAGAGGAAACCGCTCTCGCGCTTCGCCGCTATCGCAAAGACAGAAAAATTCCATTCACGCGCCATACCGCTTTCGGTGATTGTGATTCACACAGCGCTTCGTTATATTGCCCAAGGGGGGGGGGGGAGCTTGTAAATGAGTGATTATATATTTATATGCCTTATGGGCGGCGCGCGAGATACACAGTCGACATGAAAAGTGCGTTCTCGCGCCCACTATTTTAACAGTCATCGTATAAACGACATCGAAGCCGTCTCACGATATGTGGGCGCTGAATGATTTTATCTGATCTTCATTTCTGAAATGGACGCATAATTCACGTATGGTACGCTGTAATAATAATAGATTTATCCGCTTTAAATCGAACGTTACATTTGAATCGTACGTAACTAATGCGATTCGAATGACTATTACGTTTTTTAATTATTGTTTAAATGCATTTTTAAAGCATCGTCTACGAGTGCGTGGCCGGATAATGAAGCGATAATTTTTGTATGCCCATTCTTGACCAGTCTCTAGAGTGCACGAGATTGTGGTGGATACGTGGCATGTTTCGAAGCCGAGAGAAGAAAAAATGCGCGAACGACTTTACTGCAACGCGAAGCTTTGAAGATCGCACGCGTGTGTTGTATTTTGTGGTGTAACGCTTTGAGGGTATATATATATATATATATATTTACATTTATCTACATATGGAGTGGAGATTCTCGAGCACAGAGCCGAGAGAGAGAGAGAGAGAGAGAGAGAGGGAACGGTCGTTAGGCGAAGGAAGATCTCGCGCCGCACACCAGGACCGACACGCGAACCCTCCAAAGAGCGAGAGTAGATAATCAGCCGTCGCTTGTAATATGTCGGGGGCGTGCGAGAGGGTATAACGCATTGCCTGAAATATTTAACGAGAAGGTAATTTGGGCGAGGTTCTCTTTTCTCCTCGCGCCGAAAGAAAAGAAGTGAATGGGCGCGCGAGGTGCGCAAAGCGCGGGGGTTCGCTGCGAGTTCTCTTCACAAAAAGAAAGAGAGAGAGAGAGAAACGCGCGCGTAGGTGCAAATGGTACGGCTCTCCCACGAACAAAATATTATCCCTTTGAAAATCAGTTGAATGCATGCGGCGATACGTGTGCGAGTTTTTTTACTCGTATCGTACATCGAGAAATTTTCGAGATCGAATCGAATTGGACAAGTTGAAATTGAATGTCTATAATTAATCGAACTTAATTTTTAATCGGACTCGATCGCGTATCCGAGATTTATAACTGATAAATTGAACAATGGGGATATTTGTAGGAAAAATGTAGAATGCGTGCAATTTTTTATTAATATTTTGCAATGTCGGTCGCTTCGTTAATCATAAATATTTAAAAACGAATAATAATTATATTATTCGTTTTTAATTATTTATGATTAAAAGTAACGACATCGATCGTAGAAAAGTATAAGTAAGATTACGAGCGGATTAATTTGCGAATTATTATTCTCATTAATTCACAAGTGTCCGACCAAGCGTTCGAGCCATAGCAATACCAAATTCCTCGCGTGTTCGTGATATTCCGATGACACATTAAGAATAAGTATATTCCTTATCGCATATTTAGCATCTTTCACGCGGCACGCGCTCGTCCGTCGCACGTCACATCCGCACACGCACGAGTCAACGCGGGAGCTCGATATATAGGAAGTATTTCTGAATGGCTAATTAGCAAGTAGGAGAGACAATGATGCGGAACTTTTAGCCGGAAAGACTGAACTCGGCGTGATCCGGTCTTCCTATCGAGAATGAAAGAAAACTTTCGTCGTGTGTCCGACACGTCGCGTCGTTTTCCTGTATTGAAATTCGTCGTGTTCGTTTTCGAATTTAGATACAGGTAGGTACCTACATATAACGACAAAGGTGCGCGAACGAAAAATAAAATTCACTTCTCGGGCTTAAAATTTACGTTTCTTTCGGATCGTCTCGATCGTTATATTGATTATTTTATAACGATATTTTGCGATATTAAGTACCGAGATATTCTTCTCGACGCGTCATCAATTATGCTACGTTAATTAACCATACATTTGCGAGCTGTCGCACGCATGCCATCGCGTACGTTAATTACACGCTAAGATTAAGCAAAAAGAGAGAATCAAAGTCTCACTGTCGCTTAATAGCCGCGAGAGAAGCGCTCATATTTTTCTCGAGTGAGAGCGCATCGAAATGGTCGACGATACGGGTCTCTCCACCGCCGAGTCCATGACGGCTTAATTGCATCGGGGGCTTTCGAACCGTTTTATTCGCGTATTCTCCCGCTTCGTGTGTGAATCCGCTTCTACACGCCGCCTCATAATTACTATGATCGCGAGTCTTCACGGTGCTCCAGTTTTGTAAACGCGGCAACAGCCGAGAGTCGTCGCGTCTCACCCACGAGATACCTTCTTCGACCGCGCAAACGTATATATGGTAAAGACGCGAGCTACGGAACGTATCGTGACCCAGCACACGCGCGTTCGTCGTCTGGCCTCCCGGACGACGACGTTCGGGATAACCGGCAATCTTCGTGTCAAAAGGGAACGGACTTTCACCGCGTTTGCCGCAAGCACGTGCGCGCGGCTTTACGGCATTTTCGCGGGACCGTGCTTCTCGGACTGGTCGACGTTTGTACGAAAATACGAAATTAAACGAAAGTAACAAAACGGTCGAATAAAAATCATGATGGCGACTTTCCTTCGTGATGTGAAAAACAGTTCGATTCAATGTAGCGTTTGATATATTTACGAAAATTGTTAAATAATTTTTTTGACCAACTTAAACAAATATTTGAGAAGTTTAGGACAACTGTAGTCGACTTACGGCGAATTCCTCACGCGTATGCGACCTCGATTCTAAAGGCTCGAACACCCTCATTTATATGTCGCCTTCTTTCTTACGCCCGATGCAGATGCGGCAAGCTCCGTGCCGATGCATGTCGACGTCGTTCTCGCCTCGCGAGTCGTAATCCTTTCCGGATACACGTAATGGATGAAGACGTCGATTCAATAGCCTTGTGAGATTGGGAGCGAGCTAATACGCTAAAAGTTTTCGAGCGAGACACGAAGCGAATGGCCGATGTTCGTCTCGGACGAAATGCGAAGCGAACGAGAGTCACGCATCGGCACAATAAAAAACACTTTCTTGTCGGATCTGCATGCGTTTTTCCCGTCTTAATTAATCAAAACAAAGGTTTACTGTTTAATATTAAAGAATAATAATTTTTATTGAATTATCGTATCTTGTACAGTTAATGAACGAAAAACAATGTCATTCCCCGCTCGCCCGTAAGACGCAAAAGTCACTATGGAAATGTCTATCGGCACGCCTATATGTAAAATGCGTCTTTGTGCGTAAATGGAAGCTCGAGACGCATCCGCGCAATAAACGTAATGAGTCTCTCTATCGCTAGGGAGAATTCGCGAGGAAAGAGAGACGTTATTATACATAGATGAAGAAGCGAGGAAACGAGCATGAGGAGACTAAAGAAAAGCAGAAGAACAGTAGAGTAAGAGAGAAAAGTTTGGTCCTCCAATTCTCACTATTGATACGTGAACCAACCAAGAATGAAGCCGAACCCGCGCTTGCGAAACTTGAAAAGCTCTATTCCCTCCATCTCCCTCTCTTTACTCTTCCCTTTCCCCAGCGACAGTGTCGTACGTGTGGTCTCGTTCGTGATAACGGTTTTAAGGAGTAAACTCGGCGAGTAACCCGGCGCTTTCGTCGGTGAAGTACAAAGTAGTCCAGTAAAGGAGAAGGAGGAGAAGGAGGAGGAGGAGGAGGAGAGAGAAGAGAATGAAAAGGAGCCGGAGATAAGAGAGAGCAAAGAGGAGAACGGTTTTGCGGGAGACACACTCGAAGTTGTTGAGAAGACAACCACCTTCTACGTAGGGACTCTCCTTCAACAAGGTGGATGGAACACACAAGGAGAGCTCCGTTCGGAAAGCTTGCGAGACGTAGAAGCGTGAAATTCGCTTCGCGGCAAACTTTCATCCGGAGTTATCGCGGTGTAGCTTCTCTACCGAGGACGAGATGAAGGAGAAGAAGCGAGACACTCGGAAGGCTCTCGCACGTAGCGAAACTTCTTCGTCGATGCATACGCCGTGACGCGTAGAAACCTGACGTCGAAGACTATTAAAAGCGACGACGAGGTACGTACTCGAGACTCTCCCGTCGTTTAAACGCGCATGATGAAAACGCATAGAATAAAGGCGGAGGGGCGGGGGGGCTTCGGATACACGCTCGATGAAGCGTAATGTCACTCTCGGCAACAATAAGAATTCACGAGCTACCGCCGTCGAGCCAAATTATGTGCGGTATAAGCTGTTAACTGCGACATAGAAACGCATCGTGTATACGCTCGTCACGATGAAACCGAGACGATAGCGGATCTGCATACGCGGCGAAATCATCTCGTTGCTCGGGAGTCTGCGGAATTTAGCGAATGATACGAGAATGTAGTTTACGTTTGCGAGATGAGAAACGAGAAGAAATGTAAAAGAAGACATTCTCTTAAGTACGTCATGGGAGGGAGTCTTCGACGAAAATGCGAACGTCGTTGGTCGTGACACGAGACCAGAAGCCAACATCGGGAGGAATCATCGTCCCGTAGCGAGAACGGGGTATTCCTCTTGGTTCTCGTCCTAATCCAGCAGCTGGCCGTCGTCCGTGCCGTGAGTCGGAATGACGAAGATCTCGAATTGATTGGACGAAAACACGAACCTCGAAGAGCAACACGCGCGATCGCTCGATGTATGCGATAGGAAGTCGTATATAATGTGCGTATTGTATATCGATGGTTCATCAACTCCCACATCGCGAAGTCGTTGCCATAACTATAATTTGCGCAATGTCATTGCCAATGGAAAGAAGGAATGAGTCGACTCGCGCTGCTGACTCGCGCGTTTCTCATCACTTTCAGTGTCGTCGCGGGTGAAGAGGAGAGACACCTGGGCCTCGTGGTCGATAATGGACCGTTAACGAGGTCCGCGAGCGAGCATTGGCCATAGTCGATTCGTGATCGCGATGAAAAGGCTCCGAGACGGCCTAGAATAACCTTCGAGACAGCGGACGTTGGGAAACGTCCCATTTGCGTCTGCAAAGCTTATCCAGACTGTTCTTCTCGTGTCGCGAAAGTAAATAACTTACATGGTATTAGAGAGCGAGGAGTGTGTGTGTGTGTGTGTACGAGTGGCACGACTTATAACGAAGTCACGTCGAGATCTTCGGTAAATTGACATCGGAAACTCTTTTGCCACGGGAGAGGCGTGCCACCCGGTCCCAGCGTCAGATAAGAGAGACGTTTCGCCTCTCTTATCGGATTCGCGCGAAGAGTTTCTCATTTTTCGAGAATATTATATTTCAACCCCGCTATCGAATACGTCAATGTAATTTATAATGCGTGAAAGATCGATCGTTGAACTTTTGGCGAAATGAAAATTATCGCGCGATTACGAATTTTCAGGAACGAGGTTCGCGGGTGTCGCGCCGAAAAATACTCGTAGAACCAGTTTGAGAACCTCTCACTTGTCTCCTTAGTATCGGCAACATTCGCGGCCCGAGCGAGGCGCCGAAGAGATGTCGCCGAGGCCGAAGTCCTGTCTTCTTGTCTTTCAGCCACTCCCATTTTTGGCTACCGAGTTACTACCCGCCCTGCTGTCAGGGACCCGCCAGCGAGAAGGCAGCGACTTCTCTCCCGCCGTTACGGTGCATCTCCGACTTCATGATACTCATTCCGTTTAAAAACTGCATCCGCAGTCCGACGTTGATTTATCTCGAGGATGAAAAGGAGAAGAGGGGAAGGAAGGCCCCTGGAATCGGCCGGTATGACTCGAAGTCGAGAAGGGACAGCGAGGAAACGAAACGCGCACACGTGCTCGTCGTACTCGCAGAAATTCGTTTAATTTGAAGAAGGTTGAGTCGAGTGGTCGAAGGATAGGGACGAAGTGGAATAAAGAAAGAGAGTGTCTCGTGGGAGGTCGATTTTCATTTCGTTCGGGACAGACCGATCGACGAGACAAAGGGGAGGGTAGACGGAAAAAAGGGGCGGAAGATAGGAAGAGAGACAAAGTCTTTTGCATCTCGACGGTCTCGCGGTCGGAACAAGGATGGAATTCGAGAGTCTTCTCTCAAGGTGCTCCTCTCATTTGAATAAGACAAATGAAGACATCGAGCAGACAACACTCGAGAGTCCAGAGAAGTCCCGGCTGCGAGCCGATAGGATTGAACGAGAGAATAAAAGCGAGCCTGCGTGCCGCGTTCATGCGCCAGCTCATCCCCCGCCTACGCTCAACCACCCGTCTGTCGTTGAAAAGTGAATCAATCGATTACGATCGTTACGTAGACAATACCTGGCGCGAGAGCTTATCCTAACGATGAAGATACGCAACACAGAAATAATCGACAATTTCTGGGCCGATAGTCTCGATCGACTTGTAACAAGCCGTCAAGATCGAAGCGCTCAATTTTCTTTCAACTGCCTGGACGATCGGGAAAATTGATCCTTTCCTACGTTGCAACGAGTGGACCCCACGCACAGCCGCACGTTTTTACGGTTCTCCGATGCTGATAGGATGGCCGACCTTCGAGCCGCGTATATACCAAGTAGACCTCATTCGCCACTGGTGAGCAAATTGGTACTTGATTATGCAAATCGTCGTTATGCAAATGTTAAATTGAAAAAACAGCGAGGAGAGATCCCTCCGAGTTGGGAATCTTCTCTCTCGAGGCGAACGAGTCCAGACGCACTTCCGAGGGGGAATAGGATATCTTTCTCGTCCTTTTTTCTCTTCCTCGAGGGGCTTTCATCCACCTCTCATATCCCTTTTACGGTGAATAATATTCCGAGTCCCTCGAGAAATGTGTATTCCTATTAGCGGGAAAAGGCGACGAAAAAAAAAAAGAAAAAGTTATATGGCTCGTCCGATCACGTATATGCTTTTATTGGCCGATGGAATAATGTATGAGCGAAGGTTTTGAGAGGTGAAAAAAGCACATTATTCGGTCACGATCTGGCAATTGGTTAAATCGCCCGTGAAAGAAAAAAAGAATGACGTTTACGTGGGTATATGGAGTCGAGAGGGACAAATGGGTGAACCGACTTGGAACCCCCAGGTGTAACGTTTGAATATTATACCCAAGGAAGCTCGTGGAACCTGCTCGGGTGTTCCCATTTACGCGTTAACACCTTCGCACGATTTTTCATACGTCCCGGACTCTTCCTCTCTCTTCGTTTATCCAAAATCGTCGCTTCAAAGTGGCTGGCTCGACCATGAAATCGAATGGTAGACGCGACGGCTAACCCTCTCGAGCGATTGTACGCGTATATTTCGAAACGTGATGTGGAGAAAAAATGTGAAAAAGAACTCCATTTGAATTTTTAAAAATGGACCTTCCACCTGAGAAGGATATTTGTGAACGAGATGGGAAAGACTCGAAACCATCGAACGATCGATACTTTAAATTCGCGAATGAAAAAAACGATCCCTATTTGATGTTTTTCAGACATATTTTTCTCAACCATTGGAGTTTTTACGATCATTGGACTTTATCTTTAAACAACGGTGTGGACGTATATATATATATATATATTCTCGCCATCTACTGGAAGCTGCGCGAAGCACCAGATGTATTGAACAGCCTCGATGCGCAGAGCGTGATGCGCTTGCCAACCCCTAGATTCCAGACCTCCCGAGCTCTCGGAGAACCGCAGTCTGCACAAAAACGTTAGTCCGCCCAGAAAGCAATAACGGAGTGGAATTAATCGTCGTTGCGTCCCGGTGCGAATGGGACTATCGCCGGTTGTTTATCGAGTTTAATGATTACGATGAAACTCTGAAAAACTCGAGGCGAATTGATTCGCTCGGCATTAAACTTCGTTTCGATGGAACTTTACAATTCGTGCAGATTGCTTCGAGCGAAAGTATCTTCGACGCGTTAAACAGGTTGAAACGAAGGCGCGAACGGGCCATGTGAGCGTACTGTTGAATGGCGCGTTGAATGAAAAAATTCCGCAATAATTAAATAAACCGTCAATTTGAATCAAAAGAAAATCCTGAGCGTGAAAGGACGATAGACAAATAGATTTTTAATCATGAGACCGAGCGCGATAGCATTGTTGACAGTGGCTGTCTTGTGTTCTCTGGTGATAACGTCGGAGGCTAAGCTTCAGCAACAGGCTGCGATCGCGAACGAGAACGACGACGACGATGACGATGACTTCGACGATGACGACGATGACGATGATGCGTATGGCAAACCCGAGGTCGACGATGACGGTAGAATTTACAAAAATCCGCGCAATTCGCCGTCGGCGATGTGTCCGCGGGACGAAGAACAGGCTGGACTCTTGGGACAAAAGTGTCTGAGAAAATGTTCGACCGACGAGGATTGCAAGAGTAAGAAGAAAAAGTGTCGTTGCGACGGTGCGTGTGGAATGTCGTGCATAAAGCCGGAACGCGAATGTCCCGAATTGGACGAGATCCCGTACGGAAAAATGACGATAACCGGAAGATTGTTCGGTGATCGTGCCCATTATACCTGCGATCCGGGTTATTTCACCGTCGGACTCGCCGAAAGAAGTTGTCGAGCCGACGGACACTGGACCGGAAGCACGCCCTCGTGCAAGAAAGAACAGAAGTCATTTTGCACCGATCCACCCAAGGTCAATTATGCAAGACACAATGCATCGGTCGAACAAACGACCTTCGATCTTCAGACGACCGTTCAGTATTTCTGCGACCACGGTTATCAAGCAACCGGAATAGCGAAAGCCAAGTGTCTCATGTTGCACGGTGCGGCAAGTTGGTTCGGGCCGGACATGTCGTGCGATCCTCGAAGCTGCGGACCTCCGGACATTCTCAACGGTTGGCACGCGGGTGAATGCTACACCTACAATTGCCAGATCTCCTATCATTGCGTAAAGGATTACGAGCTCGTTGGAAAAACGGAAAGGATTTGTCTCGCCGATGGGACCTGGTCACCAAAGGAACCACCCCAATGCGTACAGGTAAGATTATTAATCGGGGTTTAGGGTTGCGATTAATTTTCTTTGTCAGCTAGCTGTTTACTTCGCAATTTTGTCATCAAGGTGACCGCCATTCAATGTCCCCAACCGGAAAATCCACGTCACGGCAAAGCCGTGTACACGTCAACCGCTTACAATGCAATAGTGTCTTACGAATGCAAGCACGGTTACAGCTTAGTGGGTCAGACGTCGCGTAAATGCAGCGCGGATCGTCGATGGTCCGGTCAGGCACCTACGTGCAAGGAAATTAACTGTGGGTCACCGGGAATTCTGTACAATGGTTGGATCGAGAATAACGAGCCAGGTGAATACAAAAACCGACGGCTCCTATCGAACATCCCCCCTCGTCGCGTTCCCGCGCTGTTGAATTTTTCTGTCGCTGTTGCTCGTACATTGTGCTTCATTGTTGTTCTTCATTTTAAAAAAATGCATCGGATCGTCGTGTCCTTCAGCCCACAAATAGCGTCCATCAACTATTCCTGGCCTCGCTGTTCGTTTGATATATTTCTCGCACCCCCGTAAAAACAAATTTCAATGTTCGATCTCGCGTAACAATTTTTATTGTCTTTCCTGTCGAAGGAACCGGCCTGGGGGTGAGTCTGATCTTCCGTTGCAAAGAGCACATGAAACTCGAGGGAAACATATCGTCCGTTTGCGACGGTGACGGCAAGTGGCGTTATCCTCTACCCCATTGTCTGGCACCTTGCGTCGTTCCGCAGATCGAGAAGGGTAGGATAACCGTCGCGGGTCACGGACGAGATCACATCAATAACGTGACGGTCGTGGAGCACGGCGAAAAGTTGTTGGTATCTTGCATCAGGAACTACGAGTTCGCGGCCAACAGCACCCCCGTGGTCTGTATAAACGGCACCTGGTCGATCGTCCCGACCTGTTCACCAGCCAGGTGCAAGCTGATGCCGAAATCACCGAAAAACGGGATGGTCATCGCGCCGAAGACGGATCACGGTATGAGAGCGGTTTTCATGTGCAAGGATGGATTTAGGTTAGTTGGGGGTGGTCCTAACAATTCTTCGAAACAAGTCGAGTGCAGTTATGGAAATTGGACCGGTGATATACCCCACTGCATCGAGGTTTATTGCTCGTTTCCGGGCTATCTAAAAAATGGCAAAGTACTTCTCGTCGGTAATATGGGGGTGTACGATTATCGCCCTTACGTCAAGAAAGTACCAAACAACAAGCAGATCATGTACGACTGTGACAAGGGCTACGTGCTCAGCGAGGGACCACCCGGCGCTACGTGCGTCGGTGGCAACTGGAGTCCGAGAGAACTCCCGGCCTGTGTTCCGGGTCAACATCCGAGACTTCGCTGGAGCCGACGACGAAGATCGATCGAGATCGATGAAAAAAAATCGAATTCCACGACGGGTTACAGAAAATTTATTGATTTTTTCCGTAGGATTGGAAAAAAATTGTTGCATTTGGAATTGAACAAATCTCACGTGACCGGAAAGCTAAATTCTAGAGTTTTAGGTGATTCGAGTACCTCGTCCCGTAACTCGACCATCGATTCGGGAATCGCGGGATCCGACGCGATCAATAAAGCGATCGATGGAAAGATGGATGAAGGATCGAAGATTATCGGCAGTAATAATTCAGCTAGCAGCACGGTAGTCCATAAGAAACATACCGGGCACAGGAACAAGTCCCGTTCGAAGGACGAGAGAATGATCGATTTTCTTCGAGTCGTTTATCGCAAATTGCGGCGAATCGACTCGAAGCGAATTAACAATGGCACGAACACGAGTATGCACGAATTACTGAATCTCATGAGCAAGAACTTTTTTCACGTCGATCTCGCGGAATCGAGAAGAAACAATTCGAATCGCAGCCACGAGGGTTACGAGGTGAGAAATCAGCGGGAATTCACCAAGCTCAAGCGAGAATTCGAGAGAATCATGAAATTTTACAACAAGTCTCTGCGCTGGACCGAGAAACACAATCGGAGAGAATCGAAGAAACGAAAGGTCGAGGCTCACGGTGATAAGAAGACGAGAGTGACGAAGGACAAGAAGAAGAAACGCAACAAAACGAAGAGTTATTACAAGGGTTTCTACGAGTTCATTAATGGTTACGTCAACGAGAAACTTTCGATACTCGAGACGCAGAACGGAACGGACGAACTGATGCGAAAGATGAATATCGACAAGTTCACCGTGAGAAACGGTACGACGTTTACGGTCGGTGAGATATACGCGTTTTTCAAACATATCATAGAGAATAAATTGAATACCGCCGAGGAAGCTGCCGAGGGCGCGACGACGACAGGCAGCACGATCGAGTCGAAGGAAATCGTCGAACCGATTGCTAATCAAACGTCGAGTACAACATCGACTGCCGCGTCAATGTCATCCAGCGATGAATCCGGTATGGGAAACGAGATTCCGACTATGGGGAGCGACGACAACCAACGCGAGGTAAAGAAACATCGTACGAAGAGAATACGTAACGCCGTCGAGGAAACTACGGTCGCTTATCACAATAGAAAATTACTATCGATACATTCACCGTTGAGCAATGCTCGACCCAGATCAACGGTAGCCCAAAATTATCAAGGCGGGATGAGCTCCGACGAATTCGCAAAAACGAAGCAATTCACACTTAACGGACTCGAGGCTCAGCAGCAGAGTCGCTCTAAGAGATTTCTCGCACCGTCCGAGTTAGATAATCAAATAATCCTCAAGAATCTTTATCTCAACGCGTACGAGGACGAATACAGGGCAAACGTTAGACGTTCAATATCTCAGAACGTTCGTGCCAATTGGACCGCGTTGAGGCGACGCAAGGGTAATCTCGATCATTATGAGATTAAGTAATTAATTAATTATTTATAATGTATTTGTGATATTACGATGATGATGATGATGATGATGATGATGATGATGATGATGATGACGACGATGACGACGATGAAGTCGGTAGGATAAAATAAAATAAAACTACACAAACACTCACGCATACACGAAAATTCTACGCTGACGATCGACAAGAGACAAAACCAACAAAAAAAAACAACGGAAAACACTAACAAATTTATTAAGCCATTTACCAATTACGAAAAAAAAAAAACGATTTTAGGTGAGTATACACATTATATTATACAATAGTCGATGATGTTAATCCTTCCACCTTGAATCTCCGTACATTATTGTAACGTGTGTAACGCTTTTTGAAAAAATAAAAAAACAACATCTTTTTCATGCCAATATTATATTTCATACGAGAATGTATATAAAATATATGTCGGTTGATGGCACCGATGGCTTTTTATTTTTATTTTTGCATTTATATGACGATCAATCTCTGATTCGATCAGCGGCAGCTTTAATATCGGCTCTGACGATGAGACGTGCCTCGGTCGCGCGGGACACTTATCGCGCATGACGTGTATCGACCGTATCGACGAGCAACGCGCTCGTCTCCCGCGCGCTCCCTCACTCACTCGCTCTCTCTCTCTCTCTCTCTCTCCCTCTCTCTCGCGCGTGTTTCATCGAACGGAGACACGCGACGAGCGCGAGAGACCCGACTCTCCCCTCTCGACAGCGTGATCTGTCTCCCCTTGCCCCGAATGACGTTACATTAGCTTTCGTGCTGCGCCCATTTAATAACACCTTCGGTAATTGAGTTCCGAAAATAGCTGTACGGGCTGCGTCTGATCATCACGAGACGGGCGAGTTGCAAAACGGGTGAGAGACGAAACGATACACACGGAGAGAGATTTTCGATTCTCGAGAGAAGGAAATGCGTAGCGCGCGCTTTCACGGTGGCTGTCGAACGCCTGTCAAATAACCGAGGTATCATTAATTACGTACCAATTATAATTCGCGAGTGGGCACGCCTGTTACGCTTCGCCCTCTGATTTCATCTCGCTGCACGCTGCTACCGCGGAGACAGTACCTCGTTAACCAAACCGAGAAAAGGAAGGACGACGCGTCGCAGTTGGCTGGCGAGCGTGTGAGAATCGACCCACTGAATCATTCTCCGACCGACATTCGTTTGCATTCAGGGACGCCAGGGTCAGCGGGAGATACCCTCGAAGTCTGGACTTTCAGGGGACTTTTATTCGTTTGAGTATGACTCACTCGCGTAGAAAGAGACGAAAATTTTGTTTCCTGTTACCGATACGGAAATATTTATGTTTAAATATCAAAGGAAATCGATCATTATTGGTAGTGATACAATTATTTTAATTTGTCAACTTTTTTCTGCTGCAACTGCGAGTAATATTGTAAAATAGTCAAGTGCCAAAAGAAACATTTGATAAATAAAGGCGAAATGCGAATTGTTAAAGAACCGCTGGATTTTTTCTCCACTCTACGCGGAGTGCGTTATCGACTGCTTCTCGAAAGATGTGACCATCGGAGCAATCGCGAATATTGGGTAGGTGGTTGTCGTGTCGTTGTGATAAAGCTTAATAGATTCCAGTCTCCGTCTCTCTTTCTCTCTCACGCACATTGAGAACGTTAATGCACACCGGCCCTGGCACGAACCATAGAAATTAATCGATGCACCGGGCTGGTACCGTGCATTATAGTGACCCATGCTATAGCTGAGAAAGAGAGGGGTGGGGGGAGGGAGAACGATATAGAGTCGCGAATCCATTAGCGCGCTTGCGCTCGCGTGAAAGGAAAAAAACATGCGCGCAGCACGCACACACCTCGTCACTAATTTATTTAGCCCGGCGAGTTACCCGAGCGATGTTTCGCCAAAGAGAGAAAGAGAGAAAGAGAGAAAGAGAGAAACGAAGATGCAACGAATTCGTAGCAGTAGCAGTGTGCTAATCGCGCTAAGCACGAGGAACGTTGGCGATAAGTGGCCGGGTGTGCACGGCTAAAAGTCGCTTCTGCTTATAGCTCGGTCCAGTTATCGCTAGCGGCACTCCGATGAACAAAAACGATCGTTTTCGCAGCATACGATCAAACGCGTTCGAAAATATTGTCTTCGACTGTCTAAAAATATTCTAAACTTATCTCGACGTGGCATTGTCGCTGAAACTCTCACCCACAAAAGGGTATAACACTCGTTCGAAAAACTTCCCATCTTTATTTCGTTTAACGAGCGAATCGATCGGGTCTCGTCTTTGAGAGGTGACGAGGCGAGATTCACGGGCCGAGATTAGTCCTGATGGCCTAGACTCGCGAGACAGGTGGTCCCGGAGTTGGCAATGAGACATCGGATCGAATCACCTTCCGCTGCTTTTGTGTAGCTCTCGAACGCGACGTGACCAGATGAACGAGGATGCAGTCGTGGATCAGCGAGGCGAGAGAGATGGGACGGGTGAACGTCCATGGTAGGTACCGATATATATATATCGTTTGGTTCTTTGGGGCGCGAGCGACTCTCACGAGCCGAGACGAAGAATTGATGAATGAATATCGTCGTACTAGAGTCGAGGTCCCCGAAGTGGTCGAAGCTTCGACGTGAGAATGCTCGAAGGCCTCTCGGATGATAATCTCATTGAGCTCAGAGAGAGCGAGAGAGAGAGAGAGAGAGAGAGAGAGAGAGAGAGCGAGAGAGAGGAAGACAGAGGGAGAGAGAGAGAGGGTGAGGGGGTGAGAGAGGGAGAGCAAAGAGTTAAGCGGTGCGGGCTTCCTGCCAATTCATGAGGCAAGTGTCGTGCCAATGCGCCACGACGACGAATTCAATACGAGCGAGAGACAGGAACGAAAATTGGTAGTGAGGATTGGTGACACACAAGACGGGTGTAGAGCTTGTCCCAATGAACGGGGTACGTCACTCGGGGATTTGCGTAGATAGTGTACGGATTTCGATAGGCGTGCCGGGTAAGAACCCCTTGGCTCGTCTCATTGTTCACTCCCTCTTTCTCGTCTTTCCTCCTCTGGTCAATGGTCGCGGCTTTCTCGTGACGTTGTATACACTTCTGGTATACGTTAAAGGGCTTCGAGGAGCTCCTGGTATTCTCGAATAGATTGAAAAAAAGTGTAAGCGAGGCGGCTGTTTTGTATCGAGTGTATGAATGTCCAGTAGCCAGATACGTCCAGTGACGACCGTCCAGTAGCCGGTAGTGGGTAACAATGAGACGCGTAAAATATCTCGCCACGATCTGAAAAAGCTGCACCCATATACTTCTACCGCGTGGTTTGCGATGTACTGTACGATTTTTCGGAAACTCTTGTCAAGAGTCTCGAGGTGAGAAATAATGGTTAAGGTGTCGTGATCTCTTCAGAGGCACTTGGCATTTATACCAAGATCATACCATGAAGATATATACGGTCTCTCGGAGATCGGGTGATCGTTGCACGGATTCGTCATCAGGAATACTAAATCCTTTAAAGCTGCCCTGAACCAACAATGTTCATCTTCGAAATGTGAAATTATGGAAATTTGACAAGTCACGCTCACTTGTTAAGGGGGTGAAAGTGTCCTTAAACGTAGCTCATAAAATACGTTTTTTTCATACGGTACACCCTATAGTCGCCACCCTTAAATACATTTTCACCCTTTAAAGGGTAGCGCACGAACGAAACAGGTTTGCGTTTATTTTAAAAATCGTCTAGATTTGTCGTAAAGTATAGTTAAATGAATGTGTTATAGGAGCAAACGTATCCGCGCTATTAGCCTACTATAAATAGATCTTTACGGGTTTTAATATAACCAGTGAGGGAATTAAGCAACCTAACGCCACCTAATGAAAATCTTTATCGCGAATATCCACGCCGCTCTAGCGGAAAAAGAGGTCTGGGCTAGCCGCATTATTGTAGCCGCGGGCTAATGTAGGAACTGCGGGTGACCTAAACCAGAGCTTATGACACTTTGGTCGTGAGCTTAAGGGGCTTGTGAAACTTGTAAATCGCGACAAAGAAGAAGGCGTCGAAGCGAGATGGAAGGAACGAGCGATGTAAAAAGATGAGAGCCCGGTGGCTTCCTTCAATCGTCGTTTCGCCTCGGGGCACGCTCGTGGTCCGAGGGTGCACGAGGGAGGACTTTCAACAGCGGATCCCTCTAGGTGGTCCACCATCGCTGTGCGGAGGTCCTCCTTTCCGGCTATCTTTCTTCCTCTCTTGGTCCTGTCCTATTGGTCCTCTCGACTTCTCCACTTAGTCAGTTTCGCGCTTCGAGGCATCCCTTTTCCGCCGCTCTGTAATCAGCCGAGTGTTGTGCCCATTAACACCGAACGACGGGCGCAGTTTTTAACGCCGGAGAAATTTCAATAACGTCGGTGGGTTGTGCGCCACGCCGCTTCTGGGCTGCCGTCTCGCCGCATCGGTGATGCGTCGCTCCTCTCTCTCTCTCTCTCTCTCTCTCTCTCTCTCTCTTCTGCTCTTTATTTCCTGAGCAAACTACGGCCAGGGGAGCAGCAAAATTTAACGGCCGCGAAGAGCATAATGACCGTATAGATATACACGAGTCAACGAAACGACACGCGAGTGATACACAGAAAAGAGGATTCTTCTTTCGCTTCGTTGCTGCTACCGAGTAAACGTTTTGCGCATTGAAATTCCGCCTGCGAGCTCTCGAGCAACGAAGCCATTCTCTGCCGCATTCCTCTCTTCCTCCACCCTCCCACCACTATCTTCACGGACAGTACTTCGTACCGAACTATTCTACATTTCGTAAATTTTTCCTAAGTTCCCTATCGACGTTTTGTACAAACGTAATATTTGGCTCAACATGCCGGAAAATTCGATTAAAGTATTCGAGATATTTTTTGTCCTTAACTGGAGAAAAGCGGAGCAATATTCGTTCAGTTTTATGAGCGGCTGCAAACATCCGAGAGTCGAAATTGCGCGGAGTGTTTACTCAGCTGCGACGAAACTTTACGTAACTTGAAAAACTCTCAAATTAAAAAACAAAAAGATTGATTAATTGCAGCGTCCGACGACTTTTACCGCGTGTCGCTCGCTTGTACAACGTGTTTTTTTTACGAAAGAGGGAGAGAAGAAGTGAGCGAGAGTGAGAGTGAGAGAGAGAGAGAGAGAGAGAGAGAAGATCCTACCTATCCATTCATGGAGATGAAGTCGTGAGAGTAAAGGCGGTCTGGACGCATCCGCGGTTAAAATTGCTCTCACGTTGGTTACCCGTGCCTCGACTTTGCTAATTATTTCGTCGAAACGCTACTTATGCATCGTGGCACAACGTCTTTCGTGTCTTCTCGCCAATCCTGAGACACACAGGTGGTTCCATGTACGCGCACGCACCTCTTCACGAAGCGTGTGGCACGAAGACGCGAAGATTTGCGAACGACGACGTGGTCGGTCGCGCCTATACGGTATACATACGAGTATATACCACGAGTGTTGCACGAGTTAATCAAACCAGTACGGCGTACACGCGGCGCGGTCGCGACGACGTCCCTGCGAAAGGGGATTGCGGTCTGTGCTGTTTTCTTTCTCTCTCTCTCTCTCTCTCTCGACTGGCCGAAGGCTTTAATTGCCGCATTTATTTTCAAGGCTCCAAGCTTTTCGTGCAAATGAGGATAGAATCGGGCCGCTTACGGTCCTCGCGGCACTCGTAAAATCTCGTCACCGCCAAAATAATTTCTCCGTCCTGTGCGTGACGTATCACATAATTATATACGTCCCGATTATTAAGTAAATAATTAAACAAATTAAAAAATCAGCCGCAAATGGAATTTTGTTTTATGTTGTTGTTATTTTATCGCGAGACTGTAAAATGTAGGTCAATATTTCGTGTGTATGCTGCTTCATGATTTCCCTAGTGGAGCTCGAGGTTCGGCAATCCTCTCGATTAATCACAGTTTCATATCTCTATCGAATCGTATTCACCAGGGAGAGTCCGCGGAGCATCGCGCTATATACGCCCGACGTTTGTGCCCTAAATCGAGTATCATTTCGTGCCATAAATCATAGGATTTAAGAATGAATTGAACTACATCGGGCAACGGTGGTGGAGCCAGCTCGATTCGTAACACAACCGCATAAGCATTTATTCTCGTGTCGGAACGAACGACTTCGCTCTCCTACCTCGGTGGTCCTCCCTCTATGAGTATGCGAGAGAGAAAGAAAGAGCATTGCTTTTGCTCGTTCCACACTCGAGAGAGTTGCACACACTCGAATATCCAGGCTGTTGGGAGAATTCTGGCAGCGATTTATAGGTACCGGCGTGTATATTGGTCAGCATGCTGAAAGCGTGCTTTCCAATTTCGTCTCCTCCGAAGAGAAGCACTTGCGAACACATTCGTTTTTTTTATTCTAATAGACCAAACACTTTTTCATCCTCCTTTCTATACATAATTCGTCTTTTTTCAATTTTTTTTAACGTACAATATATATCACACACGCACACACACATACACGCCATATATATGCGCGCGCGCGCGCGCGCGCGCGCGTGCGTGCGTGCGTGCGTGCGTGTGTGTGTGTGTGTGTGTGTGTGTGTGTGTGTGTGTGTGTGTGTGTGTGTGTGTGTGTGTGTGTGTGTGTGTGTGTGTGTGTGTGTGTGTGATGAAAAACAAGTTGAAGAAAGACGGAATGTGTATAGAAAGAAGGATGAAAAAGTGTTTGGTCTATTATATATATATATATATACATAGCTGTCTTCCCATCTTTACCAGGTCACGCGCCCTCGAGTTCCCCCGTCCCTTTTTTCCCCATATAAAATTCAACGGATCTCTTTTTACAACCGGCTTGGAAGTACTTCGCACAGGTGGCACAAACGAAAGTAGTTCTATGAGATCGTGAAGGATATCTGTGAAGTGGAGGGAGGGGGAACGGAGAGACCACGAGCCTTTTTTTGCATTGTGAGAGGATCTCTTCGTTCTGTTGGCTATGCACTGTGAATCGTCCCGAAATTGCGCCCCTTGAATAGCCTCTTTGCCATCGAGGTGGACCGGGGGCTTTTGATATAATTTTATCGATGAAATAACGTAATCGAGCTTGTTCGAGATCGTGTACACTTGAAATAAAACATTCATCTATAAGATTTGTTCGATTATTAAATATCGATAAGACGCCTATTTTTATCGACCCGATTGATTAAAATTGAACGAATCTTCCTTTCCTTTAGCCTCGAATCCATTTCAACTCAGAAACTTGTGTCTCAACCGCAGATATATAAGAAAAAAATTAAACAAAAACCACGGAAACGGTTCTTTATTTCGGCATGGTTCACCAGATAAGACCGCAATCTCTTCCGAATGAATCGACCGAACGGTGCAATCATTGAAGCGAGGGAGGTACCCTCGGAGCCAACAACTTGGTCTCGAACGTGAAATTCCACACACGTATAACCACGAATCGTTTCTGCAAATCCGAACGAGATTCCATCACAGCATGGTCGGTCACGTGTCTGTCTCTCTCTCACTCTCTCATATATATATATATATATATATATATATAGGTACACATAAAGACCAATTATCAATCGATAAGTAGTTACGTGTTCGGAATGAGTTTTCATCTCGCAATTTAGTGGACGATAAGGGAAATAATGAAGGTCAAAGCCAGATAATAGCACATTGCTCTTGATTCGAGAATCGCGAGTTTCTCGTTTCCTCGCTCGAGTGAAAATCCAATTATAGGTTCGAGACCGCGAGAGAAAGAGAGAGAGAGAGAGAGAGAGAGACGACGAAAATACCAGAAATACAATTGTACCGATACAAGCTTTCGGGAAGCTCGAATGATGCACGAGCGAAAACCTCCCTCGTAATTAAAGGATATAACGATGTCCCTGTTAAAAACGGGAACTAAGAGGGCGACTGTATCGTCTTTGAAACCCTCGACATGACCCCATCTACACCGGGCACAGTGCCACGGCTTGTCTCTTCTCCTCCCTCGCATCGCTCTCCCTCTCTTTCTCACTATTTCTCTCTCATTCGCGCGCGTATCGAACGCACGACTCCACGCATTGCGCCTGTTGGCGCACGCGCGAGTATCTGAAAGGATCGCGTTGTTTCAGGGCTCGGGCGAGAACCGCACCGACTGGAGAGCTCGACCGACCGTCATCGAGCTTGATGCTCTTCATCGGTAATAGGCGCTGAGAATACGTCATAATGACGAGTCTTGTATTATACAGAGACACCGTGGACGTCTCGATCCTCCGATGTATGAATGAACGGCCCTCTGTACCACTTCGTGCCCGAGAGAGTGCGAGATTCCGGCAGACCGTGCCGCGCGTCACTTCTGGATAAATGCTGTCGTGATCACTCGCTAGGTATAGATAGAGCGAGCGACTTCATTTTTTTCCGACCAAAATATCGAATAGAACGGTTTTTTTAATTGATATTCGAAGAACGACGAAACGAAAACATGGTATTTTACGCGTATCACGTGAATTTTACCACCGAAACGTATTCAAGAACGCGAACGAGCTGGAATAAATTTAACGATTTTAGGGTAAAAAAAAGGAACCCGTCGCGCTCGTGCGTCTGTTTTATGTCGCTGTGGAAAGAAAAAAAAAAATTGGTATTTTTTCACGTAGACAGATCTTTTGTGAGCTCTGTTAACTCATAAAAATATATTACTCCGTTTTCTTCATTGGGATTCGTGGTGGCCCCATGAGGCGATGGGAAAGAGGCAAAAGGGGGAGAGAGATCGTCAGAGGGAGAAAACGGACGAAGGGACGACAGCGAACGAGGCCCTCATCATTATTCACTTTCGATAACAAGGAAGAAGAAGAGAAAGACGCGCGGAGGCGGAGTTCTCCTCGCCAGGTACACACACACACACACACACACATATGCACACACGCATATATATATATATGTATATAGAAAGTTCAATACCGACGAAAAAAATATATACACGATATAAAATATAACGACGAAAATCCGCTGCAGTTTCATCGAAAATGAGAAGCGTATATTTCGTTATAATACGCTCAACCGAGGCCGGAATATAAAGAAACTCGCCTCATCGCTTGCATCGCGTTGTCGCTGAATTTTATTCTCGTCAACTTTCGTCGAGTTAGCGACGTTAGGAGAGAGAGAGAGAGAGAAGGAAAAAGAAACGGCTCTCGTTCATACCTCGGAATATGGGAAAGACGTTTGTCGCACGCGCGTTCGTTGCACCGAAACTTACACAAATTATAATTCTACGAGCTGCGTGGAAGGACAAAATAATCGCCACTTGATGGCGACTTAAGGTGATTCTGAATGGTGCCTAACGACTTGGTGGCCCCGTCACCCCGTGGTCCACGTCGCGTTCCCCCGCGACGCGCTCGCACCAAATAATACGAAGTCACGCTGCGCGAAGAGTCGTCTTCGTCGCCAGGTCTCGCTATCGTTATATATATAGTAATATACACGTATTCGAGGTACAATATAACTATACGCGCCGTGTGGACCGATACGATGGAAGGTACGTTACTATAGCGCGGCTAGTGTCCTCCCACACAGTCGTCACGTCGTTATATCGCTGTGCTCCTTAACCTTTTGTGCATCGTTCACCTAAGTATTCCGGCGTTATAACGAGACTCGCTTTAACTTGGCACGAGCTTCGAGCGAGCTCCGTACGAGCATTAAAAGGATTCTTAATAACCCAATAGTGCGCATAGCTCAGAAATTTTGCATAACTTTGATGAAAACTACCGGGAGGAATGTAAAATGTGACGTTTCGTAGAAGTTTAAATTGTCCCGTACAGTTGAATATTGCGCGTCGAAATCTCGAGACTTTTCCCTCGTTAAACGATAAAGAACGTTGCGGTCATTCGGTATATTCGTGAACCATGCCGGATTCCAGCAGGGTTCGAACACCGTACAGGCCTCTGGAAGACAGCCCGCTGAGTTCTTGCGGTGTCCCCTGGAACCTGGATTCACCTCTCGACGCCAAACTGCTGTTTGCCAACCTAGTGGGGGATGCCGAACGATTCTCTGGATCTTTTCTTACCCTCGACCCCCAGGTGAAAGGTCACCTTTATTCCTTAACCCCGCGTGGCCTTTGAACGAAGTAGGCGGATCTCTCGGTCGCCTGATTTATTTATCGTATCTGAGTTTCACGTGAAAACGTCGATGTACGGTAGATACCAGTTACAATGACTCTTGTTGCAAAGGTGTGTTTATATTCAGGGATTCAGGGCTATAAGGACGCTGAATGGAACAACGTTGAATTCTTTTTTAGTGGAATACTTATACCTAACCCTACCGTTATTATGCGAGTTACTACGGATACATCATCGTTTCGAACTAATCTGGACTCGATGAATGATCCGATCGAAATCCTTAATCAATGTAACGATCTTTGAAATGCAAAATGGCTCGAATATCCATTTTTCATATAAAAATTAATTCTGTCATGCTCGCATCGCTGTTCCGATTATATCCATCTATTGAAAACTTTACATATGCATCCCCCTCATTTCTTCCGCAATTCAGAAATATATGTATTTATTTGTTAAGCATATATTGTGTTGTCAACGCATAAATATCGTCTTATCAAAAATTGATGTTCGCGTCATTCCGGATTCTCAAGGTTCCTAACATTAATACATGATTTCAATTGAATCATTCGATCGAAATATACCCATATATATATATATATATGTATTGGGAGAGTACGAAGATGTCGAGGTGAGTCGAGGACCTCACGCGGTGAAAGAGTAACGGGCGACAGGATGGCGCGCGCGTGACGCTGCACATCGGCTACCTATATATCGAGTTTGTGATCATTGTGCTGCAGCATTGTGGACAACGACGAAGAGTACGACGATGCCTCGCGAGATCAACCGTGGCAAACGCGCGCGAGCAGCCAGAGAAATCCTCCAGGATATCAGGACTGGACACGGGGACCTCACGCCGTGATCGAGAGCTTGTCAGGCTGGCTTGCGAAGGCCAGAGCGTGACCGCACTCTCCAATGCCCCCCCCCCTCACTCTCGCTCTCTCTCTCTCTCTCTCTCTCTCTCTGTCTCTCTTTCTCTCCCGAGTTCTCTCTCTCGAGACTTCGATTTCTGTACCTACTCGCTCTACAGCGCACTCTCGCAGAGATGAACTCGGAAATCTCGTTCGGGTACGCGCATCGTCCAGAACCTCGAGTTGTCCTTTGCTTTTGGTTATTTTAGGATCCATGAACGTGACGTTCCTCGCGGGAACCGACCATGTGGGCGGCTATGTATCTAGAGTCGCAAACGAGAGGACAGCACGGGAACGTCCTCGCTATGTTTGTTTTTATTAGCCTTCGTGCGACGAGTCCCTGTCGTTCGATGCGATAACGAAAACAAAAAAACGTCTACCTCTCGTGGATGACTGCTTTGCGACGTGACGCAGGAAAATAATTAAACAAGCGAGAGATCAACCCGAGATGACGTTTCAAAATCTTAACCGGTGAGTCTTCGGTGGTAGTTTCTTGAGATTTTCTTAAGAAAAGACTATTTTTGTCATAATAAACGATTTTCTTTCAACGTTCGACGAAAATCTACCTACTTTCTTCGACAAGTCAAGTTTTCTTTTCGCGAATTTATTTTTTTTCCTTAAATCCCGAAAAACACTCAACACGATCGATGCTTCTTCATTGTCGAATCAGTTTTCATGTCGGTTCTTTCATTATTCGCTATATTATGTTTCTATTAAGCCCCGCGATGTTTTTGCTTATTTATCCATCACCGTACCCGCGCGTCGCTAAAGTACGTACACCGATCGGCCGAAGCTCATACACGCTCTCATCCACGAGATACCCACAGGATATCTTTTGGAGCGGACAGCTTGATGTCTAGTTTACGCCTAGTTTACGCAGCATGTAGCATGTGCGGTCTGCTCTCCCTACAATTTACTTGTATTGAGGAGTACACACACACACACAAGGAGAGAAACCAGGATAGAACGGTGTGACTGCATTTCGAGGAGGCAAAACTGATGGGAGAGACACGCTGAGAGAGCCAAAGAGAGAAAGAGAGAGAGAGAGAGAGAGTCAGTCGGTCGCACATTGTGCGCTTGCTGAATCGAGTTATTCCACATGGGCAACATAGCGAGAATACGAGAGACACGGGACAGTGGAAAGAGAGGGAGAAACAGCGAAGCGTGGCGAGTGACTACATGGGAAATACAACTTGGCGTTATGCCCGTGACTGCACCGGATCCAGAAGTCCCTGTGGTTCATCCCACAATGTTCCCTAGTCCCAGTCTGCTCGTGTCCCACTGTACTGACACACTTTATAACTGTGTACATGCCAACGAGAAGAGGAGTCGATTGTGACGGTGGAAGGGCGATATAGTAACGAAATATGGTTGGGCGAAACTGTGCTCACCCTGGTGGTCGAACAATACATTCCACGGCACGTCTAAATGTTGGAACAACTTTCGGACAACTGCGTGATTCTAATTGTCTCGTGGGAGAGGGCCAGACACTGAGATGAAGCTACGAGCTAGTGTCGTCCTTTGAAAGGAAATGAAAAAAAAACGTCCTCGTATATCCTCGTGGCTGCGTGAGATGTCTTTCTTGAATTTAACCCTGGCACCAACAGAGTAAACGGTTCGACGACGGGGGATGATTTTCGCTGGTTCCAACGGCACAACTACCGGTAATTCTTATTTTCTTCGCTCGGTAGGAATGCGGCGTGTCCCGATGAAGGATATACCACAATGTCCGCAAAATATTCCACGTTTGCGAGTTTTCCAGGGATGGCACAACAGTACCTACATGCTGCGTCGACCACCCGGTAAGCTGTTACTATAGAGTTATACGAGAGTCGAAACGTCTGGCGTGTTTGAAGCCAGAGCATGGAAAAGGAAATAAAGTTGAGTTCTTGCGGAACGAGCGTGTCTAGGACCAGGGCGCCCCACGGTCAGGCGTTATTTGCATTCTTTCTCGGTCTCCTCCCTCTCTCTCTCTCTCTCTCTCTCTCTTTCTCTCTCTTAGCTTCTGACTTTTCTTTCGAGTCGTCTAGTTCGGATGAAAGAACGGTAACGAGGCTGACATCATCGAGTCACTCAACTATTGCTGCACGAAGCGAGGATACCGTCGTATTTTTTTTCGTTGTAAAGTGGAATGTTTACCCAGAGTGTGAATAGGTGTATACCGACATTGAAAAAGGGTGTTTTGGTCGAAGTCCACGTTGCCTTTGAGCTCGGACCCACAGGAACGTATAAATGTATTCAATGAGTTATGTTAATCATCGTATGATGTTTAATAACTTTACCAATTACCAGAATGTGAGCATATAAATTTATAAACTTCTGAGAAAATTAACAATGCGTTGAGATAGGAGTGACGATGGGTGAAACGAAGCGGAAAAAGAGCAAAGAGAGTGTACGCCTCGTCGACGTACCTACGTAATCGAGCGCGTGTTTCATGCGCGAGAATAGGGAAGAGAATAAAATATACGATAGAAAATATGTTTCGAGAAATATTGACATCGCGCTGAGCATATTTTCTATGCCTACGCTGACATATGCTTCGTACAGACTGACCTGAAATAGCGTTCAGCATATTTTCCATGCATGCGCTAGTACATTCTTCATACACGACGATATTAAATAGCGCTCAGCATCCTTTTTCATGCTGGCGGTGATATATACTTTGTACATGTCTACCTGATAAAGCGCAGAGGATATTTCTCATGTCTGAGTTGCAAGTAGACATGTATGCATTATGCATGCCTAGTTGACATAACGCTGAGCACATTTCTCCTGCCTGAGCTACATACATGCATCTATACTTTATACATACCTACCTAACAAAGCAGAGAACATATTTGTCATTTTTGCACTGCAAATAGGCATATATACATAATACATGTCGAACTGGGATAGAGCCGAGCCTATTTGTTATGCCTGCGTTTATAATGTTCCATGAATAATCGTGTCTACTCATTTATTGATGCACGTAATAACGATTGTTCGCCAATTTCAGCTTCACCGCCCAAGGGACCTACCGTCTAAATAAAACAAAAACGCTAATAACGTTCTGTCTAAGCCCGTGCAGTATAATAAACTCTATATTATTCAATATCGATTATACGATATACTATTCTGTTCATAACGATATTTGATCAAATATGTAATCGCAATTATACGAAAAAGAGAGAGATTTTGAGAGTTCATGCACTCTCGTACTTCATTGTTTTATGTGTAACGAGTGATGCGCGTTTACATGAAAATAAATCAATAAAAATGAATTTTAGCTGCGCATTTATGTGCGTGGAGATAGAACGAACCACCTGTGCCATGGTAGGGCTAAGAATAGAGCAAAGCTAGGTGCAACGTGCGCGCCAGCAAGATGCTGTTGCCCGTTTTGCTCGAGCGCGTATAAACTCGGGGGTCATGCAGATGCGCCTCATCTTATTCACCTCTCTCTCTCTCGCTTTCCCTCTCTCTCTCTCTCTCTCTCTCTCTCTCTCTCTTTCTCTCTGTCTCTCTTTACCACCACGAGATTCGCGTCCGTTGGTCTTTCCAGAGGCAGTTTCACGTACGTCCTCTCACTTCATCACGGAACGACGCGAGTCCGCGCTTGCCTCTCGCACGAGAAGCACGAGTAGTGGAGGGAAAAAAAATCGGCGAATAATTGCCGCGACCTCGCTTCTGCACTCTCGCCGTGAGTTTCGCGTTTGCGACGAGCCTTTAACGGACCGGCTGGCTACAGCCGGTATTGAAGGTAGTATCGCGGCCGTTTCGAGCTCGTTGTTGTTGACTGGGACTGATTGAAACCCGTGTGGCTCCTCGGGAGCCTCCTATGCATATATATATATATATATATACTTGGTGTGTCTGCGCCTCGTGTACGTAGGTACGTACCATACGTATATACGCCACATGTGCTATTACCCTATACAGCAATCGCGATATATAAGCGGGCATCTCACGCGAGGACGAGATGCAGGAACGAGAGAAAGAGAAAGCTGAGGTTCCCCTTTGATTTTGCGCGAAGCGCCAGTCGATGCATTCCCGTGTGTATGCACATGAGTGTATGTATACCTATGGCTGCCTTGCGGTCGATCTCGTTATCGAAAAAATACCGCACCGCACACTCGATTGTTTGCCGCCCCCCCCTCCCCCCTCAAACTCACCGTCGAGACTTTAACAACTAACAACGTTACCTATATTCACCATACGGAGCGTCAGAAAAATAACACGTTGATTTGCATCGACAGGTACCCCGGAGACCGGTCGAATGCATCGAGCCATCGAGTAGTAGCGTGATCATTTGCGAATTCATCGATTCGGCGATTTTGTTTTATTTTTTTTATTGCATACGCATTCGTATTTTTTTTTAGCTTGCAACGATAACATTTTATTAGAGCTTTGAATCTTTGGGTTGCATCGGATAATTGTTGCTCGTGCCTAGGTGTTTTTTTTCTGCGTATTAACAATTTGGCGATTCAAAGATTTTTCGATTTAATTTCATGTTTTTATTAGACACGCATCGATGTTTTTTCAACTTTTAAATGATGACCTTTTCTTACAGCTTTGAATTTCCATTTACATCGGCTAATTGTTACTCCGTTGTCACTTTGTTCTTCTCATTCGAATTTTCGCTCGTGTAGTTACAAAAAAGAATGAAATTCGTACTTATAATTATAATATACGAATCAATTGACCAGGCATAGGAGACGACTACTCGACGATAGTCCGAGTCACGTTCCTTTATCGCAAGAATCATCGGTTCTACAATATATACGACAATGAATGCCGAGGGTACCAGAGATCGAGAATTAAGTGCGTTCGACCTACATTCTTCCATTCCTCGAACCGATCGGCATCGCTTCGTTCCCTCGAAAAGAATGATCCTCTCGTTGAAGAATAAGGAACTAATAAATGGTAAATGGACGTGCGGCCGTAGCCTACGGGAGCGACGAGGGAGAGAGAGAGAGAGAGAGAGAGAGAGAGCGAGTACATAAGGAGCAAAAACGATGACACTCGAGAGACCGCGCGTTCCACGAGCCCCAAAGGGGTGAAAGGGTGAGTTCTTTTTTTTTCTCAAGATTTCACCGTTCCCTACCCAGGGCCATTCGTCGTGCGCGTCCGAACGTCCAAAAGCGCGCGCCCGCGCGTATTTCGGCTTTGAAACGAACGAAGTCGCCGAATCTTCTTTACTCCTCGAGTTCTCGTCTCTTCTGTTCGGTTTTTTTCTCGTCTCGTTCTTTTCGCGAACATTCACCCCCTCCCCATGTACCCCCCACCCCCCCTCCCGGCGGCCGCCCGCGCGTCACCGCCCCACTAGCCTCCCGCTTTCCCCGTCTTGATCGTCCGAGAGCGCACCACCTGCCATGACTCACCGCCTCGGCTCCCCCGCAAAACTTTACCAGATTACAAAGACTTAAATACCGGTCGTTCGGGCCGAATGTATAGCGCGCTCGTGCGCCTCTCTTTAAACCGCAAAGAGGCTCGCACGAGAGAGGAGGCCTTCTTCTTCGGCTTCTTCTTCTTCTTCATCTTCTTCTTCTTCTTCTTCTTCTTCTTCTTCTTCTTCTTCTTCTTCTCCTTCTTCTTTTTCTTCTTCTTCTTCTTCTTCGTTCCACTGGTATTTCGAAGAGGTGAAAGAGGAACGGCCCCGTACTCCAGCTTCATCATGTAAGTATATATACGTGTACACCACAAAAGGATTGAATCGGCGAGTGGATGAGAGAGAGAGAGAGAGAGAGCGCGCGAGAGTGAACGCGAGGGGTTCGTGCCGAGGGAGGAAAGAAGCGGAATACATCGAGGGCGTGAGGAAAGAGAGAGAGTCGGACCGAGAACGAAAGCGCGAGCCCTCGAGACACTCCGATGGCTCGCTCATATCGGGCAACACATGCAAAATAGCGGCTATAGTGGGGGATTAGCGACTTTTTAAAGTTATTGCTCGTAACAAAATTTCAAGTCCATAGTCGAGTCAAGGACGACGGTCGTTGGATGTTTTACGCTTCATTTCGTCCGAGAATTGAGAAAAATCTACGTATGAACTGACACAATAATTTGAGATTTTGTCACTTTCAAACGTTTTTATTCACTGTTGAATCGTTTTCTCGAGAAAAAATCCAAGCCTTTGAGAAAATGAATGAATTATGAAAAATGGGGCGATTCGAGGACGTTTTTATACATTCGGAAGAAAAAAATATATTTTTCCCTGCTGTATGTGATGTACGATGCGGACGCTAGGGTCTCTCAATTTTCTTATTTTTTTCCTCTCCGATGACTCGTGCCTCGCCCGTATATACGCGATACGAAATATTTTTCACCTCTCGACTGCTTTGCACACGGTATCATGCACGTCTTCGCGCGAGAGCTCGCTCTCTAGTATATGCCGTGTATAATATCGCTTTTATGCCACGCTAGCGTGTCTTTATGCACTGGCAAATTCAACGAGGATATCACGGTTCGCGCTGCGTGTGTTTGCCGAGAGGTTGCATAAATTATGAGAGGCGGGAGAAAATGGAGCCGTGACAGAAGACAAAACACTCTCGGGTCGTCATTCGCGCATCTCGAAGAGAACGAAGGCTGCAGGTTTCGTAAGATCCGAACGATGGATATCTCCACTAAACGCAAACGCCACCCAAGCTGTCAGTCCAAAGCCAGATGGTGCATTCAGATACGACTCTCGAGTTTGTACGTGCGAAGGTGAGATAGAACCATTTCTCGACGACGCATTAGCCACTTTACGATGTAAGAGAAACGCACCAGACTCTCGGTCTCTCATTGCCAGGCACGATTCTCTCGAGGGTCGATAAAATAAAAAGCCTTGGGTTACGAAAGAACCTGAGAAATCACGGCGACAGAGTGACAATGGTATCCTTTCTCGTTCCGGAAGAAAGAAGGGTGGAAAATTATTCACCGTTCTTTCGTATTTACGTCAGAATTCGTTCTCGGGCCTCGGTGGTCCTTCTCGACGCGAAACAAGAAAAACTTATCTCTCGTTTTTCGTTCCGGCGTGTTCCTTCATTTCCATCCGTAGCCGAGATCGCTCGTGGATATCATCGCGACCGCGATCTACGAGCCACGTTTTCTCCGTGTCACGTATTTCGCGTTTCTCGTCAATGGACAGTTCCGTCGTGACCGCAGATTCCACTCTCCGGAGAAAAAGAACGGTAGAACGGAGAAGCGGAAAAAGAAGTACCGGCCGAATTGTTACGAGGATAATATTGCTCGCACGAACCTGTACCGAGCGAGCACAGCTGCTCCTTGACGGGATCCACTGACTCCCATATGACGCAGCTCTCGGTTCTCTCGTGTACCGAGACACCGTGATTGTTCCGAGAAGGGACTAGTTCGCACGCGAGAAACGAGGCAAGCGAAAGGCACAATGGTATCTTGGCTGGATCCAACGCTCGGCAGGAGGGAACGAGAGTAAAGAAGGCGAACAAGAAGAAGATGATGAAGTCAAAGAGAAAAGAAGAGGAGAACGGAGGGAGCGGGGACGAGATCCGTGAGTCGAGAGCAATTGCAGTCGTGCTGAACTTGACGGGTAAAGCTCGCGTTCGCGCGAGCCCGGTCTTGGCGGCGATTCCGGATTGGCCTTGATGCGCATACTCGGATACACGAGGAGAGTAACATTCTCGAGAAAATACGACCAACTAACTTCTCGATCAAGAGGAAGTGTCGTCTAAAAGAAAGAGGAAAGAACGCGAAACGACGGCAATGATTCTGTCTTGAGCTAATTTTACAATCATCGCTTACAATGATTGGTCACTACCGAGGTAAAGGTGATCGATCGATTATTGGCGAACGTCTCTGTCTGAATGTCCACTTTCTATTGAGACGAAACGATCGTGTCGTCTTCATTTTTGTACGACGACTCCGTCTTGTTAATTTCAATTTCCAAATATCGTTATTAGTACTGGAATTCAGTCGAGGAATTCAGTTACATCCAGGAACCTTGAGAGTGTGTACTGGCACATCGCATCCTTGAAGACTTGTTCCACTCGCCACCCGAATGCAAAGGGAAGATGAGGGAGCCACTGCGCAACGAGATGAAGTCTGATTGCACTCCCGCGCACCGCACGCTGCATGCTCATTACAACGACTGTTAAGCGCAGGCTGTGCAGCTGTACGCCCCGAGATGATTTCACAGGCTATGCAACGATGCGAGAGAGAGAAAGGGAGAGAGAGAGAGAGAGAGAGAGAGAGTTTCTTCCTTCCCGACTCCCGTGTATGGCTATGGGATATATCGCGCATTATGTTCCAAGGCTGCCATCGTGATGAACAGATATTACAGCAGAGATATTTGAGAAGATTTATGAGCTCCTGGTATAAAATCACTCGGGGCGGCCAATGTCATTTTTTCGTGCATGAAATTATGTTCGAAAATACTTAGATTTGTACGAGATAGGCACAGACCCTTTAAATTAAACACCTCGACGCGAGACAATTAATAATAGAATATATTTCATGAGCAAATGATATTCCATGGTAAAATTAGCCTTGTATCGGAACACGTCACTACTCTTCGGCATCGATACTATTTTTCCAACGGCCGTGGACAAGCCAACGTAGCTGGTCGGACCAAACAGGTCGGGCGTGGCTCATTGACTGTGTTATTTCGACTTTACACACACGTGTCTTCGCACTCGATCGGACGAGCGAGTCGGATCGAGCAAGAAACGCTTTAATCAGCGCGAACCCTAGCGAGTTCAACATTGCCCCGGGGTCGCGGGTTTCTCGGTACGTATACGTTCGTGTGCACGCGCTTCAAGACATGCGAAGAAAGAACACCAAGAGGCCGAAGAAGAAGAAGACGAAGAAGAAGAAGAAGAAGAAGAGGAATGAGAGGATTATATAGAGAAGGCAACGAAGGCGAAACTCGCCAACGGCCGGAGAGAAAAGAATCTCTTCGCGTCTCTCGGACGTAGTTCGAACTCCGACGAAGAGCCTCGAAAAGACGAGATCGTTCGTAACCCTCATCCGTCATCGGTCGTCACCGGTCGGGCAATCGCGCGTTCCTCATCTAGCCGCATCGCGCGTCTCGGCAATGACTGGACTCCCTCTGCCCTCTCTCTAGTCCCCTCGAGCGTAATCACGGTTACACATGCCACCCCTGCCCCTGCGGCTGATTAATGGAAGCTGCAATAGCAGCCTCCCGGCAATCCCTCGTGGATGTACCGGAGAACTAATTCCAGCTGATAAACACTCTACACGTATACCAACAATAATAGCGGAGTTAATCAAGAGAGAGATGCGTTTATTCCACTGTAATTGTAGAATTATCAGACCATCGTCGGGAAGTCTCGAAAGCGAGAAACGTCGGGAGAACGTAGGTACGCGCGTATCGTGGAACGTGCCGTGTTCGGCATGATCCGTATACCAGGTAGGTTTCGCGTGTGAGAAGACTCGGGAAGCGGGAGTGGGAGAGATCGGGGAAGGAGAAATTGCTTTCGGCAGTACACGCGCCATTCGCGATGCTGTAACGTCGATTTATGGCAATCTCTCGACCGGTTAATTTCGGTGACTACATTTACGCAGTGGCCACGAACAGGAATAGGGCGTGTCATTTGAAAAAATAAGGACGCATACGCGGGTATCGTGTAAAATCGGAGACAATTGGAATCTTCGTCGATGCAGCGAAAAGGGGCGTGGCGAGGTGCGCGACGCTGTAGGTGGTCCCGCAACGCGTGCGCAGTGCGACTCATGTAACGCTTTGTAATTAAATGTTTTCTCCCTTCTCTCAGGTACGTCCGTCTGATATTCTATAGGAGGCCGAGGTAAAAGTAGGTATGCGAAAATTATGAACTCTCGCCGCGTGGGCCAAAAAGTGTACGAAATGAAGAGGAGAATCGGTACGCGCACCTGCTCGAAGCCCGCGGCTCGCGACTAGCCGGGCCGTGACCTCGCGCATCCATATACGCGAGGCTCAAACTCCGCGAACGTTGCGCTGAGCTCCGAGGGGGCAAAAAGGTGAACACCGAAGCGGCGGAGAAACGGCGAGGAGGGGAGGTCGGGACGAGAGAGCGACGAAAAAAAAATTCGCGGCTACATCCGACACTCGAGCTTGCTTCGGCTGATTGACGAGTGAGCGAGATACATACCGCACTGAACGTCGGGAAGCGAGACCAGTCGGGATGCTGCGTGCGCCGAGGGGGAGAGACACGGTTGTATACATACATAGGTATAGCGCGGTAAAGCACGCTCGCGGTGATGCGAACATGGTACACGTGGTGAAAGAAAGAGCCAGAGAACGAGAAGATCTCGGAGCACCTCGCCCAGCGCAATGATCGCACCTGCCTCTGGTGCTTATAACCGCGCGCGCGCGCGCGCGTTTTCAACGTACGCGCCCAGCGTCAAACACACGATACTACACCCAGTCCTCGGGGGGAGTTCGCGGCGTTGATACATATTTGCTCTTAGTTCTGTACACCTTTTTTTATTATTCTGCCTGCATGCGTGCCGTATACGTTCTTGGACTCGCGGCCCGAGGCTAACTATATGCATATACGCACTCAACGAGACAAGGACGGAATTGACGCATCGATTTTCCTGTAACGTACGTACCTGCCGAGGATTCGCGGGGTCGGCGAACGATCTTCGCGAGATTCGCTGAGACAGATTTCTCATGAGAAAAACAAATAATAATTATTCACAAAAATATCATGTATAATGTTAATCGTTGTATCCGCAAGTAAAATGACAAATAACGAGAAATTATATAATATTGTAGATAATACAGTATTATAATATATTATGTTTTTTTTTGTTATCTTTTATTTGTCGTATCATAGATCTGGCAATTGTAAATTGTTATAATATTATAGTAGAATAATATAATATTACTAGCTTAATTTACATTATTCTATCGACAAATTAGCTAGAGTTATATCTATATTAATTACCGTGTGAAAATTTCAAAAAACCCTCATCGAACATTTACGAGAAATCTAAATGTGTCGTAGAAAATGTTGACAGTACGAAAATAAAATGATTGATTATGAGGTGATTGCTATCCAAAAATTGTTTCAAACCATGAACTGTCTCGAGACGTAATATTTCTCAAGCTTATTTCGATGACACAAGTGTAGTCGTAAATTCCGGTAAGCACCGTAGCGAAGTCACTTTATCGCCGTTGGGACGAAAGATAGTGAAGAGAGTAAGAGAGAAAGCGCAGTGACAAGACACGACCGAGTACGAATTATCGCGAGGTCACGGCACATATTTATGTCCGTGCGAACTCGTGCAGGTGTATTGCCGTGATCTCTCGGTACATCGAGAGAATGTCGCTTCTCGAGGCACGCGCGTGAAAGTTTAACCCTTTTCTCGTCTCTTCGTGTGGTTTAAATACGTAGAGGGCGCGGGACGAGGAGGGGGAGGCAAAATCGGACAGCGGCTTCGAACGTGGACAGCCTGTCGTGACAACGCAAACGACGGAATAATTAGAATTAACGTGGTTGTCGATCATCCACTGGTATAAATTTTTGCAAACGGACCACGTGGGCCGGGAGGAAGAGAGGAGGGGTAACGTAAGATCAAAATAAAGGAGACGAAACGGCTCTGGCGCACTCGTCGGAATATCGAGATGTACTCTCCAACGAAAGGAGATACATCGCGTACATGGGGAGAAACTTCACGGATGGACCGGTTGTACGAACGAAACGTTCGGGTTTATCGGTAATCCCTCGGTGGATCTCGCTCAGTCGTTACTTAAGCCGACGTCGAGTGGTCCATGCAGGCCGCGTCTCCCCTGCGTACGGTGCAATTATTACGGTCGCTCGTGAAATCTTTTCGCTTCTCAACACCCGACAGACAGCAAGAAAAGCAAGAAATCTAGTAATGTAACGGTGTTCAACGTCGTATGTACCGAGAGAGAGAGAGAGAGATCGTTGTATTTCCATGCGGATTAGTATTTTGCGAAATCATTGAGTGAAGACGCCGTCCAAGAGAACCAGTTGGATTAAAGTCCTTCACTCTCTCTCTTGCTCTCACACACACGCGCGCGCGCACACTCTCTGCCGCGTATATAAAATGTTCGCCGACAGCCAATTTCTCGTTAAGCCGCTATGTCAGAAATCCCCCCCCCCCCCTTCGCCTTTATTTTACCGCGTTTGTATGCGCGCGCACGTGTGCGCATGCGCGTGGACGCGAACCGAGCGGGACGGGTCACGTCGTGCTGTCCGCGTTCTCGCGAACGCGCGAATATCGAAAAGCTTCCGGCTCGTTGAATCGAAGAAACTATAGATATACTCCAACGACTGTGAGTATCTAGAAGTACTTATATATACGTACATAAGTTGGGCGCATAGTAAAATATCGAATGGAATCGAGTGAAATGAAAAGAGGCTTCGTGCATGCATGTGCACACCGCACTCTCACTCTCTCTCTCTCTCGCTCTCTCTCTCTCTCGGCATACTCACGGCTCCGATAATTGACGGACACCATTATTTATTAAATGTCCCTCTTCTTTAATAGGTCGGCGAGCATCGTTTATCACATTGAGATACGAGATTGCGATCGTTCGCGATTATATAACGTAGCGTTAAATTGAAATCGTGAGATTCTCGTCGTCTCCGGCTCATCCCCAGTTGTTCTTCGCATGCGCGCGTTCACCGCTAAGGATCTCGTCGTCGGGCGTGCGCGCGACAAACCTGGGCGCGCGGCTACAGGAGCATTTTTCTCTCGTGCGCATCGCGAGCGATTTATACCAACGCCGTGTTAATTAACCGGATCTCATTGAAACCGGTTCGTCGGTTGGTCAAATGCGCCGCATGAGAACGTACTTTTCTCGTATATCCGGCGTAGCGGATCACTCGTCAAACTATCCCTCTTTACCTACTTCTGTATATTCCGTGAGATCGAATCACACGATCGAAAGTCTTACCCGGTAATTATGCTAATATATTGCGATTAAACTAGGTACCTACGTTACGACTATGTCGATGTAATCCATCACGAGCTTATGCGTCCGATATTACAAGGTTACCTTCGATAATCCGATCTCGCATGAAGACAATAATAACAATAATAATAATAGCGGCAATAACAATAAAAATAACAATAACCATAATAATACGCTATATATAGGAAACGTCACATTAGCATAATAATAATAATAATAATCATAGTAATAAAACGGCATACAGAGGAATTGTCGCATTCGAATTGTTTGGTATAAAAAACCTGTTCGTCGATTGAAAATGGGAAAAAGGTTGGATGGGGCGGGCTTGTAGCAATAAACAACGTGGAAAGAATCAAGAAAATGGTATACTATCGAGACACCCTGTATACTCGGTAAAGAGATGAGCGCGGATCAGGTCCGCTCGTTCACAAGCCCGTTCCGGCGACGAGTCATTTGTACGGCAGGCGATTTCATACTTTTTACATACATCCAACACACCGGATCGAGGTAGAGCCCTCTTTGCTCACTTCACCGACCGTTTTAATGGTGACCACCGTGCGGATCGCGCGCGAGCGAGTCGAACGACGAAACCGAACAAAAAAACGAAACGACGCGCAGCGCTATAACCTCATTCAGCTTCTCGCGCGACGGATAACTTCAGTAGTATCTCTCAACGGGTGAAATATTCATGGGACGCGCACGCACTCGGTCCGAGGCGATTTCATCAAAAAATTAACCGTCGATTTAAATTCGTTCCGTCGCCGAAATTTCTTTCTTTCTCTTCTCACTTCTCTCGTGGGCGATCTCGAACGAACGAGTTCACTCTCACGCGCGTCACACGGGGTACATGTCGTCCGTTCGTGATCGTCGCCAAGGAATTACGCAAGCGCGGGGGTCGCTAACGCGACAAAAAACACACACACACGTGAAAGAAAAGGGACGAACGAAAATCCTGAATAAGAGACACGCGGCAGGACGAGGGAACGAGGATTTTCTGAAAAGGTTACACACGCATACACGCACACGTTAGAATTCACCGCCTCGTGGCCGCGCGAGCAGCAGATCTTCGCGAGACATCACCGCGTAATTGGCGTAACTCCGATTTGGCGAGAGCGCACTCTCGCGCTTGTACGTGCGGATCGAATTTACAATCGGTTTCCATCGGCTTCTTATGGCTCGAAGCTCGCGCGCCGCGTCTCGCATCGCCTCCGCTCACCGCCGACGTTCCTACTTACCCAGCTTTTATGAAGTTCAACGTCAAATATGGTGCAACAAACGATCGGAACAAAAAAAATGTTACGTTCGTCACAACGGATGTCGGGAATTCGCAATTGACGCGGGTATAAATTTTTGACGAATTTGGCAATGTCAGGTTTTTTTTTTTATGAGAGCGGTGTCGCGTCGTAAGTCGATACGTTTTTGTTTGTTTTTACATCTTTTACCGAGATAAATAAAAAGGCTTAATGACTTATCTGCGCTGCTGGCCTAGCGACGCCCGGTACTCGCGGCGATCCTGCGACGACATTGTTTTTCTTCCCCGAGAAATAAATGTGAAAGAAATATTACTTCGACGAGAGAGAAGCCTGTCTCGTCCTTTTTCAGGGGCAGGCATAGGGACGAGCGAAAGTTTTGGCGTTATGTATTCCAGGTTGCTCGGCCGCAGGCGCGTTCTACGGTCTCGTTCGCTCGGTTCTTCCTTCTCGAGATCTCTCGAGGAACTGGAGAATTTTTCGTTAAAGTACCCGTATACACTCGTTAACTATATTGTCAAGCTTCGATGTACGCGTGTGTACGCGTGCGCTCGTGTAGTTTCCAATTCAGAACGTGAGGTGCTCACTCTCCCTGCTAATGAGATTGAACATGCCGCCGGTTCACTCTCTCTGTCTCTCTCTCTCTCTCTCTCTTTCCTGCTCAACTTCCCGAGGAATCCCCGGGTGAAAAAGTTTATCGATATTCATGCTAGCGCGTCGGCGACTCGTTTTGCACGCCTATCGCGGTTGGATATTTCCAAGAAAGTGTGGCCAAAGGTGGGTAAAGCCGCAACGGGATGCACGCTCTCACGCGTCTATGTGGTGACAGAGTGTGTGTGTGTGGGTTCACCTCGATAGTTGGTCCGAAGATACAACTCGAAAGATTCGTACGATATTCGAGAAGCCTACGGGAAAATTGGATCTAATAATCCAAGTCGAAATATAGTTTCGTGTTCGCGTGATGGATTCTCGGTCTCCCTTACAAAAGACCACGCGAATACCGATCCTCGTATATATTCGTTGTAAACAAAATAATAGTTTCGAAAGAACTATCGGAAAGAATTTTTAAAAAAGCACGTATTAATATTCATAAAATCAGGAAAGAATTTTTAAAAACGTGCGCAAAATAAGTTTCTCTAACAATAAGTGCTGAAAAAAAGTACGAAATAATTAAAAATACAATTATTTGTAAACGAAAAAGGAGCCGGAGACAATTTTTTAAAAAGGGCGTATCATATTTGTTTTCGGCCAAGGCAATATATAGTCTTTTTAAAGAACGCGAGGTAATTAAAAAAAAAAAAAGTGCTCCTACGGAGAACGCTTTCGCGATCGGGTCAGCTTACTTCCTGCTCGAAATCGACGCTCTCGGATATAATTATGAGGAACGAAGAAGGAAATGGGCAATCGGTGAGATATTCTTCGAGAATTCGAACTGTGTCCACCGCAGAGTGTGCCAGGCGTGAGCGGAGGCGGTGTTGTTCACCGTCGCGATGTTCTTTCGTCGAGTCGAGGAGATGAGATAAGAAACAAAAAGAACGAAGAAACAAAAAAAGGAAACAAGAAAGAAGAAATAAGGAAAAGGAGAACGCGCGTGGCGGAGGATCGATTCGTGATGGCATGGCGCAATACCGCCGACCGCGATAATTCCACCATTAACTTTTTTGACCAGGCGCGCCGACGATTTAATGTCCTTCCAATTTGAACCGGCGAGGATCGTTCGTGGCGGCGATCCGAACGATTTGTCTCGGCTTCTCTACGGTCAGCGATGCGATGACGAAAGCCGGTAGAAAAGTCGATTCCTGTCTCGCGTCGACAGGGAGAGGGAGGAGAGTGTTTGTGAGACAAAGAGAGAGAGAGAGAGAGAGAGAGAGAGAGAGAGAGAAAGAAAGAGATCACAGACAAGAAATAAGGGTCATCCACAGCATCCAAAAATTAGCTTCCGGTTCGCACCAGTAAAGAAATAATAACCGCTCAAGGTGAATTGCCCGGTCGGAACGAAATCAGAGAGTGAAATAGATCGAGAAAAAAATATCTCGTACCTAGGAATCCCCCGGTAATTCACAGTGGAGAACAATTTGACCTGGCCAGACGGGCGAAGGAGAGATGAGCAAACGTGTGTAACCCGGTCGTCTCGTCACCGTTGTCGCTCGTGACACCTGCCGTTCTTCACCGAGACAAGAGAGAAGAGGCTGTTCTCCGATGTCTTTTATACTCCGTGAACTACATAAGCGAGCCTCCTTTTTAAGGACGCACGAAGCTTCGTCTATAGAGACGTGCTTTTCAAATCGTTCGACATATTATATATATGTACCGCTAACAATTTTTTTCCGTATAGTTTGAGGAATAGAAGCACTAAAACTTGTCCGACTATATACTGCGATTGTTTGTATTAACTGACCGGGGTAATCCGCTGACTCATGCGCCAATACCTCTTATTTATAAACTTTTTATTTATTTTTTTATATGAAATTTTTAACTAATGACCTCTTTTCTTTCCCAGTTTCCTTTCTATCCAATTCATCTCTCGGATGCATATTTTCACGGTTCACCACGAGGTAAAATCCGTATGCCAGGGTGGATAATATACCCCGGGAGAGAGCCGGCTCTCCGTTCGAGCGCGAAATTTATGCGAAGAAGATCGAATAAATCAAACCACGTGCTTGCTATAATCTTTTCTTCCTTATTCTCGCCGTTCTCTCGACTCTCGTCTCTCTTTCTCTCTTGGTATATATGGAATCGCGGCTTTTACTGCCGAAAATGGATGATTTGTTTTCGCAGGCCCAGCAGGTCGGCGCGAGAGCCAAGGAAAGAAACGAATTGCTCACCGAGTGTATATATATATATATAGATATATACACACGTGTATATTACATATATATGAGAAGCGGAGACGCGAGAGGGCGCGCGTGGTGAACGAATCGCGTGTCGGTCGATGATTTACTCACGCCCTCGTAACGAATCTATTAATTATTTATGGGCTTTCGCGAAATTTATTTGCCGAACACCACGGGGAATCCGCGCGCCGAGGCCACATCACCGTACCTATAATGCCCTCTATACTCACCCCGGGCCATATTCCTCGAGCTATATTAACCTTCTGCGCCTGACACCATGATTGCCCTTGCATCGTACCTTCATCCCCCGAAAACGTGTTAAAAGTTCCGGTTCTGTCGAAGTATAGGAGAGCTCGGTTAAAAATAAAATTAAAATAAAATATACAGCACAGATCGTCAGAAAATGAAGTTAACCTGCTGGCCGAGCATCGATCTTGGGGCTCAATTTTTTCCACGATATTTTTTTTTACCAACGGTTTCTAACGTTTAAAGCTCATTTTGCGAATTTCTTTTCTATTGAAAACTCATTGAACGAGCAGCGAGATTGGAACAGCTGGTTTTTTATCCGAATTATATTTTCCTTTGCTACGAATATTGCCGCTGTAAATCCATTTTGCAAATTGGTACCACACCCCTTTGCTACCTTTGCCTCATCTCGGGGATCCAACGAGTTCACGCCCGAACCGCCTGCTAATTGTGCTTCGCGGCAGTGGCCGATACGGACCTGCAGCTCATCGTCGGCTTGTGCCAAGCAGAGTCTTTAGGTGAAAAAAAAACACCGACTGTACTCGGGCGATGATCGTGGACATATGGCGCGCGCCGAAGTATCGGAAAGGCTTCCCGTAGAAATCTCTCTCGGCTCATTCACAACAGTTATTTCGGAAGAGTCATTCACGTAGCAAATGTAAAATTGTAGGCGGTGTACGGTCGATCTGCCTTCAATAAGGAAACTTCTCCACCCAGAAATGTTCCTCAACTGCAAAAATCCTCGGCTCTTTACGAATTCGTCACGGTGAGATTCGATTTTGCCTGACCGTAGTTTTTTTACTTCGAGAGTTTTTCGGAAACAATCCAAGTAAAATTTTGAGTGGCAATGCCCAGTGCCTAATTCTCCCGAGAGTTAACAGGGTTAACCAGACATAAGCTAATTAGTGAAAGACCATACGAAAAGACATCTGCCAATTGTCGAAGATCCCTTTCGACCGAAAGTGGCGCACCGAAGGTGAGAGCTCGGCACCCCGCGGCACCGTCGCAACGTTCAATGTAACGGCAACATCACCCCGAAAGATTTCAAGCTTGAGAGAAAAAGGCGACGTTGAATATTAGCCCTGCGTGACACGCGTCCTCGACGCTTCCGTGAGAACGTGGGCGTAAATCTAGAAAAAAGGGCGTATTTCGAAAGTAATTAGGAGTTAAAAGTGCCCCGGTAATTACAGTTTCGTCGCTCTACCGCTGATAGTTGGGACGTTTTCTATGCACGAATAAGGCTACCTATAACTTCGATATAGTTACTTACACGTTTCTACGAGATACACGTAACGTGAAGACGAGAGAGTGCCGAGAGAGCGAGACGAAGAACAAACACTTCGCTCGGCTCACTTCCGGAGGACTCGCAAGTTTCGCTATTCGTTCGTTCCCCATTTCCCCAAAACTTTCTTGATTGTATGCCGGTGAAGAGTAGTCGAGACCTGAAAGTGATGAGAAGTTGGACCGAAGAGAGACAGAGAGAAAGAGCGGGACCGAAAGAGAGACTTCTACATCTCGCTCGTTAATCCTAGAGAACCGGATAAAGGAATCTCTCACGGGAATGCGTGTTTCAGACTGAGTAAATGGAGACGAAGAGAACGAGATAGAGTGTGTGTGTGTGTGTGTGTGGGTGAGAGAGAGAGAGAGAGAGAGAGAGAGAGAGAGGAGGGTGATGGAATGAAGGAATACGAACAACCCTAGAACTACCGCTGGCTGACGAGTTTCCCCGGTTGTTAAAACGATAGACGTATCTATCCGAGTGAAGACAGTTCGAGTACCGGGAGAGTAGAGACTGTAATAGGTACCTGACTGTATATACACTTTTCAGTAGTTCGCCACTCGTAGTTTCTCATTGTTCACCGGTTTGAACAATGGACCGTGCGCTGCATTTTGTCGGATTCTGCTTTCGCGCGAATCGGTCCAAACCCTTTCTTCGAATCCACACGGTTCTGCGCGCGTGTGAGGGTTTGTGCCGATTGCCGATGTCCTCTGTATGGACCAAAGTTTTAACGGCCGAACGATGAGCAACGAGTGAAAATAAAGAAAGAAAAGAGTGATTCGGGGGGAGATGTGGGGGGGGGGGGGGATAGGGAGAGATCTCACTGGAGCTAGTGGCCTCGTGCGCCCGCGGGACGCGCTCAGCGGGAATCCATTCACGAGCTCAGGCGTAAAGAAACGAGTTCGGGAATGAATTTTGAAGATAATCTCGTGGTCCGGCGTTAGTGGAGCATTAAAATTGTCCCGAGGTCGAGAGAAAGAACGATATTTTGTCAGTCGACGACAATGGCGTCCTGTCACAATATGTACTTCTTTTTGGTCACTTCGACAGCTCACTGTGCCCGAGAACGAGCCGATCCGTACGTTCTCGAATCATTTTGTACGCCTAATTTGACGTAGGTATTTACCTCTTTTTCGAAACGTGCCGAGAGATCGTAAAACCAAGATAAAAAATGATGGCAGTTCGAGTTTGATTTGGCGCAGGTGACACTTTCTTATCTTGGTAATGGAGCATCTTCGACCCACGTGTTTGATCGAAATCCCTGAATGAAATTCCAAGTTGATCGATCGAATCGCGAGACCGTGCGAGAATCGTTTACAAAATCAAAGCAACGTATAATTCGATTTTGGCGCTCGTCCAAAGGGGGTTGATCGGGACCGTGGTGTGTATAAACATTTGCCCCGATTTCAGTGCCGAGGGCCAACTCGCAGGGGCCAGAGAGAGGCATCCTTGGTAATTTAGCAAGAGCAACGGGGATGAATCGAATTGTATATCAAATAAGCTCGCTCACTCTCTCTTTCTCTCTTTTTCTCTCTCTCTCTCTCTCTCTCTCTCTACTCTACTCTCTCGCGACCCTAATCTTCCACCTCCAAATTACCGCTCGTGTACCCCAGGACCGTGCTCGGGCCAATCTTATTTTTAATCAAACTCGATCGTCGCTCGTTACAGACCTGCATTACCTGCCATGCCACACATACATATATACATATATTCAAGCGCAGGATCATTCTTCTCTCTCTCTCTCTCTCTCTCTCTCCACTCTCACTCAAGGGTCCATTGTACTCTAGATTGACTTTTTATGCACGAGGGTAATGATGTCCAAGTCGAGAGTCCCGGCAGCAATTTGGTTTTCAAGTGAAGCTATATATATTCTTTTATGTACATGTATATATACAAGTTAAACTGGCGAGAGCATAAGAGTATCTCGTCGATGAGACTCATCCGGAGAGCCCGATTTGTTCGTCCGAATCGAGAAATATATATAAGAGAGACGTGTACAAGAGCAGAGAACAGAGAATAATTGTGCAAGAGCAATAAAGCATATATACAGAATATAGTTATACTGCGTTATACATACATATATATATAGCATGTTATGTATTTTTCGCGAACCATCCGTAAAGAATTTCACTTGACGTGTGTACGGAGTACAAGAGAGGGAGGGAGGGAGGGAGGAAGGGAGGCGGAGAGAAGGGGAAAAAAAGAGAATGTTCGTGGCGAAAGAACGTGTCCACGGGTTTCACATGGCTCAAAAACCTCCCGAGGATAGTTAAGCGAGTCGAGAATGCATTCAGAGGGTCCGGAAGTGGGCGGAACTGCAGCCTGCGCTTCTGCATTGTACCAAAGAGAGAACTCAGTTTTTCTTTCTTTTTTTTTAACCTTCCCTCTTCACTCGTAGTGGCGTATATACACGAGCGTAGTTATGTGCGCCCGCGTGTGTCCGTGTGCACGTGGATGAATGAGAAGAGGAGAGAAATCGAGGTGTATAGAGATTTCAGGGCCAAAAGGACATCCGATATCCGTAATACCGTAATAACAAGGGCGCGTATGTCTTGCCACGATCGAGCTCGGTGCGAGAGAAGAATCGTCAGTTATTCGCTCGAGAAAATTTGGTGGACGGTGAGAATGGAACGAGGATCGTTCGTGCATTCACGCTGAATCGAACGGTGACGTAAGCCGGCCGTAAGCAGGAAATCGAGTGGTCCTTGCGAATTCGAGCGAGCGCAGTTGAGTTCTCGAGAATGCCGAGAACAAAATCGAACGCTCTAAAAACGAAAGAAAATATAGAACAACAAAAAACAATTCGAAATTTCAGAATTTTGAGAACGCCGTCGTCCGACTTTGGAAAAATGTATATCCTCGTTACAGCGTGAAATAAAAGTAAGTATCGAATTCTCGTTACGTGACACCCACGATCGTTCTCGGTTCGATTTCAGAAATAAACGAGAGCATTGCGGTCCACGGACTCGATTTTCACGGCGCCGTATGAATCTTGCTGTTTAAGGGTTTTTCTATTTTTACGAAGGTCGAACCGATGCTGTCTGACACAGTGGCTCGAGTCTTGTAGTCGGGCACACCCCGTACGACCCACTTCCCTTATATCTCACGAGCCAGTGTCGATACGGGACACCGTGAACGCGAGAGCGAAAAGTTCCTCGGCGAAGAGTCGAACGTATCTTAGGACAGCGTTTTCGGGAAATGATACTCGAGACTTTCACGATGGTCCCTTCGTATGGAAAAACTCGTAAATTTTTCGGAATCTGGCTCGTGACACTGCCATAGGCACGCGTCCAATCGACATATTACGTTACGAGGTTAACAGTCACGATATTACGTCGTGGCTCGTGCGCTACAGATGTATCGAACATATTTTTTAAACCACTTTCGGGCTGTTTCTATTTCTGCAATATTTAGGAAATTTATCTTCATCCATGTAACAATAAAGTAATTTCTCTTCAAGTTTCGTTTCAACGTGATATATTGAAAATAGTTCGTGATTTCTTCGATGAACAGAATAAAACGTTGTGATTTTCCTCCGATGTGGCAAATATCGTAAACAAAAATAGAAAGAATAAATAAAAAAAAGGAAGTGGCAGGAAACCGCATCTCGTGGAAAAGCCGCAAGTGGTCTGCTCTAACATATTTAATGAACCGCGGGACTTGCCGGAGCGTGATCTGGACAGTGTCTCTCGAAGAAAGGCAGAGAGATCTTTCGAAGCGGTCGAAATACGCGTGTGGGGGTATACGCGTAACCGGGGCTGTGAGGTCCGGTGCACATTTCGAACGTCGAAGTTGCGGGCGTGTTTCGACCATTGCGAACTTCTGGAATGCACAAGTGGTTCGGTAACGGGATACCGGAGTGCCGAAAAAAAAAACTCGGTGGCAGAGAGAACAGGCATGAAAGTATGCAGAGAGAGAGAGAGAGAAAGAGAGAAAGATGAATGAATATACGAGCAGGAACCATCGCGACAACAAACAGGAACTCAAAAGGGGCGGTCGGCTTATCGGGTTACGAGGAGAGCGGCCCACGCCGAGAGAACGAGAGCTCGGAAATCGCAGCGTTTGATTTATTAACGGAAGTCGATTAGGCGCAATCTTACACGCAATTGCGAGAAAGGCGAAAACCTTTTCAATTGACCGTGACACTTGGTTCGTTAGCCAGTGACGTTTGCATATGTGTAACGATCCTTGACAAAAAATGTGAAACCAAAAAAAAATAAGAATTTTATTCAAATGAAAGTTATTCTAAGCAATAATGATAAATAAACCTTTTTTTTATTTAGGTACATTATTTGTTTATAAATAAATGTAAATAAGAAACGAACGTATGTCCAATCGCAGATATAAATAAACTCGATAAAATTTCCTTTTTTTCGTCATTAATTGAAATAAAATAAATCAATTTCTTTCTCTCTCCATAATAATTCAAGTCGAACCGAACGTGAGCACGTGCCACTGTTCGTATATACTCAGCCTCCATAATCGACTCGCTCGTCGAGAAAGCAATGATCCAAAGCAATCCGGTATACAAGAATACTCGTATGTGCAAAGGGGATGAGAACGTGTAACATACGCCTGATATTTATGGACAGAAGTACATAAACTCTATATCCGGGCACGCTTTCATCCCGTGCAAGCAAGCAGAGAAATATGCCAGCCAAACGTTACAGTCATTGGCAGTCCAAGCGGAAGATACAAATACATTTATCTCTGTGGTACTCGCGTCACTCGAAATCCCTCGCGATTCACTACGAGAGACCTGCCAGCAACTGGTATGGCGAATGGCCAACACAACCGCTTATCCCCGACGAAATTCCTCACCGGGGGAAAAGAACCTCCGGTGGGCCCTTAATCCACAACATAGTCGTTTCACCGAAGGGATTTCCTCGGGATCGCCTCTCTCTGAGAATTATATATCCGACGGAGAGAGAGAGAGAGAGAGAGAGAGAGAGAGAGAGAGAGAGAGAGAGAGAGAGAGAGAGAGAGAGAGAGAGAGAGAGAGAGAGAGAGAGAGGGAGGGAGAGTGACGCTCCGAGTGGGCTGAATGCGATGCTGATCCTAAATAAACACACGCGTACGAAAAACGCCACACGACCGTTACCCCCACCAACTTGTGTTGGCGAACGCGCGATCCTGCACGGAAGAACGAGACGTCCAAACTCTAGCGAAGAAAGAATTGAACTACGAAGAAATATACAACTCTAGTTCATCGTATATCTATATAGGTAAGCGCGGACCAAGACTTTTCCATCGGGTCCAATAATTCTTCCGGAACAGCCCTTGAGCAAACAAGACGCGACAAAGCATCTTTACTGTACATTTTGCGAATGGTCCATGGCTCTCCTTTTCGAACGTACTCCATATACAGCATACCCTATAAAAGAATTTAAGGGAACGTCGCGTCAAGCGAGAGAGACGAGATGAATCGAGTGTTCTCTCGATCTCGTGTACGCTCCGACGTTTTTCTTCTCCTTCGAGAAAAAGGATGAATTCGTGCGAAGGGCGGAAAAGGTGGTGCCTTTGCCTTGCCCACGAGCCGCCTTCGCGTTTTAACACAGTGACATATATATAGACAGTGGTGAGAGCGTCAATGGCCATTCAAGCCTTCGTTCATTCTTACGGCGTTATGTCACCGAGCAACGAGAACCCCTCTCGGCTCCACGAAAATACATACGTCTGTACCTATACGGTTCGACTAAACGGTACAGGGGTTTCCGAATTTTCGAACAGCGACACCCATAGAACGGGATCACTGTGAGAGCCGGAGAACGCACGATGGAAGATCTCACGCTGCTCGGACCGGTCGAGATGATTGATCGAAATCGAGGATGACCGCGAGATCGAGGATGAAATAAAGAGTCGTCGGAACATCCGATCGTCGTAGTTCCATCCGTGGTGTAGGTACCTCTACGTGGCGAGAACTAGAGGAGCACGCGTCCGATGAACGATTCGCCGAGACGCCACGCGCTTTTATTCACTGGAAGACGGCAATTTACGCGTGAGTCGGCATCGAGACGATCCTGCGTGTGACAAAACGAGCGAATAAGCAACGAAGGGAGAGAGAGAGAGAGCGAGCGCGAAAAATATACCTACGCGGTCGAAGGTATGAGAATATAAGAAACGTGAAAACTTGTCGAGCGTCACGGTCGATCGATTATGCCACACGGACAATGGAAAAAAGTGCCTACTACGGAAATTCGTGTCCCCGCAAAATGTTGGTAACGTTCGTCGGGGTCCACGAGAGGCTATAGTAATGCTGATCCAGGGTAGAACAGTGTACGAGGAAGTGACGTGCGGTTTGCACAGACAGGACGAATCTGCGAGAGGCACACGGGGGAAAGAGAAGAGAGAGAGAGAGAGAGAGAGAGAGAGAGAGAGAGAGAGAGAGAGAGAGAGAGAGAGAGAGAGAGAGAGAGAGAGAGAGAGAGAAGGCTGGTCTTGGTACGAGATATATTTCGCTCGTACCGTGAGAGGCTCCGGAGATGGAGAGAAAATGAAGAAGAAGAAGACGGGGAAAAAGTGCAGTCGCGTCGCGGAAAGACTTGCCTACGGCGATATTGCCTTGTCTGTTTTCCCCCCGTCTCCCTCTTTCTTTAGCTCTCTCCGCTTGTGCAAAACGAGAAAATCTTCCGGGCGTCTTGACGTTTTCTCGTTTCGAGATTTTCCTCTGTCTTTTCAGAAGAAGAATGCCGCACTCTATCCAAACGGAGTGACGTTTCTCAGCGGGAGATTACGTGTTTCGATTCTCGTGTTACGCCGAGTGTGCGTAATATTTATCTCTCGTATAAGAATGGTAATGAAATCCGGTAGGAGCAATAACGTACGCGAGCTAATGACGAGAGATTGAAATAAACTGGATGGTTCGATGTCGGTTTCGAGAACTGGTATTTTGATCGGAGCCTGCGGTCGGCGCAGAAGGAGAAAATGATGAAAGGGCGTTTTTAGCATTCGTCATTATTACCGTTGTCCGTTACAGAAACGGTGGACCCGCAGCGAGCCAACAAACGGAGAAATCTCTACTGCTATATGTATTAGCGGTATATATATCTGTGCTCTCGGGTCACACAGGAAGTGGGTCGGCCGGATCAAGGACCGGGTTCGGCCCTTTTTCCATTTTACGAGCTGCAGGACCATTCAGGTGTAATGGTCAGTTAAAGACTATCCGACTACGCGGGCACCGGTTTTACGGGGGACTTTCGGCGTATCCGCCCGGTTTCAGTTTTTCGTATACACCGCGGGAGACCGGAGCTGGACACTTATTGCGAGATACATAGTTTTGCAAAAAATAAAAATAAATACAAAAAATACGTAACGAATTCTTCGTCTACGAAAAAGATATAAAAAAATTCAAGTAACATGATTCGAATAGATTTTGATTGAAACGCCATTGAAGCCATAAACTTAATTGTTACAGTGAGAATGTTATTCGGTGAATCGATAAAATGAAATTTGATCCTGGCGGGAATCGAAAGTTGTGGTCGGATCTCGTGGAAAGGGGAGGGGGGTGGAAGAGAGTGAACGCGGATGTTTATCCACGTGATCTTTGAATAACAAAACCGAAAAGAGAAATCCTTAAATCCTAAATCAACCTGCCCGGTACCTTCCCGAATAGAAGGGGGAGAATCGTGAGCACGGCGGCGCTTGAACGCGCGCATTTCGCCCCGAGAACGCGAGTGCCAGAGATGAGACGCGGACAGTGCAAACAAGCTTTTCGTTCGCCTGCGCTGGCGGTCGGCCCTCCTTCTCTCTTCCACTCTCTCGTTTCGGCAGACCGAACCGTGCAATCTTGCGAAAGTCAAATATTAGACAAATAAATAGTCAAAGTACCTACTCGCCATCTCTCTGTCCCTCTCTTTCTCTCGTTTACGTCGATGGTGTGAAGAAGAGAGGGACGCGCGTTCATGGGATTAGGATGAGTTTCCAATCGATTCTGTCTTTCTTCGAGAAAAAGACGTCTCAATTTCCTCGGCGACCCTCGACTCGATAAATTCCTCGATGACAAATACACGCGCGTTCGACGTGTCGCCGCGTTATCCGTAAGATTATTTGCAGATTCCATTGGCACGATCGTGACAGTAAAGATATTCTCATAATTACATTATCTTATCATAAGTGCATTTCTTTTTTTCTTCTGAAGATGAAGAGAATCGGTGTGAATATACTCTTATATATATCTCAATGTATTCTTAAAGAGAAAAACATACATATATATATATATATGAATATACATATATGGCTTTGGGAATGTGAGCGATAAGCCGCGAGCGTAAGGATACGTGCAAACGTGATTTCGTAAAAGCAGTCGTAAAAATGCTTTTCGCGACTCTCCGAGACGGGAGGATTGTGTGTTTCCTTACGACTATAGCTCTATAACGTGTGTGCAGCCGGGATGAAGGGGAGATTCTGGGGGCTTATCTGAAACTGCGACAACGCTCTCGGGGAGATACCCCGTGTATGTGTCCGTGTGTCACGGACACACGGACACATACGCGGGATGCAATTTCGTCGCGTTGCGGTAGCACTCTCGCCCGAGAATGCAAAATGAGACGAGGGAAGGGGGAAGAAAAGCATGGAATAAAAAAGAATGGGATAAGGAAGGACGGGCGCAAAACAATGGCCGTTGTTCAAACAGCCATCACCATGCGAACTTCAAACAAACGCCGGTCGAGGATTTTCGTGCAAGATGCTTCTGCGAGGGTATGACGATGTTTGAGGGTGGCGAGGGGGTGATTCAACCCCGAGTAGCCAGCAAAGCGCTTCTCGCTCGAGTGTGTCGTCTCGAGAGAGAACAGACCACATAAGCATTGAGAGACGAAAAATAAAGATAGAAACGCCGACGTATATCCTTTTGGTCCTTCGGAGTAAAGGACGAGCGAGGGTTTTTCGTTCGGTGAAGTTGACGCACCGACACCGGTGGAAGATGTTCGACTGTTGGTGGAAGTATTGTGCGAGGACATCCGGTGACTGAAATAATAAATATTTAAGGAGATCTCCATGCCTTCGTTCTTTCTTGTAGGCTTCCATCGACATGCCCTACCGAAACTGACGCGGCGAACCCTTTCATTCGTACGTCGAACAAGACGAAAATTAGTCGAAGCCAGAAGGCAAAAAGAATTACCGTCCGTTCCATGTTTTGCTAGGAACGTTTGTCAAAATCATCAGGATGCTCCTGCTTCACTCGGGACGGTCGAAGCTCGTAAGAGCTTTTGGTTTAATCTAATACCGGTTGCTGACGCTTCTCTGCGAACAAATTGCGTCGAATAACAACAAAAAATAATAAGTATTTTATTAGTCAAATAAAAATAGTTGTTTTCTCGTTAATGAATGTGAGACGCGTTTACTCATTCAATTTTTCTAATTCAATATAAAAAAAATCGAGTGCGTTTTATTTAATTTACATAAAAAATTCTTTATAGTTCGAACTCGAACAGAATTTTTCAACCAGGCGCATCGATGATCTGCATACGCCGAGCCTCTTCATAGTCTTGACTGACGAGAAGATACGCCTCCTCGTAATCGCTCAATCACTAAAAAATTAACGAAAAGTCGAACGTCAAAGAGAGAGGGGGGGGGGGGGGGAGGTGGAACAAGGCGTGTGCATATGCACGAGGTTTTAGTTCGTCTTTCTTTTACTCTTGGTCGCGTCTCTCACTTCTTTTCCTTTTTCTTCGAGAAACAAACTGAGACGAAAGTGAGTGGTTGCGGCAACGCCCTTGCACTCCACCCATCCATCTCGACGTGCATATATTTTTGAGGGCAGCTAGTTTTTTTCCCCCGAGGGAGATTTATCATGTATCCACAGAGACGCTCCAATTCTCTCGCAGAGAGAGAGAGAGAGAGAGAGAGAGAGAGAGGCCTCTAGGTTGAAGAGATCTCGTGCTGGACCCACGAACGATAACCTTCGTTATACCATATGTATATATATATACATGGTATATTATATACGAACCAGCAAAAGGGGATAATTGGTAGAGCACACGAGAAAAAAATTTCTCCGAATACATATTCTCTCTTCGGCAATGTGAAAATACGAGACTAATAAGAATCTTCTTTTTCTCCCTCCGTGTTCTTCATTTTTTTGACAAACCATCGAGCTCATATATCCCATTCCAATTATCTTGTAACGAGAAAGAGAATATATTTTCTCGTAACGAGGGCGATTGACTGTTTTGCATGTCTCGGCTACCGAAAGCCTACATTCGATACTATGTAGGTATCGCGATATACAATTTTATAGCCGGATTCAGCATATTTATACAACGAAGGTTAAATTCGCTCGAGACTTTTTTACATTTAGTCCTCGAGGCGTAATTGCGATTAACACAAAAAATTTATCTCTCGGATGAAAAATTGCTTAATGTAAGACCATAAAAATAATGTTTCAAGAGTGTATAAACGTCTTCCGGAATCCGAGAAGGCTCTGCAGGGCTCGTGAATTATCAATTTCGTGCATGGTCGTGTTAAAAAAAATCCTATCGCGTGTTAGAAGATAGATATTTAGAACTCGGCATGATTTCTCCCGATGCTGCGCATATGTACGTAGGCAAAGTTATCTTGGCGAAAAAATTGCCAAATCTTGAACATAGCCTTTGTTTTTCCAAAACCGGTAATTACGAGACGTTCATGAGTGCTTGTCTGCAACTTTTTGACCATTTCTCTTTCTCACTCCCATCTCTCCATCTTTCCGTTTCCCTCGGTTAATCTCCAAAAACGTTTAACTGTATTTTCGTAACTCGAGTACAGGCTTCGAACATTACATACACATTCCGACCAAATTTTTATTACGGTCTGCTTGTCAGTCAGAGAAAGAGCTAGTGAGAGAGAGAGAGAGGGAGAAGTTCTCTCATATAATCTGTTGTATACGTTAGTCTGTTGATTTACAGAAGCCTCCACTCGAGGCCGAAAACCCTTTATACCGGCGCACAGCTTACGAAAACATTTTTGCACGGACCGTGTGTGCGGGACACGAGTGGTTTACGGATTTCACCGAAAGCCCATTTCCTCTCTCGCTCATGAGAAAATAAATAAACCACTGTTTCGGTAGGTTGTTCTCCATCGAGGCTGTTAAACGTCGCTCGGAAACGAATGGGAATTAGCCGGAACAAAAAAGCCTTCCTCCTTCGACTAAATACATACACGAGTGCCCGATGTGCAAACTCGGCTTAAAGACAGAGGCAAATACAGGTGAAAATATCTGCGTTCGACCGCGAACAAACCTGGCTTCGCCAACTTTTTACGAAGAAAACGATTAATATTCAAATTTTGAATCGCCCCTTGTGCACACACAAAAAATACCAGATTTTTACTCCACGACGGGGTGTACGAATTACAGTTTTACCTTAAGTACACACGTATCAATCGCTCCTCTTTAACGTTGATCACCAAAAAATATCTGTTCGTTTCTTTCGAAAAATAAAAAAAGAAGTGAAAAAAATTTGTAAAATCGTCGTCTCGAGTTTCATCCTCTTTCCCTCCCTCCAAGGGAGTAGTCTCGGTCCCTTTTGCTCTTCTTTAAACCTTTACGATCGGGCGTACGAAAGCAGCCTGCGTACGCGGACTCTTTTCCCTGAAGCCTTCCCCTGCTCCTCGCTAGCGACAGCGTAACTGTGTAAGCAGGCCCGGGGCCATACTCAATCATACACAGACTTTCACGGCTCGATCGCGTGTGTGCGTACCTACATTAGGCCCCGGAGGCCCGGGAGCGGTGCGCGGCCAGAATGCGCGAGAACGAGAAGATCCGCGTATACATATACCCACACTCGAGACAAGAACCCACGAAACACCTTGCGTCTCTAAATGCAGACGAATAACCCCCGGGACCGTATCTACTCTTGGGTTCAGCTCACGAAAAAACAACGATGGAGAGAGAGAGAGAGAGAAACGTGTTTCTTCAATCTTTCCACCCTTTCGATCCTCTCTTTCTTTCGCGTCCTCTCTCTCTCTCTCTCTCTCACTCTCCCGTATACCTTTACGTACGCCGATTCGCCATTGACCATCGAAAATTGTTAACTACGCGTTGTTTGATCGCGAACAAATTCATCCTCGAAGCGTGGCCGACGGCCGCTATATCCGTATACCGCGCGCCGAGATCTTCTTTGCCGCACCGAAATTTTTCGTGAAGGGTGCGAGAACCGATCGCCTAGTCGTCGCACCTTCTCATCGTTCCTGATAAAAAAAAATTCCACTCGATATAGATATACTTACTTCAGAATAACATTCTCGATCACCTCGAGGACGAGCGCGAAAGATGTCGCACTCAAACAGTTAAAGACGGTGCGATGCAGATACTTTGAGTACAAAAAAGATGGCCGTGGTGTTTCTTGGAGAGATAGGTCGTTACATCGTCGATTTGCACGTATATACCTACAAGTATAATACCGCTACGTTATATTCGCAAAAGTGAGCGGCGAGATAATGGAGTAATCTAGTTCGTGGTTAACCCGACTCCACCTCGAGCTTATCGCTATTCACGGTTTCGTTTTATATTAACCGAGGGCATGCGAGAGACCCCGAGCTGAGCACTTCGAGGACTCATTCTCGCAAAGCGTCCGAGACGGAATGGACGAGAATATCTACGATAGAGATGATCGCCGTAACGATCGTTCACGAAATTACTTTCGTGATGGTTTAGCTTTATATATATATATATATATATATATACATATAGCTTCGAGTAGATATATATATATATCGTTAATCGTTATACTAATAGGTGAGAATATGTTTTTCTTCTCGAATACACCGCGTTTCATTCTCTCTCGATTTCGTTCTCTTTCTCTCTCGGTGTCGATTAGTATCCTAACCGTTAATTATGAAGCGCTTTTAGGCGGTACTTTGACACCTGTGCCCTCATCGATCATCATCCGAAGTGGTGAATGCCGCGAGTGTAACTCTCTACGTATATTCCGTACGATCGATTCTCGCGTGGGGAATAAGTGAGTCTGCGATTAGAGGTGTATACATGTGTATACATGTAGTTTCTCTTGAAATTCGACGGGTGAAAGATCACCCAATGAACTAGTATTAGAGAGTTCATTATCTCTGGTTGATGGAGATCCGACAGTGAATTCTATCAGACGCACGATCTCGAGAGATGGCTCGTAATATTAGAGCCGTACCATTATGAGTACGAGTTGAAAATGTAAAATTAAGGGGCGAGGCTTTTTTTTTAATTTGGTGATGAGATGTTTCACGTTACGGATGAATAGTTTGTTGATTAGCTGACACTCGTAAAATATAAATCGAAGGAAATTAAAAGTTTGCGAATTGTGTTTTATGGAATTTGAAGAATCGAAGTAAATTTATTTTCGTCATATTTTTCAATGAAGACTTTTTTGAAATTAGATCGTTTATTCTTTTCCCCGCGCACAATTTTTTCTTCAGAGAACTTTGTCGTTTACGAAGAATTCGTAACGCCTGGTTCATTTAGTTTCATGATTCAAAAATAATTTGGTAGGTGAGAACGACTTTTTTTCTTTTTTTTTTTTTTGTAACTCAAGAATCATAACGAGCACACAAATATATCAAAGAAGGATGAGGGACGTTCCGGTGCCCCGGGGGAGAGAGACAGAGATGACAAAAAATTCGAGGCTCGCATCTTTCAAAAACATACTGGATAACGTCGCGATAAAAAAGCAGCCTCTCGTTGGTAATTTACGTCGGTGAAAACAAACGAGGTGCCAGTGCAACGTGTTGCGTTTGCCTCGGCGCGAGAAGTCCTCGCGAGAAACGGCGAAAAAACAAAAACAAAAAAAAAGAAGAAGAGCGGAAAATAAATCATAAATAATAGAGCGCGAACGCGGTCAAAATTTCTTCCTCGAGTCCTGTGTCTTATTTGTCCAAAAGTGCCGACGAGAAATCATCTCGCGTTTCGGGGTTTCGCCTGATTTGTCGCAGCTGCTGTGCGCAAAAATTTACGCGTACGAAAATTTTCGCACCCCGTTGCTTTTTGACGCCTCGTTAATTTGCCGCTCACCTCGTTGAGAGAAACGCGTATTTGGGCGATTCTCGACGTTGCGAAGATTCTGTATTAAAAAAAACCGTTTTAGTATAAAAATAAACAATTTTTCAACGGTGAAATAAATGTTTTAATGAAAAAAATAGTGAAACGTCGTCAGTAGCCTCGAACAATCTAATTTTTCGAAGGTACCGCTCTCTCTCTCTCTCTCTCTCTCTACCTTCCTTCTATCTAAATTTTCCATCGTCGATATTTCCATACCAAGCTATATACAAAAAAAAGGGAAGGAATAAAAAATAATCGCCAACACGAAGAGTAAACATCGTGTCCATTACTTAACCAAGCCCCGACCGGATGTTGAACATCGCTTCGTTCAAAATCATGACCACCTCGACACTGCGGCCAAGACATCCGTCTGGCGTTGATGATTTTCTTTTTACATATGCAAAGTGTGTAAAAACGACGCGACGAGACTCTTCGTTCGGTCGAGCGAAAAAAACGAAGAATTGCTCACGATGCACCGTGTTCGACTCACGGCATCACCCCCAGGGAGCGAAGTTTGAAGCCTCTCGGTCTCGTCTCGGCGTTCGCGAGAGGCGAGAGACGTGAGACGTTCGGGAGGCGAGATCGGTTGCTTCTGCTCTGCTTTCCGTGCGACGGTGGTTATACGAAGGAGGGGCGTTCGCCGCTCCTCGCCGGTAGGGAGAATATCAGAGGAGGCAACGGGGGATGGGGGATGATTACACGTGTCTTTTTCAACACAAAAGGCTCGAAAACCAACACCGTAATACGATGGAGACCGAGCGCCCTGTAATCTATTCCAAAGGAGAGCACAGGCAAAGGATCTCTTTGCCTCTCTGTCCCTCCCTCTCTCTCTCTCTCTCAGTCTTCCTTTCTCGGTCACCCTCTTGGCTGCGAAGAGTGAGAAGCGCGCGTCCTCGGGGCCCTTTTTCGATGACGGGACAACCATTTTTCGAAATTGCGATAGCTACGAATTCGTGCATGTGTGTGTGCGCCTATGTGCGTGTGTTCGACTCTTCCTTCGCTTCGAAATAAGACGATGAAGATTGGGTTTGAGCTAAGATAGTGAAGCACCGGGCGAGCAGAAAACGCGCTCGAAAGAACCGGCGAATATTCGAACGCGTAGCCCCAGGCCACGAAACTTATTATTTGTTCTTGGCGGTGCGACGCGACGATCTACCTTACACACACACACATACACACACACACACACACACACCAACATAGAAACATTTATGTACGTGTACACACGTAAATTCGACATCGGCATCACACGGTAGTTATCGAGAACACCATCGGCTTTTGAGCGCAGCCCGAGAGCCGTGACGGAGGAACGATCGTGCACTGACTTTCAGCTTCGAGAAAAGAGCACGAGGAAAAAGTAAAGCGCGAGGTTTATTTGGTTTATGATGGAATTTTTTAAAAAAATTTAAGGGTGGTATGAGATTTTGTACTACGACGCGCGCGTGTCGGGAATAAATTTAGGGAATTTCTGGGAAAAAGATTCTTGGTTATTATACAAATTTGGGATTGATATGGGTCGCTGGGCGGTAAAGACGATTATTCGATGCCACTGTGGATTTTGCGAATTAATTTTCGCCCGAATAATAATTCGACCGCCAATTTCGCAATTTTATTGATATTTTTATTTCGTCGTCATTTCGAATATGTGAACGGAATTTTGTATTTAAAAGAATTATATAATTCTCGATAAAAATTTGGGAACACTCCTCACAGGCCCGGGTTCGCGGTAATCGCTTTGAATTGATTCGAAGAGTAATCAATAAGTTCGTGATACTGGTATAAATAAGTGAACGTAATTTGTTTATATCAGCGAGGGTTGAAATTTAATTTTTTGTTTGTCTTTACGACTCATTAAACTATTCCTGATATTTACGATTAAGAAGAATGACAAGTTTTTCTAACAACACAAATTAACGTTCGAAAAACATGGAAAAGTAAAGTTAATTTGCCTTGCGTTTGCCAAGTGTAGTACCATGCTTCGATATAGTGCTTTGAATGTGTGCGTATTTTGGATTTGGAATTTTGCGTCCATCGCTCTTGCCACTCATAAGGGACAACATCGGCGAGGATGCGGGGGGCGGTGTCTTTTGCTTCTTAGCGCTTGAGATAAGAGATATATTTTTTGGACTTGAGTAGGGTAGGGGTGATTTTTTTACCAACAAAGAGCCCGAACTGGCTGACCGATAGGTCGACGGTATCGACAATTTCGTGCCGTTCATATTGACCAGTGATACTACCGAAGTGCTCTTACGACGTTCCGAGTCGTTCTTGAGATCGCCGGCACTCGGTCTCGAGGACGTCGGTGTCCCTGGAAATGCAGAAATCGATCTACGTGTCATTTTCGAACGTTGCGTCGTTTTGGTAGTTCCAGAAGTGCGATTCAATCCAGGAAAACTGCCAATTGCTGACAGACGACGAATTGGACGATTATGGCCAGGCAAAAGTTTCTAAAAAACGTATGAAGACATATCAGATTGTTTTTCCCCCCGAAGGATAGTGTTTTTAATATGTCGAGCAAAGATAGCTCACCTCTATGTCGATGACTTGGTTCATCATTTGATTCACAGAATCTTTGAGACCCTTGATTTGTTTTATAATGTCTGGTACTGTATGAAGATCGTCTAGTGAGATCTCGCCGTTGCCACCACCGTTCGTCGCGACGGAGTGGAATTTTTCTTCTTTCGACGACTCGCTTTTCGATTCACTCGCCTGTTCATTCTCACGCACGAAAGTGTCTGATCGAGATAGTCTATCCACTGACGGATTTGATTTCGATATCATCTGCCGATTAAACTTCATAACATGTATATATGCGGAAATATAATCAAAATTTCTTGGCAATTTTCCTATTTTTCAGTTTTTCAACGTTATTTATGAAAATACACCTTAAGAAAAGTAAGATCCTGACAAAAAGTCGAAATCTTGGTTTAAGAGCTGTGCGTAAAGAAAAATATTCTGATAATTCAGAATTAATAATTAATTGTTAACCTTTTCATCGTCTCGCACAACCTGGATATCGGCGTTCCCGCTATCGACATTATCGACAATCTTAGCTTCTAATTGACCCGATGGGGGAAGCATTAGCTGTTCGACGGCCGAATCTCTGAGGCTCTCGAACGTGAGTGTATCCAACGATCGGAATCTATCAATATTCCAGCATTTTCGTAGATCAAGAAAAATATATAAAAGACAAATTCTGCTAATATATTAATACGCACCTTCCATGAATACTGACATTGGTCAAAAGTGATAAATCGACCTTCGGTATGTCAGGAGCGTCGGGTGTGGTGACGATTATTCCAGTCGCTGGTGTTTTAACGTCGTCCGGAATCGGATTCACTAAAGTAATGTCTAGTTTCGAACTTAGGACATCAGTAATAGCGTCGAGTATTTCTTGATGAGTTAATGGTGCAACGATCGACGAGAAATTGGTGTCCTGACGCAAAAAATAAAAATTATCACATCACACTTACTTGTCATTAAATTATTATGAATATTTTTAAGTCGAGAGCACCAATTTCGTCTCGCATATCGAGAAAATATTGATAATTACGTTGATCGGTGTGACGAAACGATGAAGAAGTTTGGCGAACTCTTCTTTGAAATATTCCACACCCATCCTGACACGTATAACTTTGCAACGATTGTCCAGGTACGACTGATTGTGAGCGAGATTATGGGCAGCCTATACACAGTAATCGTGCCCTCTGCTCGTCTCGTGTGCTATATATATCGTGTTTATGTCGTGCAGAGTCTGATGATTATATAGACGAATTTTCGTAGGTATACATCACGGTGATTAAGTCGGTCGAGGGCATGAAATTATCGTGTAATTTCTATCGGCAACAATTTTATTCCAGCGAAATAAATTTCGTCCGAAAATATATGATATGCGCTGAGGAAAGAGTTGATTTGACATTATAATTGTCTTTGCAGATAGTGAAATAAATGATGGTTGCCTCAATGTGAATTAAATTTGTATTCTATTCGAAGTGAAATTTGTCACAAATGCAAATATGTTAGTTTTGGTACTAATTAGCAAATTTCATTTGGCTCGACTAAAACTCACCAAAAAAGTTCGTTGATGTTAATTAAACAGACGGTGCGAATCGTGATTTTTTTCACGGTCCGGTGATCCCGAATGTCGGCACTTTGCAACAACGGGAAAAATGTTTCCACCTGTGTTTGCTTCGGTCCTGTAAGCTGAGTGTCCACATGTAGATCCCTCGTATGTTGTTAGAACTATGTGTGGGTGTGTGTCGGCCTTTTTGTTCCGGCTAATTCCCATTTGCTCCGAATAACGTTTAACAGCCTGGATGGAAACCAACTACCGAAACAGTGCTTTATTTATTTTCCCAGTGGCAAAACTGTGAGAAGGAGAGCGAGAGGGAGAGGGAAAAAAAGAAAAGGATGGGATAACAGCGGGGATTTTGGAAAAACGTAAATCTCTCGGGTCCCGATGGCTGATGGGGTCGTGCAAAAATGTTTTCGTTGGCAGGACGAAACAGGGTTCTGTTCTTGAGTGGAGGCTTCCGTAAATCAACAGACTTACGAGTCGAGCACACACTAAAACGAGAAAATTTTTCTCTACCTCGAGGTAGCGAAACGAGTGCTGTTAAAATTGTTGGACGAGTTCGCAAGTCGCTCGTAGCTCTCGTTTATTCGCGTGTATACAAACTCGAGCCACGCTCTTCGAAAAGATTCGGAAGTTCGTGACGAGTCTTCTTCCCTCTCCTATCAAAACAGGTCTCGCTATATCTCCTCTCGTACTCTAGTTCCATCGTTCTCTCTTTCACACGTACGCATAGTCTCACACGCGGTTGCAAAATCTTTCGCGGCGCCTCTCGGCCGGTAATTGATATCACCTGCCATGTAAATATCGGTTATCATCGCTCGGTCTACGTCGTGGTTGTGGTCATAACGTTGTATACGTATACAACGATATTGGCGGTTTGCAACGTGTTGAACAAGGTAAAACACACGCCAGGCAAAATTGCGAAATAAGGGACGGCGAGATAATTACATGTTGGTTTTAGAAAAGGGGGGTATGGGTATTATAATTCCACGGTGCGCGCGAACGAAACGGACGAAAACCGCACCTGATACGTAACCCCGTTGCCGAAATTTTTCGACGGTCTGAGAAACTTTGCCGTACTAAGCTCCATTTTTGCTATGAATTAAAAAAAAAAAAAAAACCAAAAGAACATAAAAAATTGACCCAAAATTGTACACTGAATTTATTTCAAAAGCGAAACCTACGCGTGTTATGACCAAAAATTCCATTCCGACGAAACGGTCGTTTCGTCGAAGAAAATCGCGAGAACCGAAGAAACGATCGATCGGACTGTCCAAAACGCGATTTCGAAAGACAGCCGGGATGCTTCACACCTCGCAATCAAAGGGGTAACTGCGGTCTTCCGCACCTCCAATAGGAAAATAAAAATATTCGATAGAATGAAAAAAAAAGAATCGAAGACAACACGTCCAGCGTCCCGTATCTCGCGATCAGCCCTCTCAACACCTCCCTTATCGATACACTTCTCTCCACACGCCCGGTAATGACACGTTACGAACTCTCGCCCGGAGCCTCGTATTGATTTTGAAAAGCACCGGGTTTGCTTAGTAACCGGATATATCCGTTGATGTGTTCGTGTCGATGTGCACGAAGCCCTCGAGGGTCATCTTCTTTCGTTCTTGAGCCAAATCCACCAGAAGGTCCAAAACTTATCTTTTCGTCGTGCATTAATTTGCCTCACGATCAAAAATCTTTACATCCAAAGTACACATCGAGACGAAATTTATTAATTTTATTACGTCAATATTTGTGAGGGAAAAGAAACAAAAAATAATTTGTATCGCAATACATTTATTCAAATTAATCCGCTTGTGCGTCATTTTAATTCCAAGAAGTGAAATCACGAACTATATATATATATTTATTATATTATACATATATTTGTATAATATAAAGCGAATTGGAGAGAAATCTCCAACGTCTCGTAAAATGAAGTGTTACGCATGCCTGTCATCGGGACAAGGGTCTCCCCGCGTCTGATTCCGCGTTACGAATGCTTCGGCCGCCGGTTTGACAACCGTTTTTAAAACCCGTAATTATCGAGATTGGAACGAAGCTCGGTGTTATTAAAATATCTCGTATGACTGTAGAGAGAGAGAGAGAGAGAGAGAGAGAAAAAGCTTGGCCTTTTAGACGTAAAAATTTCTCATCTCACCTGTCTCTTAAGATCTGTTCTTTCAGCCACTTTTTCAAGCAAATAGCCATACGCTCTCGAGCATCTCACAGACCCTGCTCCAGCAGCCCTTTCGTCAAAGCGTAATGTGGGCGAGAGGATCGAGGTTTGCGCCCCGGCGCGTTGAAACTGATAAAATCATCGAAGTGAATCGCACGAGAAATTTTTCGAGGGCGTTTAATCCCATGGCACGTAGATTCCACGTTTTGATAATTGAAGCGTTCGAAGCTCCCGAAGGTCTGTTATTATGGACATTAGACGAGCCGAACGAGAACTAGAGCATAGAATTAACAAAGACAAAAATCTTTCATTTCGACACTTTAAGATTTACATCTTTTTTTAGTTTCTCATCGCATATCAGAACCTACCTCTGACTTTACCAAATTTCTTTTTTTTTAACGAAAAATATATATTTCGTTGTGTACCGTGTAATGTGTTAAATTCAAACGAGCCTATAGTGCCTCGTTGTCCGTCCTATTGCAACTATGATGGCTATTACGCTAAGTATATAACAATTGCATACCTTACCCATAACTACGTACACTCGTATATATAGTATATATTTATATATATATACACATGAATATATACACAGGCTGTATGTATATGCATTTATCTGGTGGCTTGTGGTCGAGACGCAATAGCATAACATTAGCATTTCCGCGACCGTGGTATAGACTGTAAAGAGAGGATATACGTGCCTCGCAAGCAACGCTTCCCACGGTGCTGTACCTGATCTCGGCGTTGCATTACCAAGGATGTATATAGGTACCTGAGTGCAGCGCATATATATATATATAGATATAGATATTTATGTATATGCAGAAACGCAAGATCGCCGCTGGTTCTGCTGTCTGACCAGCCTTGCGGAATAATGAGGAGAGATGCTGCTGGCTGCTGTTTCGATGCCCCTACCGTTGCTCGCTCGATTTTCCCTGGTGTGTTCTGCCCTGTGCTTCCACGAATCCGAGTCGGAGGATTCGCGAATTGCTCCCTCACTAGAAAGAGAAAGATAGAGATAGCGAGGAAGGGGGGAGAGAGAAGCATTCTCGTTGCGGATCTCGGGTGGGATCCGCCCCGAGAACTCGAAGAGGTCTTCGCGAAGTGTGCCGTGGTGCCAGAGAAAGAGAAACAAAGGGATAAAAGCGAATGAAAGTAAGAAAGGACGATACTGCGAGAGGATATTCCTGTATAGATGGAAATATTAGCGTACGTATGTCCGCGGTACAGTTGCATTCCTCGATGTTTCATGCCGGCACTCCTCTGCTTAGCTGCCTTTCTAGATGCGGGAGCGCACGGGGTCTCTTATTCTCGCCTCGCTTCTCTTTCATACCCGACTCTCGCGGCCGCCGCCGCCGCCGCCGCCGCCGCCACCGCCGCCGCCACCGCGAGAACATTACGCGCTGCATGTACCGCGGGTCGCTGCCGCGCTCGTTCTCGCTCCCCCACCGCGTGCCGCGCTTGGGTTTTCATACGAGTGGCAGAGACGGAGGGGAGGGGGGAGCACACGTGACACACGCGAGTGGCACGCGCGGCGCGTGCTTGTTCTTCTTCTTCTTCTTCTTCTCTCTCACTCTCTCTCTCTCTCTCTCTCTCTCTCTCTCTTTCGTACCTCGGCAATCGGAGTAAGAGAGAGAACCAGTTCTTCCTCTCTCAAGCTCGGGAATAGAAATAATGTTCTTTTCACCGCAACGTTCGACGTCTCTCCGTGTATTTGTGCAGATAATGTACAGGGTGAGTCAAACGATCGAGGGCTTTTGTATTGTTTTTATTTTCGTTTTTCGTTTTTCAGAGGTTATGTCTGGTCGAAGACTCGATACTCTCGCCCGTCACTGGTTTATCTTCCTTTTCGTACGAATCTCTGACGATGCAAGTGGCCGCGACGATGAGAGAGAGAGAGAGATTGCTTTATGTACAGATCGGTATATAGTCGGGCTTATCTTGATTGAAGCGGTAGATGCCTTCTCTGGCATCCCGGACGTTTCTTATCGCGATGGTGAGGGGGAATTGAGATTGCCGAAGAGCTCACGAGGAATGATTAAAACGATTAAATTAATACCGAGACCACTTATAACGAGTCATTCGGAATTTCTTTTTTTTTTATTATTATTTCACTCCATGGTTTACTTTCGAGGCGCGGGGATGGTGCGACGTGGCCAAAGTTAAATTGATATTACGGTCGTTAATGGATGTCGATACGCTGATTGAAATCGCGATTTCGAGGATAGGAGGAGACGGGTCCATGCCAATCACTAACAAATATCGCGTCATTCGTCGAAATCCCGCCATTTCCCCAAATTGAAAAATTAATTATTAAGTATTTAAATATTAATCAGGAAATAAATGCAATATACCAACAATATAAGTCACCCTCGTTTTCTGAACATATTCAAATTTCGATTGTTCGGAAAGACGAAAACAAAATTTGAAAAAAAAGTAAATAGAATAAAGAAATAAAACGAAAAAATTGAAACAAAAAGCTGAAATGCGCACGCGGTGTGTTCACAAAGAGAAGAGAGGATTTGAGTATAAGAATGGGACTCATTGTTCGGTCGCTAGGGAACCCAAAACGTTGTTACTATGGACCATTTCGGGGAAATTTCAATGGAGGATATTCCGAGTAATTCCCGGGGATTCCATCGCGGTTTGCTCGTGAAATCCGCCTATACAGTCGAGTCTCTCTCGCGAATCCATCGTTTCGTGGGTCTCACCGTGCCAGGAGCGCGCACCGGCCTATCTGTGAGATCTTCATAGTCATTGCACGGTCTCTCGTCGAGCATAACCAAAAGTCCGTGGGTGTTCTATTATGGTACGTGTGGTCGTTGGACAAAAAGACGCGATGAGCCACGTCTTTGCCCAGCTTGTTTCCGACTGGTCTACGCGAGCGAAATATTCGCCCTCGAGGCCACGAAGACTTTTGCCTGGAAGAATAAAAAAAACGTGCATCATCGATACACGATGACTCTACGAAGAAAACGCAACCGCCCGTTTCAGCCGCCGGTGTGCCTTTCGGCGTGTTACCAACGCTGCTTGATTAAACTCTGATTGCGGGACAAAAGAAACCTGCTGCACGTAAAATTGGCCTTCTTATATGGATTTTAATACGGCGATCGCCTCCTACATTATTCTTGGGAATATATCAAACGATTCAGTGCAATTTCATTAGAGAATAATTAATTTATTCACATTAAAGAAATTTAATTAGCCGTTTAACTTGGGTAACTTTGATTCGATTTAGAGTGTTCCTTTGTTGAAAGATGATTATCTTCTCGCTATTGTCATTAAATTTTGCTGAACGGGATATGATGATATTAGAGGAATAATATTGGAAGCGTTGATACGACTGGGAGGAGGCGACGTCGAAGATTAATAACGTTTTGCGCTGTCGCGTCGTATAATCTCATTTGCGGTTACGGGCGATGCGGTGTCAAGGCTCCAGCTTCTGGAGCATATATTACGGAAGGAGATCACTTTACGCTTCGGATGAAATTATAGAGAGCGACGTTGAATATCGAAGGATGAACTCTAGGTTATCGATTTCAGGGATCCATTAACAAAATATATGTTAATTTTAAACTGATACGATCTATTTGAAACGAATAAGATCCAGTTCGGTTAACTATTGATCGATCCGATTGGAAATTGCATAATTTTCGTCTCGTCCAAATACATAATGTTTCATATTATTAAAAGTGGATAATTATTACAATTATTTATTTTAATTTCTTTTCCTCGAAATGATATTCATCCTACATCCTATGTACAATCGTGGATAGATTCAATAAATACCTTAACCCGACAATTGTTGCAGCATTACATTGTTCTAACAACAACAAACATTCACCGTTATAATAATACGTATAGAGATAATAACTCGGCACTACTGTTGCTATCTACAATCGCCTCGAGACCATCAAAGGGATTGTTAATGACGCAAGCTCAACGTTCTCAAATTTCCCATCACGAAATATTCTTTTCATCTCTACACGCGATAAAACAAAAAATATTGCGTTACAAGGAAGACACGAGAACGCTGAGTTTATAAGAAGAAAATCATACACGAGCGTCCCAGTTTCGTGGCCGATCGGTAACTCAAGATCGATAAAACCGTCAATCCCCATCGACGTGCGTATATCAGAGCTTATATCTGGTTACGTGAACGAGCGCGCAACGAACGTTGCCCCGCGGCTAACGCGTCGTCCGCTCCTTTGCTCTTTACCTACACACACATATATATATATATATATATATATATATGGGTATATAACGACGGATTAAAATATTGGCATCTATGATAATCGCCTTCGGCCCTCCTCGTCTCTCGGCCGTCGCCATCGCTCCGCAAGAGGAAAATAATACGAATCGCGGAATCCGACACTCCGGTCCAGCGCACGAGCGCGAGCGCCTCTGGCGGCCGCGCGAGGAGAACTCTTTCGATCGCGTAATATTGAATTTCCTGAATTGGCCTGAATATTTTTGATATTCGATGAGGAACGAAAAAGAAAAATGGCAAATAAAAAAGGATGGACGGAGATTAAAGATATTGTGTTCCGCGGCATTATAGGTTACGCGAGAGCTCAGCAAAATCGGCCGAGATATCTCGACGAGGTTCAACAACGCTCTTATGTATGCGCAGTACTGGTGCCTCGTCTCCTTTCGCGATTATATATGCGCGAAGAGATTCGCATCGAAATCCTCTTTGCGGGCTTTTTCACGGTTTTACGTTTCGTATAAACACATTGAAGAAAAACCAACGAGAGAAAGAAGGAAGGATGAGCGAGAACGCGTGTGCCCGTTATTATCGAGGGAGAAAGGAAATACTAACCCCTTGACAACGTGGAAGATGCGCGTATACGCGCGAAAAGAAAAAAATAATAATAATAAAAAGGTGCGAGGAAAAACATATCCGAGGCACGAGACGGCGAGGGTGGAGAACGCAGGGGGGGGGGCTTATCACATATACTTTTTTGCTGGTACTTAGGAAGACACCAATCCCTAAATCTTGTTTACAAGCGGACCTTCACAATACACCGAGGAAGGAGAAGTATACGAGGATTTAGTGCAACTCCTCTTTTCGGGGCCCGTTTCGCGAAAACCACATGATCCACCTCGTATACTCCGTTAACCCTATCCTTCCCCTCGCCCTACCCAACTCTTTCAAAAGTGTAATTTACTACGAAAGGATTACTCTCGTGTCGGATCTGCGTCGATCTCCCTTCACCCCTCCGCCGAGTATCCGAGAATGGCTCTATGTTTGTCGCAAACAACGTTTCGCTCGCAAACTCGTTTTCCTTCTCGATTCGCAGTATTTTACTCGTTTCCTCTCTCTCTCGCTTTCTTTCTCAGCCTGTGTGTGTGTGTGTGTGTGTGTCTCTCTCTCACTCTGTCGTGTCTATTCCTTCGTTGACAATGGCAAAAAGATTGACCGACGGTGAAAATTGTTACAGTCGTGCCGAGACGAGCGGGACTCATTCATTTTTCCGGTATATAATATGGATAATCGCTAATCTGGTTAAATTTCAAAGTGGCGATTTTTGGCTTTCCGAAACTTTCCGACGAAACGTGAGAAACGATTGTGTCGTTAGTTCGTGTCTGTGCGGTTTACCGCGGATACAACAAGTCTGTCGTATTTGTCGGAAAATAAACAAGATTGTCCTCTTTAGTCACAGGAACGAGAAAGGGCTCGAGGTACGAAAATCGTTAAAAATTACTTTCTACAAAAATATCAATGAACCAATCATTTCTATTTCCGGTTGAAAGATTTTTTCTTTTAATTCGATCGCTTCGTTCCCCGAGTGCACCCTCCAATGTTCTCCGTATTTTTCATATCTCCGAAAAAAAAATAAAAAAAAAGGAACTGGCTCAAATCTGTGAAACCGTACGGCTGTCGGTTATCAAGCATAGGATTGAACGTCTGCGTAGCAAGGAGACGAGACTTTTGCCCGGCTGTACAAAATACGTAGCTGGGAGAACGCATGCACGTCCATGGCACCTCGGCCCTCGGCCCAGCGGGGTGTCTTCGGGCCAGTCGAGCGTCTCCTAACAGGATTATACCTCTGACGTGATTGTATACGCGTCAGGGAAATAGAGTGGCATTGTACAGCATCGCGCAGGGCTCGCACGCACGGTTTAGTTGCGCGCAGGGTAGAGGGCTATCCGAAAAAATTAGGAACACCGATCTTCAACTCCGCCCACGAGAATCGGGCATTAAATATTTTTGTACCATTCCCTCGAAGACACCTGCCCGTGTTTCTCTTCTTTTTTTACTTTCGACTCACCGGTCTGATCTAAATATCGAGACTAATTTCTTTAGTCGGTTTCTTAATTAGTTACACGATGAATAAAAAAATAATTAATTCGATTTAAATCAAAGTTAACATATTTTGATCGAATTCAATTTTATTTTCAAACTTTGTTCAATCGTAATAATTTTTCATTAATTTATTTGAGTCAAATGAATTGTATTGGTTGATTTACATAACGATGGACGCGTTAAAAATGTAAAATCGTTTATTTCCGTCCAGAATATATTTCCACATTGAGAAACATCCCTGTTCATTTATCTCTCGTGACTGGACTAATTAATCCCATAGCGAGATGTGCCATCGGGAGTCTCGGTGGTTGACAACCCCAAGACGTATTCCATAACGCCCTCGAAACATCATTCTCACCAAATATCTTGCGCTCCTCGACGTTTCCTCGTTCGTAGGCGTGTCGGCGTTAAGCGAAAGGCATTTGACACGATAAAGCGAGCACGATTTCTCAGTCTCGCGACTACGAGGTAGGGGATGCTCGCGCGATAGGCAAAGTTATAACACATGCATGTTCCGTATGGATATGAAACAGCTGTAAAACGCCACAGCGGTGCACGATGACGCTCGTCGCAAGCTCTCGAGACACTTCACCAATCCCTCACGGTTTGTCGAAAGGCCTCGGGTCATTTGTAAGAAGGGTTGAAAAGTGAGCGTGTCAGATAAGAATAGAATCGGGCGTTAATGAGAGATCATTTCTTTTATTATACACACATGGTAACAACAAATAAAATGCGTTCATATATTTTTAGACCCGAAGTTTTTTTTTCGTTTTTTTTTCCACCCTTATCGGAACAACAAGTCGAGTTTCATAAAAAAATAATTATTTAAGTAGGAATTATTTAATTGCAACAAATTTTTTCGATAAAATTAATTGAAATAAAATGACCGAGTAGAATTGTGCTTCTGTTGTACATTTAATTATTTCACTAATACTATTTTTGTGAATAAGTTAGTGGACGAATAGAGACTTATCTCGTGGCATTTGCTGTAAAGAATATATTTGGCAATCCTCCCGGTTCAATCGCAGTCGCGACGATCTGAAAACTTTTGTCCTTTTCTCATGGGACTTTTCCCTTGTGACTCTGCCACCCACGCGTTCAATTTTCCGAAAAAAGAAAACTTTTTCGATCTGTTGGCGCACGCCGTGGCTTGTGAATCATCTCACATTTGGACAATAACACCGCATGAGATCCGAAAGGTGTCCCTCGCACAATGCTCGAATGCTCTGTGGCGATACACATATATACGTTTATACGTAAGAAAGAAAAAAATATATAAATGATGCCTCGAAGATTGCCAGCCAGAAGTTCCATTTCTCGGGATATCCCATCGATTCACGGTTCACTTAGTTCGAGCCTTCGTTCGACATTTGTCGTACGACTCACTCCGACGTTGTTATATAACAATCGTTCTATTCACCGAACTTTTAAACCCGCTACTGGTCAGTCGACGATTTCCTACTCTTAGTCCTCTTGTTTCGCCAAAAGAAGAAAATCTTCCTCTCTCTCTCTCTCTATTCTCTTCTTCGCTGTCGAGATATAAATTTCTTTCTTGAGAAAAAAAACTATTTTTTGTTCATTTGTACGTTTGTGGCTGGACATTGAATTCGAGCTTTTCTCGCTAAAGATGATTTGAAGGTAATCGCGATGGTACGAAGGTTTTTCGTGATTTTATATCCTTCTATTTTTTACGAAGTCGAGTGGCAACGAACCTTCAAGTAAATATTTAGCAGCAAACACTACAAACTTCAGCTTGGATACAAATATAAACTTATGCTCGAACTTAAAGATTCGAATGTAAGCTCGAATACTTGGAATTGTAATATTAATTTTTAATCGTGCTAAACAGTTGCAAAAACAGTAGCCGGTAAAACAGCTGCGCTACACTCAAGTAACGATTAATTAAGATTTGCGTAACGCACGTTTCGCGCGTCATTAATCATATCAAATATCGAATGCGGTCTTTACGACCGGTCGGGACAACTGGCAAATAGAGTCATTAACGCACGAAAGGCGATCTAAAATTTTCTCGTAGTCAGGACTGATGAATTTAGCAGCTTGTCCCTACGACGGTTTTACACACTGCAAGAAACGCGTCCGATGTTTCAGTACGTAGTTCGAAGCCTGCACGTTTTTCAACGGAACGCCTAAAGAAACAACCCCCATATTTACATTCCGCGGTAATTAATCAATCTCACCGAGAAGCAAAAAGTGAAGGGAAAGCAAGAGAAAGAAAAAGAAAGGCGGTCGAGAGAGAGAGAGAGAGAAAGAGAAAGACCTCGAACGATCGTGATTCGGTCGGAGAAGAATTCTCCTATTTGTTTTAACGCTTTTTTTCTTTCTTCTCTTCCTTCATCTTTCTTTCTGCCCTTCCACAAGAAACTCGAGGGTTCTCGGACGTCGAGTTTCATTCCGGAGCCCTCTTTCGCTCTCTCTCTCTCTCTCTCTCTCTCCCGCGCGCACGCGTTGCTCGAGAAAGGAGGAAGTATACTCAAGCGTTTCCTTCGCTTTTTTTGTGCAATGGCGTGATTGCACTTAAAAAATAAAAAAAAAAAAAGAACGAAAATGTAAGAGGCCTTACCGCGTGTGACGAAAGATTAATTCGTCCGGATTGCCGTGGGGTTAAGAAGGGCAAGATAAGAAGAAGAAAAAACGTAAAGTCGAAAAATATCGTACGAGTGGAAGATCGAGTGCAAGAGCGAAGGCACGTAGTCATAAGGTCTCTCATTCGCGGCAGCCGCCACGTTTTCAATGTAATTAACATAAAATAAAAAAAAAGAAAGTCGCTGGCTGATTTACGCGGGGATGCTTCGCTGAACGATGAAATATATCGAAGCGCGTGGTCAAAAGGGGAGTTCAGAGGTCGAAGCAAAAAGCACTTTTATTACTGGTTCGCCCGCGGTTCCGCGAGAGATACGAGCGGTGGATGCTGCACGCGTCATCTTTTGCTCTGTTCTCCGACGCGAGAGCGAGAGAGAGAGAGAGAGAGAGAGAGAGAGAGAGAGAGAGAAAGGACGATCGTGCATACCGCGTTAATCTACAAAAAACCTGTTTGTTGTTTGGCCGAACACCGTCGCGTTCTCGCGTGTGCGCGAGGAGGTCGCGAATTTTCGATCGTTTTCTTTCGTTCCACGCTCTCTCGTCGTCACTTTCGGGTGTGGTGAAATTGCGGTGAGCAAACGGTCCGCCTGCGATTTCACGGTTCTTTGCGGTTTCGTGTCCAATTTTTATTTGATTCTCTTTTCCTTTTTTTAGTCGTATTTCGCGTCAAATGCGGATGCGCCGAATGAATCGCTCGAAGAGTCGAGCTTAATGTTTGATCGTCGATCGTCGAATCATCGTCGGCGAACGACGAAAAATCATAGAAATACAGTTCATTCGATAAACGTGGAGATATTTTATTTACGAATTTTCGGCTCATCAAACAGGCTATAAAATATAGTGCTCTAATAAGTAAATGTAAATTTCACAAAACAACAAATTTAGACTAATATTGCTTGATCGACGGATGAATGTCTAAATTTCCTCTTTCTTTCCACAAATTTCAACGCACTTATGAAGAAGAAAGAGATTTGTTTCGTTTCTAAACTACCAAAAGGTCCTTACCGTTAACTTGAAGAAAAAAATTAAATATTTCAGATAAGTTTCGAGTCGAGGGACCACGGCTTCAGATAAATCATATCTCACGGCTGCGGACGCGTTGAATAGCTCTCGGAGTATAGAAAAACTCCTCGAAATTCAAACCGCCACACCGGTTCCTCTTATTTTACGAACGAGCAATAACTTTCAAATTTGATTACGGCAAGAGAGAGAGAGAGAGAGAGAGAGAGAGAGAGAGAGAGTGAGAGAGAGAGACAAGGATGAGTCCGTCGGGGCTCGCTTGGGTTGGGGTAGAGAGGGGCAACCCCGCGGGGGCTACTCTCGCTCTTCTGTAAATGGATGCTCAACCCTTGCATCAACACCCACGCGAACGCACACAACTCGGCCAGGTCATAAATAAAAACGAAATTGTTCAAGCCCTGCCTCGGACTCCACACCGCACATGCACAGTGACCATTTTCTCCATCTCACTCTCTCTCTCTCTCTCTCTCTCTCTCTCTCTTGTTTCATCCGGGTCTTGTTCCGACCGTAGTTAAACGTTAAACAAAGGCTGCGGGACGTCGAACAGAGGGCGCCTCCTGAGCTTATCTTCGATCTCTGTTTGCCGAGGCGTGCATCAGCCTCCCTCCCCCAGCCCTCCACCCCTCGCCATCATCCGGAGATAATCAAGAATAATTATTCGTTAGATAAATACGATTGGGACCGAAGATAAGAGGGCCCGAAATTTATGAAGGCCCCGACACCCCGAGTCGCTATCCGTGCTACGAGAACAACGTTGCACATCGATGATGCGAATCTCCGAAACTACCATACTCGTATAATCACGCCAATCGCTCGCGAGAGAGTGCGAACCGAACGTTTTTTGACTCTAAAGTGCAACGTACGATTGGCTCAAGGGAATCTTCACCGAGACTTCGAGCTTGAGGACTTTAACCATTTGATTTTTGTAGGAGTGCCGGACTTCATCGGGAACGCACGTTGCGCTAAAAACGCCCTGTGTATGATTAGCTTTATCCTCAAATAGTATATCTAATTTATTCGGATTGTTTCTTTTTAGCTCGGTTCAACCTACTCAGGGTGGTACGCGCGTCTGTCTCTGAATCGCCTCCTCCCAACTGATATCCTCCCTCTCCTCGGATTTGCCCACCCCTATATATAATTTCGGCACGCTATTTTTTCCGCCCGTTGGCCTCGTCCGGGGGTCTCGCCACTTGCCCGATATGACGGAGAACGCACACGTTATAATAAAATACAAAATAAAATTGAAAAACAAAAAAAAAACAATACGTTTCACGTTGAAATTCAACGAGAACGAGACGACGGACCGTTTTTGATACCTCCCTGAGAGTAAGGAAGATAGAATCGGAGATGCGCGAGTACGATGATGAAGAAGAGAAGGAAGAAGCTCTCTCTCTCTCTCTCGGACGAGTCTTTCTCACCCGCGTCCCTTACGTTACAGCCTCACCCTCGCCGTGTGTCGTACATCAACGTTCCTCTCTCGCGCAGGTGGGCGGACGCAACGTCAGTCGCTGACGCCCCGCGAAATTGAATCTAAAGTTTAAGTCGCCGTTTTCTCTCCTCCCTCGTAAGATACGGGGTATAGAGATTTTCAAGAGTCAAAGAAAGAGAGACGGGGATAAAAGAGGTGGAGCGAGCGAGAGAGAACGCAAAATAAGCCCAGAGCTCACACGCCGGTTGCGCAGCCAGCAGCAGGGAGGTCGCAAATCATCACCTTGAAAATGCCCTTCTTGGTCAGCGTTAGATAGCCCAAGATTATACGGTCTTGCCGTGAGTTCGTGCCACGCACGGAGCAGACGTAAACGAGAAATATATACGCTTTATGTTGAAACTTTGCAAACCCCCACCCGCCAAACCTCTCGCCGCGAACCTACGTCCTACCCTCGAGTTTCTCGCGCATCGTTCGGTCCTGTCGGACACTGTCGGTCGATGCCAAGAGAAAGAGAGTGGATATTACACGTAGACTCGAAGCGTTCCCAACGGTTCGCGCAAACCCTAAAGAAGTTCGAGGCGGTCGTGCGCGCGAGCGAGAGGCCCCTCCTCGGTTTCGTAAAAACCCTCCGTTCTCTCTTCGCGAAATAGCCACACATTTTCTCCGGAACCCACTTATGCCGCGAAACAATGCACGAACAACGCGGGGGCAACCTGTTTGCTCGATGCTGAAAGAGCCGCGTGGAAGGATAGCCACCACCCTGTGCGCCACGGTAATTTATCTTTACCATGCTTAATGAGCAGGTGCTTAATACTTTGAGCAATATATATATATATATATATATATATTTATCTTCGGGGTATACTTGACTTATTTTACCTATAAACACTGACCTCAAATGCAAAAAAATATATATATATACATATAAATGAAAACGGGAGTACAAATAATTGGCGTTCGTTCTTTTGTTTTTTATCGGTACCTCCCTCGGCCGGTGATCGACCACAGCGATTATAAATTTACGACTACTGATTTATGACTATTCTTCGGACCAAACGCGACTGACAATTAGGCGGTACTTTTTGCTCCTGGAAAATTGCTATACCGGTCTCGCGACGATGCCTAGCGAGCGAAGGCTGAAACGAGGGGGATGGACGATCGATAATTAGCTACTTTCAGCAACGAGGAAAAACAAATATTGGCACTAGCCTATCTCTGGTTTATCGATTACTTGGCTTTTTTAAGAGACCGACGATTACTGCCGAGTGAATCATTGAAGTAGGTACGCTGATTCGATGATCGCCCTCTCCGGAATTCATCGTTTTCTCGAAGGCGAGACAAATTCATACGTGACTTCCGAAAAATTGTCCACGTCTTTTCGTCCACTAATACCGTCGAGATCGCCCCAAGGGACGAGTTCTTCTGGCCCCTCTCACATTCAACCTTTTCTTTCCGACCCACCTCCCCCTAATTTTTTACATCCTCGACGAAATTCTCCCCGAGCTTATGTGCGCGTTTTATTACGTTCACCCGACGAAATGATGTCATTAGATATACTTAGGCGAGAGTTTATTGGCGTCTTTGTGTCGGTGAAACGGCTCCCGTGAAACGCCTTTGGCTCGAGTATTATTATACCGCTCGCTGGTGAACGCGGGCTAACTCGCGTACACGGACACACGGACGGCCCGACGAACACAGGTACACGCGCGATTCATTGGTTATCACGACGGTATACGCACCAGGACCCCTTTATTGCCCTCTACCGAGAGGGGGGAGCGCACCTTTACTGCCACTGTTATGTCGGTGTCCTCTCTTTCCCTCGCGAGAGAGGAGAAGAGAGAGGGGATGCGCAGCTTCCCACAGTGCGGTACATCGACAGCCAGTCCGCGCGTAATACGGCTTCTCGACACCTTAAGACCGGCCATTTTATTACGATTGTGTGCTGGATTCTCGTTATACTCCCGGAGAGAGTTTAGTCCTAAAATAAACCTAACTCTCGGATTAAAAAGTTTCGGTCCCGCCCAGTCTAAGAGGGCGACATATGCGTTTTATGCTGGAATTAACGGAGTGAAATACGTTTGATAGCGACATTAGCCGCGAAGTTTTCGGGGAATTAATAAATGACTGTCGACGTGTCATTTATTCGTAGCTACGAAAGCCTTTCGAAAGTTATTTCGATATCTTTTAAGAACGTGAAATTTTTTCGTGCGTATAATAAACAATTGTCGAACGATAATGCCTCTGCAATTGCCAACCGACATGCTAAACGTCTCTTCGAGGGAGATCGTTTTTATACGAAAGAATCAGCCGCTGTTTAAGAAATTAGCCAAAGAGACGCACTTCGATCGGAAGGAGGTCGAAGCATTGGCACTGATTCACAGAAAAATTCAATCGCAGTGCGGTCCTATCACGAGATTGACATTTCGCGATGTTCTTCATTCGGGGCTCGATTACACGAAAAACATTCGACATTTGCTCGTCGACAGAGTTTTTTCCGCCGTCGACAAACAAAATGCATTGCAGGTTAATTGATCAAGAAATTTGAACGAGTAGGCTCGAATCGATGGACTATCTGACGCGTATCGATTCGAATTTTATTAATCGATTTTTTTCATTATCTCGCGAATGATTCAGTTGTGCACGGACCAATGGACCCAAGGATTGTCAGTGATCCTTCGCGGTAATATGGAGGAGAGAATACAGTTCGCTTACAAGGTGTACGATCTCATGAGAACTAACAAAATTGGCAAAGAACAGATATTTCCGATGATGAGAGGTTGCCTGATCAAGCAACAACCCGACGAGGATCCTGACGAAGGGGTCAAGGTAAAAATGGATATAACCGCCACGCTACTTTTATAGCTACGATGAAATAGCACAATGCGTTATACGTGCGTCATGCAAAAAATAATACTCGACTCGTAGGACATGATAGAACTGATGCTGAAGAGACTCGACGTTGATCGTGATGGAAGAGTCACCGAGGAAGATTATAGAACCGCCGTCTTGGATAAAAACGCGTTGTTCCTCGAATGCATGGGACCGGTTTTTCCATCGCGCGAAGCACAAAATGCACTCTTGACCACATTCACGAATAAGACAGTTCCCTTCTAAAAGCAAAAAAAAAACGAACAAGCAAAAAGAAATAATATTCGTGTTATTTCACAAATGAAAATAGAGGCAATAAAAAACTTCCGTTCGGATGAAAAATATTGATAACGTCTTTACACCTCCGATATCTGTCCTCTCCAAGTTTCGAAATTTTCTCTCTGTCTGTCTGTCCCACTCTCTCTCTCTCTCTTTCGGATCGGACACCGAACGAGGAGAGAAAGAGAAATTTCTTTCGCGACCGGGATGAATAAAGTACGACGAAGGAACTTTGACGACGATAATCCTCGGGTGTCAGCCATACGTAGACGCACACACACACACACACGTATAGGATGGATGCCAGAAACGAGAGGAATGTGTGTGTGTGTGTGTGTGTATAGGTATACAAGATTTTCACGCGAATGAACGCGACGCCCGCGCAAACGTGCCAAACCAGACAGAAGATATCCGCCCCGGAGCAGGCGTCTCGTTGCTCCAGCGTACACGCGGACGTACAAAAAAAGCACACACGGGGGAGTAGTGCGACGCTCCATTAAATTTTCGAGGCCGCGTCGCTGGTACCTCCCTCGTCATACTCTCGATGGGCGAGAGAATCGATCGAATCCTTCACGATTCATCGAACAGTAAAGATCGACCTTCCGCAAACAATCGCAAATGAAGCATTATAATACCCCGACGAGGTTTCAAACGCAATTTAATGTCTATACACACGCCTCGAGTGTTGCGACGCGAATGCCAAAAGAAAACAAAAAAGTGCCGATTTTCTCGAAAGCGATTTCAGACAAAAATCCCGTATCTCGCAAACTGTTTTACGATCGAAAACCCTTTAGTTCGTTTAAACAGACAATTTCTCACGAACTCGAATAGATGTATCGTGTATGTGAGTAAGAGAGTTTCGTGAGCAAACACGCATTGTAGAACGATGAAAAGCCGCAACCCTGTGCGATCGTGCGGGCGGCGAACGTGTTACGAAAACATAATGAATGTTTGAGGATCCTTTTTTCGGCCAACGCACGAATGCACACCGATCCTCGTTCTCAAGCAGCTATAACAACAAATTAAAGAACGAAATCTTCGAAACTTAGGCCGGTTCGGCGCCCTCGCGATCCTTCGTTTGTGCACACGCGTAGAAATATATATATATATATATATATAGGTATATAAATATCGAAGCTAAAATCCTGAAGATCGTGGGCCCTACTTTTCTCGTCCTCGCGTAAATCGAGGCGGACAATGTTCCTCGATCGAACAGTACAAGTAACAGTGCACTATATCGATGTACAAAGGATATATATATATATAATGTGTGTGAGGATCGAAAGGACTAACGCATACTCGTGTATTTTCACCGGGGTATCGCGCTGACGACGACGACGACGACGACGACGTCGACGGGGGTGGAACGATATTGTGTAAAGAGCATAATAACGTTGGGGGCGATGAAAGAGAGGCGAGGAGAGGTTCTCTCTCATCTCGACTCTCTCTCTCTGTCCCTCTCCCCCCGTCCTCTTTGTGGGTAGCCGACCGTGTCCTGAAAGGATCCTCGAGCGAAGCATGCAGAAGGGAAGAAGAGAAAAAAATAGAAATGCGCGAGCTCCTCTCGTTCGCGTGGAATACGGAGTGAGAAAGGTGCGCGTACGTATACCGATCGGTGCAAACTGTGTTGTAGCTCTCTGTCTCATTCCGTCTCGCGAGAGTTAGAGCGCCAGCTGAGAAAACATGCCCGTGGCATGTCGACGAACGATCCTTTAACGCGTGTATGGTGCCTGCGAGAGGAGAGGCGAGAGGAGATGTATATGTATTTTGTACGTATAAATATACACGTGTGTGCCTTCTTTGGTTTGCCGAGAGAGATCCTTTTCTCCACCTTCCCTCGTACGCGTTCTCTTTCTCCCTCGCTGCGTGCAATTTGTACGAGGATCGATTCAACGATGAGACCAGACATCTTCGAACCGTAGGCTGCGACATCTATCTCCGTCTTTCTTCATTGGCGTATATACTTTTCTTATAATAAAACACCGTTAAAGCCCGGCAGGTATTAAGAAATCGTCGATAAAGACTCGGCGGACTCGGCGTACGTGACCTTTTTATCGAGTAATTGGATCGTCGAGCCAATCATCGGAAATGCATATATGCACTTCGACAAGGAGTTGGATGCAGAAATATACGTAGTTGCGCGATTCGCCTTGTATGGATCGTATTCTGACTGGTTGCGATGACTGATAAAAACTGAGTCGTAATTAGAGTACGAACGTACCTGCATGACGTACAAAAGGACCTAATTGAACATCTCTCTATGCGACAAAAAAATTTCGCCGTCGCAGACGCTGAAATGATGAAAAAAGATTTATAGGTTATACATCTATCACGTTGGAATTCGATACCGCAAATATTTTTAAAGCACCAAGTTAATTTATGTTGGTCCCTCGGGTTTTTCAAGGTCCTTGGACATCGGGCGAAGACCTTGCGACGATCAGAGACGCAATCATTTGCGACAATGTTATTTATCATGGGAAATAAAAATAATTATTATTTCTGGAAAAAATGAAAAAAAGGGCTGGTCGATTATTTATAGGATATTGCATATCTATATATTTTTCATGCACGAGGCTAATATTTTCAAAATATTTTTCCGAGTAGGTATTTTGCGCGCCGTGCAAAAATCCTCCGTGTATGAGAGACCCTGTAGTTAAAGACGATATTATCTTTAAGCGCCATATTCTACTGACCCAATTTCGATCCCCTTCGATAAACAAGGGATGGGCAGTGATACTCCGATCACGACTCGTCGACGAGTTCGACGAATTTGTATTTAATATGCATTATAATAGAGGAAAGGCGCGATTGCGTTTAAACAAGGAAAGATTTATCGAGCGAACGATAACTTTTTATCGTCGCAACAGACGTACAGCTATGGGAAAAAACGATAACCTCTCCTTACCTCGCTGTCGCACTTGTAAGTGTCCTTGGCCTTCCCCAACACGTTACACTCTTACACACTCCTGAAATATCTGAAAGCAAAGTACAAACCTGCGTTTATTCCTTTATTCAATTAGGCTTTATCACCAAACCTAACGCAGCAGTATCTTGTCGAAAATATTCAAAGACACATCGACTAATCTCGGCTTTATTCGATAATGATCGGGCGCGTGGGTGCGCGCGCAAACTCTCAGCAAGTAGTAAAAGGGCGCGGTGTTCGAATCTCTATTTTCACAATCGTGAATATTATGGTGCGAATGATCAATAAATAAATATGCAAACAATTAAACAAACGATTTAATCAATTAATCGATTTATTCGTAGTTATATGTACGCGTACATGTGTGTGCATGTATAATATATTTGTGAAATGACGATCATGATACCAAAGGGAGAAAAGGCACTCATCCCGTCCTTGGTATACATAAATTATAATCAGAACGGCTGGATTCGGCACAAGGAATGCCGACTATTTCAACCGAAACGTGATGAAACGCGAGGCAATTCGATTTGTGTGCCCACGCACGCTCATCAAAGGTGCCGGCTAACCAGCTCGTGGTCGCATACACGCGGGCATACAAACTCATATGATCGCACGGTCCTCTATATTAGCCACAACCCGCCAAAGGATTACGAAAAATATACGCGGTCTACGCTCGCGCTCCCGCTTTGTCAGACGTTAATCCCGGGGCGATTTTGTGCGGCAATTCGTGAACTCCAGCTTTGTATCCCTCTTTCTCTTTCTCTCTCGCTCTCTCTCTCTCTCTCTCTCTCACTCTCCCTCTCGATCCACGCACGTGAATAGCGAGTCTCTATTCCGAATAAAACGCGTTCGGCACGTTAATACGAAGAAAGCCGTTCTCGCGCGGTTAAATTCGTGGGAAAATCATTTTTACAGGTTTTTCCAATATTGGGAAAAGATTAACGATTAAAATTAATTTTTTAAATACATATTTGTATCCATCGTTTGTATATTGAGGTTTGATTTCATGATTGGAAAACGCGTCGCGATTTTCGCATATTCGACGGAATACGAAATACAGGCGGAATTGACATCGCCTCTTTCGAAATCGCAATTCATAAACCTCATCGAACGAGACTTGATATTCTGCGATAGCTTGTCTCACATGCGTTGAGATTTCGCGGATGGAATTCTAAATGAGCCGTGAACAGATGCGTTCGCAATATATACCGCATCGCCAAACACGTGTCGCATCCATCCATCTCACAATCAGAGTGCAACAGCGCGTATGGTTTCTGGGAACAAAAATGAGAGGTCCTGCGAACGCGACACCGGCTAGTTTGACACGCAATGGTGAAATCGGCTTTACGAAAAGTGGATAATGGAACGGATAGGTCGGAAAAATGGTCTACCAACTAATTTATTAGCTCCTGATTTAACGTGTTTGTATAGGATGACCCCCCGGTGGTGTTGTGTCTGACTCCAAAGATTCCAAGTTAAATCTCCTACAGTAATGATAAATAATTTTTCAGGGAAATCGTCGCGCTACACTGAAAGTTTCTCGTTTTGAAAACCATCCAAATATATTTTATTCACAAAGGTAATGAATCATTTCTATCAAATTTTCATAAATTTAACGTTGTCTCGGTTTCGTTTCACTGAAATATATGAAATTTTCTTCAAAGAGAGATAGCTATAGTTGTGTATATAGACAAAAGACACAAATCAAAGAGATCCGCGGTGATGAGAACGAGGCCTCTACCGTTCCTCATTATAGAATCTTTCACGAGCTTCGAAGTAGCTCTGGCTCTTCGCCCCGTTCCCGTCGTCGTCGACGTCGTTTTCGTCGTCGTCGTCGTCGTCGTCGACAACGTCGACGTCAACAGAATACAACCTACTTGGCTGCTGTTGCAGACAGAGCCAGACCTTTGCAAAAGCAAGAAGAAGAAGAAACCGAGTTTCCATCTGGTTGCGCGGACAAACACGGGAGAGAGAGGAGTACGAGACACACACGGCACGATGACGGACGGGCACGTCAAGTCGAGACCGTGCTCGCGGACGCGCGAGGGACTATGCAGCACCATAGAACGAGATGAAAAGAGAAAGAGAGAGAGAGAGAGAGAGAGACGGATTCTTGATGTTTGTTTTCTGGGTCGGATTCAATTTAGCTTGGACATCTTGTAAATCGGAGGAATATAATTAGACGCCCCAAGAACCAAGGAGAGAGAGGTAGAAAGAGAGAGAGAGAGAGAGAGAGAGAGAGAGAGAGAGAGACAACCCACATACATGACGTTTGACATAATACCGACGCAAAAATACGATCTCGTCGTGTGCTCTGGCTCGTTGTATATGCACTTTCGTGAGGTCCGCATTCAGTGGCTATCATTCTCATAGTTATATCTATATAAAGACGCATATATAAAACTGAGTCTATTCATGCGATGACTTTGTACATTAGCTTGATCACAGAATAATTGCGTTTCTAATAAGCCGTATATTTATATATTAGAAAAAAACGAGATTACTTTTTGGTCAGCTAGCAAAGTTGTTGTTCGCGTAATAGAACGGGCTAATTGCGACGTAACCTATATGTCGCATTTGGCTCGAACATTTCGCATGAGAAGTGGATATTTTTATCGAACAGAAATATTGGCTCTTATTAACCTTGGTACAAATCAATTCTTTAACGTATTTGCAAATAATCAGTACTTTGCGAATAATTGCGAATAATCAGTATATTATAAATTATGAAGGGCAATGGCAGCGTAGTGGTAGTATTTTGTTGCAGCTTGTAGCGCCACCACACGGGAGTTGGGTAGTTCACATATAGGGGAAAGGTATATGAGATGATCCGTTGGGGTAAGATGATCCTTGTCAATTGCAGTGAGACTATAAATGCTATCTAGCTGTTCTTTTAGTAAAACGTAGCTCCCGACCCCCTCCCACAACAGTCAATTCATAATGTCGATGCGAGTCACGACTGCATTTTTATGAAAAAAATAAATAAATAAAATAACAGAAATTGTGTGGTGTTAATCTAAGGTAAGGCTTGACTTCAAGCTTGAGTAACTTTTAATGTAGACAGTCGATTACAATTATTGTTGTAGTTACGGCTTTCTATAATGTTCAATTTGTTCGTTTGGTTACATGGTAACCGCAGTTAGCTTATAGATTATGTTATCGAACATAGACTGAAAAGGTTGAATTTGGGGTAACATGATCCTTTTATTGGTGTACAAGATGATCCGTATATATATCCAATGTATACAAAGTTTTGTTATTTTAATTATTTTAGAAGATTATTTATTTTCGTTAAAACTAAATTGTACGATTGATCTCACAAATATTGATTGAAATTAGTAATTTTAAGACTGACTGTTTAGAGAACCGGCTTAGTTAAACTCTGGTTGAGTAAGATAAAGGTCTTCTGGTCTGAAAGTGCTCCAAATGTTATTTTGTATACCTAAGATTACATATATAAAGACATTGTAACCTTTAACCAAGTATTGTTCTCATTTAATGCAATAAAAATCCTGAACTTTCCGAAAGTGCGGACAAGATCCTTTAGTAGGGTTTTGAAAAAAATAATAATAAAATAATGAATCATTAAAAAATTGAATATTATGAGTATGACAATAGCAAGATAGATTAATTTGCCATCAGTAAGTGCTTTTACATCTGGATTAAGTTAAAAATCCTTTAAATTACGAGCAGTTTGTGTCAATACGAAACGATTTTCTTAAATTGTTCTTCGATGAAAATTGCCAGAACTATTAATTTGTAAATTTAAAACCTTTGAATAATGCAGTTGAGTAATAAAAGAAAATGAATTCTTTCGATTATTAATAGTTATTTTGTCAAGATCTACACGCAAAGCAAAACAAAATATGAAAAAACATTCTAAGCAAAGCTCGCATCCGCGATACTGGCATTTATCGATAGGACGATCGATTGTATCGTCAAACTTTCAAACTTTGCGAATTAATATTTCGACCAATTATCATCGCCAGACGATTAAAAAAACATCCGTTTCGCGTGTTCTGACGCCAATTACCTAGATATTGTCTGCTTCAGATAGTTGCCTAATACTCTGTATACGTATAGTTATATATATATATAATGGTTTATATGAATAAATTAAAAAAAAAAAAGAATAAATAGATGAATAAATATGAGAATGTTTTATGAAAACAAGGACAAGTCTGCGAATTTGATAGCTTCGTGTTGGTTGCAGAAATGCGTATATAAAATATTGTTTTAAAGTCGAGAGATAAGCGAGAGACGCTGTAAAATATCACGGCGAGGTGTCATGTTCGTCACGGACACGGGAGACCGAGTTTTCACAACAGGATTAGAAGAAGAGCCGAGGAGAAGGGAGATGCTGCAACCGGGCTCCACGGATCTTTGAGCCGCATCTCCTCCTGCTCCCTGACTGCCCCAGAAGAGCCTAGACCATTTTTCACGGACGTCTTCGGTTCGGATGAAATTTTTTTCTTCGTTTAGTTTTCGTTTTTTTTTTATTATTTCGTCTTTTCTCGAACGGACCCGCGGACGTGGAACACGAACGCTTGGATTATCCACATCCGGTCATTTTTGTTTAATTTTGTTTTCCTTTTATGTAAGAGCCTCTTACTCCTGGCACACGCGGTGTAAAGTGTACGAGGAATCTTCAGTGCATGCTTCGTCTGCATGTCGAGTGGGTTTTATTGCTCTATCGCGAAGAGGGCGTCCATTCATCCGCCGGAAAAAACCATCCCTATGAATGGCCCACCCTCATTGTGCGAAATTTCGAACGCGTCTTTCAGGAGTCGCATCTTCAATCAGATATATCGCATTCTGACCTCCGTTATTATATTCTTTTTCAACCCAGAATCTTCACCGTTCGAGTTTTTTTTTTTTTTTTTTTTTTTTTATAAGCGTGGAAAAAAACGTCTATCCTCTAGGAAATATTTATGCGCGCGGGAAAAATACTTCGCTGACGTAGGATAAAAAAAGATTTCACGGAGCTCGACGCACATAAATATCAAAGTTGGTGCTCTCGCGGTGTGAATATGCAGATACATAAAACGTTGAAAAATTGCATCGTCGGCGCGTCATAAAATCATGCATAGTAGGTATAGCTCGATATTCCTATCTCTATGCACGACTATATATCCGCTCGATTTACGAGACACTTTTTTTTTATTACGCGCATCATATATCGCGTAATCCGGTTTATTATATCGACATGCAGGAACCTACACCGGTACTCCAGCTCCGGCGAAACGAAACTACCGAAGATCGAGGAGGGATGCGAGCCTCGTCTACAGGATCGAATGCTACTTAAAGGTATTCTAGTTCTTGGGCATTTCGCCAACAATTAACTTCATAATATTATCCCATAAATTTTCAATATTTCATCGATATCGTTAACATTTACTTGTTATTTAGGATTGTGTATGCAGCGATGATTATCAAAAAATATATATCGTGCGAAATTTTCCACATTTGCCTCTTGAAAATATTTCAGCAAAAAATATATTTCTGTGCGACGAAACAAGTCGCTTAACTCATTGACAAATTTAATGATTATGATATCACATATAATTTATAAACCAAACGGAAGGAGAAAGTTACAGCCATTTTAGCGATTCGATTTATTCTCGACTGAAATGCAAACAAATTTCGAAAAAGAAAATGAGAAACAATTTTTTTTTCACGTCGATTTGTAGAAATCTGACGACATGAAAAATATGGTGAAATAAAACCGTCCGTTTCCGACGTGTGCAAGAAAGTCTTCGGCTTCGAGAGCTCGAGCGTTCGACTCATCATTCTTCGGCTCCTCAGTCACATCTTCGATGCGACAGCGAGTCGAGAATTTTACGAAAACGTTGACGAGCGCCATACTCGACTCGTTTTCTACGTCATTACGAGATGAGGAATAGGTTGTGAGTTTCTCGAAAGGTAAAAGCTTGCGGCAATACTCGAATGAAGAAAAACCAGCCGACTGCGACATTCGCATATAGGTACGTAATATGACTTCGTATACTCGTACCTATAGTCGAAGAAGCAGCGAGGAAGCAGCGAGTACCTACGGCTAATCGAACCCGTCGGTTCCGTGTGTGCATTTCTCATCCCACGCGGATATCGCGACCTCTCCTCATTCCCTCCCGCCCGCCTAAAATCGAATGAATTTACATCGAATTATAACTTATTTTCCAGCTAGACTTCTCGGTCGCTCGAGCTTCTTTTACCGCTGTTGGAAACTCTTAAGCATTAACATCGCGTCAGCATTTAAACTTACGGGAATACGTAGGCATTGACGACCGTCGAGACTGCATACGTATCATCGAAGAGAGCCAACGAATTACGTAGTCATACCCCAGGCTACGGTCATTGGCTGGCGTCCGAATGCAAATTATCACGGCATCACCTTCGACAGGAGAGGCTTTCTCTGCCCTCGGGCGATATTCGTACCAAATGAAATTCTGAAGGAATTTTTAAATCGATCTCTCATCCGGAATGAAATTAAAGCCATTTGGCCAAACAGCTCGATCCTCGCACCGTGATAAATCGTCTTCGATTCGAATAATATTTTCCTCGATCGTAATTAGATCTTACTCGAGGGTAAACGAGCGAGACGTACTCTTTGTTATTTCAGGTAGAGCCGCGGGATTCTCGACCACGACCTCCGACCTCTCTCGCTCTCTAATTACCTACTATGCCTTCTTCGGTTGGTCTCTCTCTCTCTCTCTCTCTCTCTCTCTCTCTCTCTTGGCTGCTACCGCGGTAATATAGACAAGGTGAACCAGGAGCGAGTACGCGAAACCAACCGGCAGCAGTTGGACCGACTGACAGTCGACGTTTCTCTCGCAACTGCATCTGCACCTAAGTTTCTTCGCCTCTTGAAAACCAGCGAGAGAGAGAGAGAGAGAGAGAGAGAGAGAGAGAGAGAGAGAGAGAGAGAGAGAGAGAGAGAGAGAGAGAGAGAGAGAGAGAGAGAGAGAGAGAGAGACGTGGTGCGACGGTCTCTTTTCACCTCTCTGTGCTTGGGATGCTGCCACGCTGCCTCATGGCCGGGCGAGAGCTCATGGTAATTACGGGCGGGAGGGAAGCTCTCACTCAGAAGTCACGGGAGTCAGGGTCCCGTCCTGAACGGTAACGCACATCCACCGACAACATACGTCGCTCGGCTTTATATACACGCGTATCCTGAATTTATACACGCGATGTTTCTCTACCCACCAGAGTGTGTCTCGCCTTTGCACCGCGTATATACGTAGCACCTTGTGTGTGCACGCCCGCCGTCGTGATCGCGCGAACGTTCTTTACTCCTACTGTTAAATTTATGCGGCAACGGGCAGCCTCGTTTAATTCATCAACTTGACGGCGATCATCGGTCAACTTAAATACCGGACTGACTTCTGTGTGTCCCGATGAGAAATTATTTTTCATATTTCTGATTCAATGTTATTTCGAATAATGCTTTGAGCTCGTAGCGTCGTTCAGCCATTAATCGAATTTAATTATAAAACGTTAATTAATTGTACGAATTAATCGTAAATTATAAATGATTATTTGATCGAATCACAAATGGTCGATCGACTGTCAAATCGAATTCTAAGTTTACGATTAATTATTTTATTTAATTGTAAAATTGCGTACGTACGACATTAATGTTGTAAATTACTAAAATTTATATTATTATAAATATTTTGGAAATGAAAATTCTTCCAATGAATATTTCTTTTCGAACCATTTTCATCCCTTGTCAGACGAGGGTTGAAATTTAATTTCCGAAACGTACATGTTATCGAAGAATAACTATACCGTTCCAGCGGATAGGGACAATATAATTTCACCAACTGGACGACACACTTGTCGATAATTGCCTCGATTCATATTCGTTCTGGGGTGTAAAATTTTCTTTGAAATTCCCTCGAATCGCCGTGAAGCCGGTACGAACTTTCACTCGGTTCGATGATCGACGTGAGTAGGGCAAGCGGCGGGCGAATGCCGCTTCTAGGGCAGAGTATCAAAAATGAAGATGATAATAATAATTATTGTTCGTACGGAGTCGCGCGCGCGCGCGCGCGTGGAACAGAGTGCGGTATCCGTTGCAGTCGTCGGTCCTGGGTACGAGATACATATTACGTACCACTTTCTCACGAGAGTCTAATTGGCCTGACCCGCTGGCGTCCGAGAACAGAGCAACTGTACGACCGGAGAGGCTCGCCGCAGCTGATGATCAACGAGAACGGCAACTACCGGCACCGAACCGCGTGCCGTCCATACACCGGACAGGTCTGAAACTTCGAATTTCAATCTGGGACGCGTGAAAGAAGTACGGTCGTACCTATATATAGTCCGTATCGTCGGACACGGACAAGAGAGGAAAGTGTAATTTTTCATTTTAACGAGCGATGACCATCGCTCTCGTAACGCCATCTTCTTTCTTTCTCGTTTCAGTTCGTTCGTGTTGGTTTTTTATTTTATTTTATTTTTTTCACTTTTGGCTACCGCGTCGTCCATCCATCAATGAATATCCTGTACACGCGCGAAGAGGTACCCTTTCAATTCTACGGTTCGCAATGGTCACACCTCCTGTCGCACCCTACGACCATCTTTTCTTCGCAACTGTCGACCCCGCTGTCGACTAATGGCAAAAACCATTTGCATATCAATCGAACGATCGCTCGCATGCGCCGGAAGAAAGTTTCCACATCGACCGACGCACCTACGAAATGGCACGAAACGCAACGGAGCGCGCCCTTTCGATGAATCGCGCGTGTCGAGTCTTCATAGAGACGTAGGTAATCGTTAAGTAAATTTCAACTTTTTTCAAAGACGCCACGAACTGTATGCAAATGTTGCATTTTTTTCTGGTGAATTTTAGATAGATAGACGCGTAGGTACTTGATACAAAAACGATTGCTTTACGGCCGAATCAGAAAACGTGTATTTCTCAATGTCGATTAATTATTCGAGAGTGTCTGAACTTTTTTGTATCGAGACAGCGAGAAACTTGTCGTCATTAATTATTCTCGTACGTGAAACGGCGTTTAACACCGCGCGTACGTGTTCGCGACACCTCGATCCCTTATTTCTTACTCTCCTTTCATCCTCGATCACTCGTCGGGAGAAAGATATGTCAGAGGCTTTCTCCTGTTTCTATGGCGCGTACACATAGTGGAGTTAGCCCTCGACGAAACGGAAACACGTGCTGGTACACGCTCGTCGGCTTGCGGAAGGATGCGTCCCCGCGTCATTTATCCTCGAATTCCACGAGAAGCAGATGCCGCAGCGGGGTAAAAGCAGCCCGCAGAGTGCTCACGATGCTTTCGTCCACCACCGACGACCACCTATTTCTCTCTCTCTCTCGCTCTCTCTCTCTCTCTCTCTCTCTCTCTACAGCGTTCGTGGGTCGTTAGTAAACCATTATGCCAGTGTCGTCACGGGCGTTAAGCATTCAGATTTTCATATTTCGCCCTCGGAGAAAAAGTATCATCCGGGAGAACGAATGAACGAGGAGAAACGTCAGTGACGAAATTGCAAATGTTCGTGGACGCATTGTCCTCGCGGAAGAATTTTTCTGGTCGGCAAAGGTTCGTGCAACGAGAGACGACGAAAATCCCCAAAAATCTTTGTGTCGCGACTCTCACCCTGATTTCACTGTCCATCCTCGTATTTTTTTTTTAAATACATTCATTCACATTCGTAAATCGCATATTTTGAAAATATTTTGCATCGAAATCCCTATAGATCTCGGGATCGTCACACCCCCGCGACGAATCTCCCGAATTATGCACGGACCGCTTCGCGAAACGAAGGAGAAAACTCCACGAAAAGTTTCACGACTTCCGAGTCTCCCAGGGGCTTGGAATTAAACGATAAAATCTCAATTTTACCCTCCAGCTATTATCTCAGTGTGTAGGTACCCGTGATACTTTGTAAGATGGGGTTAAATCGTTTACACGAACTAAATTGTGTACGTGATGATATCATCATTCTCGTGTCGAGCCCAAAGCCTGAGAGCCCGGGGGTGAGTAAGAACGCAAAGTTTAGCATTAACACTTGACCCAGAGCGAGAGGGTGGGGGAAATTTCGAGGGATATATTGTACATGGAGAATGCGAAGCGCGCGTTTCAGAAGCTTATCGCGACGTTGAACGACGACAAGGGGTTGATGTGTGCCGCGGGGGTTGAACATTCTCCAATGGCCCAGCGGAAGCGAGAGAAGGGTGTTAAGAAGAAGGAACGGTCGGGGCTCGGTTAAGACATAAGTTTTCCACATTTTGTATCGGCGAAGTTCTCGCTTTCGGTCGCGAGGAAACCGAACGACCCGATCGGAGAACGGTGCGTGCCGTTCGGCTCGCGGATCGAGCCTCGTTCCTCTTCTCCCGATGATGGAAGCCCAAAGCCCCTGCGGCCATATCCCACATAAGCTCATTTGCCTCTCGCGCGAATTGCATGATTACAACGCTCGCTCGTATCCCAACGATTATACCCGAAGCACGACGATACCGGCCTCCTACGTCTCGCCGCGCGATCGACTACCGCTTTACCGGTGCTTCGAGCCTTATCGCTCCCTCGTTACTTAACGATCATTATTGCCGCGACTTTACGCGCCGCACGGCTCAACTTGCGTACTTACGCTAAATTACGAGAGTACGAACCAATTTCCGGGGAGGGCAAGTGCGCGCATACAAAAGGAGATCAGGTCGGAGATGGCCTCGTAAGTAGAGAAAAAAATAATATCAAGCGCCTATTATCGAGCTCGTGTGCCCCGGACGATCTCTTCGATAGATGGAGCCATATATTCGCTAAGAGGGCCTTTTTTAATCGGTATCGCGCTCATCGATATATATTATTCACGTTCACGACGCACACTCGGCCACCGTAACACGTGGGAAAGCTTTCAATTTTGCGCTCGAATCGCAAATTACTTCACCCCCACTCCGGCTCCACTTTCGCATAATTTTCCCTCGTATCGTTCGTTTTTTCGTTTAATTTTTGTTTCTTTCGTTAAAAAAAAATATAATAGAAAAAAAGAAAAAGAATACCGGTGTACGGCGTGACGTACCGTGGATCGAGATAGTCGTTCGCCTTATACGCTCGGCTTTCTCGTACATATATCTTCATCGGATCTATCCCCCGCGATCCGATATTATAGGTACTTCTCGATCGTAATGCACACTCGGCCCGATCTCCGTTCGATACATCGATCGTTTCAATTACGTTATCGGTTTATAAACAAGCCTCTCCTTTCGCGAGGGGGGTTCCAGATATCGATCTATATCGACGTTACCTCCGCAGTGCGTGTAATTGCGGGATATATGTTATAATCGATCGTGGGGCTAAAAGAGAGGGATCGATAACGATCGTCTTCGATCCCGAATCTAATCGACTCGTTTATATACAATACGTTTTATATACGGATGTTTGCCGCCTTTTCTTGCACCCCCCCCCCATCGCTTCTCTTACCCCTTTCACCATGATTTTGTTAACTCCATTAAAAAGTTAAGAGCCAAAGATTCGCCAGTCCCGTCACGATCCTCATCGTTGTACTTTTCCGCGTGCATGGACGAGAAGAGATCGAGTCGAGAGACCTAAGAAAGAGAGACGATAGCACAGTTTCCGAGCGAAGAGATGCACCGAGTCAGCAATTACTCGCGGGGCTTCTCTCTACTCTTCTGCCCGGTAAGTCGAGGCGGGTCCGACCCTCGACCCACGGGGGCCTCTACGACCGCTGCCACGGAGGCTCTGCCAGTAATCACGTGCTCTACCGTATAGGTACCAGGCATTTTGTACCATGCTGAGATGTAGCCGCACGCTCTCTCCCTCTAAGATTTATACATATATACACGTGGAGCTCTCTCTCTTTCTCTCTCTCTCTCTTTCTCTCTCTCTCTCTCTCTCTCTCTCTCTCTCTCTCTCTCTCTCTCTCTCTCTCTCTCTCTCTCACTCTCTCTCTGTCTATAGCAGAGGCACACGGTCAGACATCGGCTTTTTCTTTTTCGCTCATTCCACTCGTACACTTCGCTCTCTCTCTCTCTCTCTCTCTCTCTCTCTCCTCTTACTCTTCGCATTTCTTAACGGGAGGACCGTGTATAATTTTCTCTCTGCAAGCTTGAAAAATAATCGAGTCAGGGCGGGGTGGCGCGGGAAGGGGGGGGGTGGGGGGAGGGGGTTGATACGCTATAGCGCCCTCTCTGTTCGCGAGACCTCCGTACGAACTATGGGCGTGAGGTATACGAGAGAATCTCGGAAATCCGTGGCGCACCTGTGTTGTAAAATATACGTACATTCGTTTGCCCCATGAATTTCAAGTTTTCTTAGTCTTATTTTTGTTTTTCATGCTGTACCAGGAAATCGTTATAATTAAATTTTGTTTCTTTTTACTTTTTTCTTTAATGTTAAAAGAACCGACGTACCGTAAGATTGTGATAAATTTTACGAACGAACTATAAGATTTAGGCTATTATCTGCTAAAAAAAAAAGATATATATATATATGACATAACTTGGTAAATACAAAATTGATTATAAGTTGATTCTAAAAATTAAAGAAAAAAACGTCAATAAAATTGTGCACCCGTGATATTCTCAAGGATTTCGTGATTTCGTAATTCGCGTCACTTTGCGAGTCGACGCGGGAGCGTTCGAATCTCTTTTAGCAGTGGTTACGAGTCACTACCAATGGAAAATTAAATACGAATCGTTCGATAAACACGAGAGTCCCGTGGCTTTTCTTTCTCCCGGCGCATCGTTCTCGCGGTTTATAATTATCGTCCCGCAAACGAATCTCGTCGAACACGCGAATTTACGTATCTAAAGAATGAGGGAGAGAGACAGAGAGAAAGAGGGTGAGAAACATTCGGCAATAATCGTAAAATAGAGGTGGAACGGAACGGATAAGCATCGCACGAGCGTTTATTAAACGTGTGCATGCTCGGCAAAGTCGCACCGACACTTACGTAATGCTTCCCGCTCCCTCTTTCTCTCTCTCAGTCCCCCCCCCCCCTCTCTCTCTCTCTCTCTCTCTCGCTCTCTATCCAGCGGTATGGAAGAAAGCCTACGTCTGCCCGATACCCAAGGTCAAGACACCTCGCTCCGTTTCCGACTTTCGGCCCATCTCGCTGCTGTGTGTGCTGTCGAAGGTGCTTGAGCGTGTTGTTGCAAAACAAGTCTCCATGTACATGGATGCATTTGGCCTACGAGACCCCTACCAGTCTGCTTTCCGTGCCCACCACAGCACGCAGTCGGCACTGCTCCGCGTTATTGACGATGCCCGGCTAGCGATCGATAAGCGAATGATTACGATCGTTGTCCTGTTCGACCTCTCCAAGGCGTTCGACTGCGTTCGACACGACCTACTGCTTAATAGGCTTGTGGCGTTGAATTTCTCCGACCGTGCAGTGAGGTGGTTTGCCGCATACCTCGTAGGGCGCACCCAGGCAGTCTGCGACCGGGAGGGGAAACAGTCCTCGTGGAGGCCGCTGCGGTCAGGTGTTCCGCAGGGGTCCGTGCTTGGCCCTCTGTTGTTCTCCACCTTCATCAGCGACTTTTCCGGAGTGCTGTCTCATTGCAACTATAGTTTCTACGCGGACGACTTGCAAATATATCTGTCGGGCCGTCCCTCTGAAGTCGGCGACTGCATCGCCAAAATAAATAGCGATATTCAAGCGATATGCGCATGGGTGGATGCGTGTGGGCTGCGCCTTAATTCCTCTAAGACCACGGCTATTGCAATTGGAACTGCGCGCTACTTAAATACGCTTCACGCGGCCACACTTCCGCAAATTCGGGTTCGGGAAGCCATCGTCCCGCTATCCACATCCGTCTCCTGGCTAGGAATCACGGTGACGAGCACCCTGAGTTGGCGGGAGCAGGTCACGCGAGCCACGCGTAGGGCAAATGAAACTGTTCACCGGCTGAAGACGTGTCGCAGGCGATTGCCACGTGACGTCAGAATCACGCTGGTTAGGTCACTGTTGCTGCCGCAGCTAGACTACTGCTGTCTTCTCTACACGGATATCTCGATCGAGCTGGACCTCAGGATGCAACGGGCACTAAACCGTGGAGTGCGATTCATCTTCGATGTGCGCAGGGATGCGCATATCACACCTTATTACCAGCGGTTGGGGTGGCTCAAGATCGCGGATCGGAGGGAGTATTTGCTGGGGTCGTTCGTGTTCGGCTGCCGAATGCGTGGCGAGCCCAGCTACTTGCTCCAGCGCGTAACGCAACCTGTTCCAATGGGGAACCATGACACGCGGCGGCAGCACTCGACGTCGGATTGCCTTGTTCCGGCTTTTCGCACGGAGAAATACAGAGGCTCTTTCGCGGTGACGGCGAGCATCCTCTGGAACGCGCTGCCTGATACCCTAAGGCGTCAAGTATCGATAGGTGGTTTCAAGGGAGCCTTTCGAGCTCTGATACTGGCGCGAGGCACGCAGCAGTGACGGAGTGGGTCGGGCTCGACCTCGTCAAGTCCTTATTTATTATTACATTTTCTCGTATTATTATTATTATTATTATTATTATTAATTAGTACTAGTATTAGAGTACTTTGTATTGTTATTATTAGTACTATCTTACCACATACTACTATACGTACTATTTACTCTTATTATTTATTCTGTATTCTGTATCTTAGCTAGTACGGCTCAGCTTTTTCTGGCTTGGTGTACACTTACTGGCACGGTGCTCTTAGGGGACGCAGTCCCAGGGCACGAAATAAACGTATCTCTCTCTCTCTCTGAGGATACCACACTTGTCGTTCTTTCCACGGCTCCTTCGCGCCTCTCTCGAATCTTTTAACGCGAGCGATTCCACGATAAACAGCGCGCGCGCTCTTGTAAGCGCACACGCTTGGCACACGCGAGGTCGCACGTAAATTCGAGCCCCTATGTATATATATATACATACTACGTACGTAGTCATACACAAATAAACATGGCGAGAATATACGCTCGGTGGGCAAAAGTTTAATACTTTTTATTTCAGCGCAGCTTCTCGTGCAGCAAAGTCGACTTCCTTATGGCGAATCGCGAGCCCGCAGGCGCGCCGCGAGAGACTCTTTGCGGCGGGAAGAACTCCCTCTCCTTCCCTCTTTCTCTCTTCCTCATCGACGCACACGAAGTGGAACTTCGAAGATGTCGGCATTTTTTTTTATATATTTTTCACCCTAACCTGATCCTGTTAGTCCGTCTCACCGAGTTTCGTCTCGATGTAAACTTCGAAATCGTGGACACGCGTCCATAAATACGAATAACGAGAATGTTAAAAGCCCCGACATCGTTATTAAACGTCGTTATTATTTCGGAATTATTTTGCCAATGTCGGAATTTGGAGCTGGACAAACGCGTAAAAAAATATGTGGGTCCGTTTCTTTCTTTGCCTCGAGGGGTAGGTATAAACGCGACCGTGTTTGTATCGCGATACTCGGAAACCGGCAAATCACCGAGATCTAGGCCCCTCGTGTTGACGTAGGATCACGAGGTCCTTTCCACGGATACGCACGATGACACACTAGTGACAAGGGAATAGGGCAATATTTCGGGACGAAAAAATAAATTCAATCTACCGTGCCGTATAGGTACGTGAAATTATGATCTCTCTCTCTCTCTCAGGTCACGAGAGACTCTCTTCCGCTCTGCAGCAAGGGCTCGCCCGAAAAAAATGGCTATATGTACCGCTACACCCTCGACCGTGTCCGCAGAGAGCCGCTCTCTCGAAAAAAAGGGACAATAATGGATATTTATGAAACGGCTCGAACGGTGTCTCTCGTCCCAAAACGTTTGTTCTCAAATTGCTCAATATCGCGTAAGAAAACAAATCCTATCCATATATTTCTATTTCGACGGAAGAAGATTGAGACACGTCGGAGCGACACGAAAATCGCGTAATAATAAAATAAAATGAAAATAAAAAAATAAAATAAAAAATAACGAGAGACGAAAATTGGGAGGTTACGCGCGAGGCGCGCAACGATTCAAGAAGTAAAGGAAGAAAAGATCGGGAGTATCCCGATGTGTCTCGTCGGACGGCCACCTGCTCCGTCACGCGCTCTTTCGCTCCGTGATTCGTTCAGCTGTCCTCGAATAATATAATGGCCATCCGTGATATAACGTGAATATAATAGGCGCTTCTCGATAATTCGGGTCTCTCGACGCTATAAAAAACGGAGCGCGCGTACTCACGTGTGCCCTGCGCATGAAATACGTATAACAAGGTCGATACGTCGTATCGACGACCGTCGTATCGAGGTGGATATCGCGCTGAATAATTCCCGAATTTTACTGTATCGGACGCAGGTAAGGACTCTCGCGTCTCTTTATTCTACATAATGCATGTATCGACGTAAAAAGGATCGTGCCGACGTTCACCTCCCGTTCGCTCGCTTACTTACGGGAAAGTGGGCGCATCCGAGAGTGCGCCCGTACCAACTATATACATATATGGATATAAATTATATACATATATTCGAAGAAAATATGCCCCGGTACGGACGCTGGTGCACGTTTCATATTCGGCGGTTCGTGTCTCGGCACCGACACACTGGTAGCGAACAATCAATTACATTGGGCAATAATACAGTATAGCGCGGCAAAAGGCAGACGGCCGTACTCGAGACGGACTTGCCGCTGTATAAGATGCGAAGGATCTCTTGTCCATTTTTACTCTGACCGGTTATTACGTTCGAATTGGAGCGCGCGAGAGCTTGACTTCCTCGTTCCTTCGGAATCGTTATATATCGAGGTATGTATATTATATATATAGGTACGTATACAATATATAGCACGGCATTGCTTTTGTCCCGAGCGTGCGATACTCTCCTCGTGAAATCTTATGCCTTTACTTATATCTGTTATGTATGTGTGTGTGTATTTCTGTGTGCGTGTGTGTGTGTGTGTGTAATATCGAATTAAAGTATCGCACTTTCGTTTCACTTTGAACTTCTTTCTCGTGATTGGACTCACCTCGAAGTTTCTCGCGCGTTTCGTGTATCGGTCGGTAGAGAAACAAATTTAGAGAGGCAGAACTCCGGTCTCCGCGGTGTACTGGTTTCTACATATATGTATATGTATATATCTGTGTATATAATATAATACTTATTTCGCGGATACGGTACACGTTGCAGAGCAATCGATTAGCGTTCCGGCATCGAAAAGGATTGGAGAGCTTTCTTCCTCGAGACCTCACGTAACATCTCACCGGGTAGGTCAATCAATATGGTCGGACGTGAATCGTGGCCGACTTGGAGTTCGCAAGAGACGATATGGGTCCAGGGGAGGGAGTTCGCGAATGGACCAGCTCGCCGACTCTGGATTTCATGAAAATAACTATTCGTGTCACATAAAAAATCTCTAAATAACGATCTTTCTTTTCGTCGTAATTTCGTAGCCTTTGTATCATTATTTGCAGATAAATGGAATTCGTTGATTTGACCTTGAAGGGTTTGATAGCTCAGTCTGGAAGCGGTTCATTTATGCAGACGTTCTCCCACGTATCGCGTACCAACGTACAGTAACGACTAACAATAAGAACAGTCGTTTCGATCGCTTCGACGGTGCACCAACCCAGAAGAAATCCGCCCTCGTTGCGGTCTCGGACCGAGAAGTGAGAGATATCGAGGGTCCTCCTCGTACCAGCGAGGTCAGGCGCGCAATAATACCCGTGGGCAACAATGAAACCGCTCTCCCTCTCTCTCTCTCTCTCTCTCTCTCCATCGTATCATCTCGCGCCCCCATTACGCTATTATAAATCACGCCCCCGATACACTTTTCTCTCCCTCTTTCTCTTTCGAATCCGTGATCCAGGCTCAACGTGCACTCGTTGCCAGAGGTCTATATATACGATAAACCGTAATGTAACATACGTCGTTGACTCGCTGGCAGGTCAGTGAATAGCGCGAGACAAAATTTTCAGAACATTTAGATCCGATTTGAATTAATTGAGAATCAAGGTCAATCTTAGTTGACCGAGGTCGTGTGAATATGAGAAATTTGTATGTTGTAGCAGAATTTGACGATCGGACTGATAAGGATAGACACGCGGTTTTGCATAGTTCGAAGAAACAAATTAAACGAATCTGCTTTCCCAGATTTCATAATTCTTCGAGTTTGCTTCGAGGAACGATTAAAGAACAAGTTTCGGGATGAACTTCGACGTAGTCCTGTACAGGACCGACTTCAAAGCCGGCCGGGTTGCGTTCATCAGGCGCACTTGCCTCGTTTCCTACCGCAGCATCGTATTTTTCTCTCATCGTCAGCGCAAAGGTCTCTTGGACGAAAAAACTCAGGCGATGAATTTACAATCCGGTTCGGGCGAAAATCTCGTCACGCACGAACGGGACGAAAAGCGGGCATGGACGCAACGAAAATTATCAGCTATAAAATTTTAATTATGCCTACTAATCTACCCCGACCATAGAAGCAACTTCGGTATTATAATAATTACGCGCGGAGCAAAATATTACTTTTCCCGGGAGAGAGAGAGAGAGAGAGAGAGAGAGAGAGAGAGAGAGAGAGACGCGAATTTTGGGCACTGTTTGCCTTTTTCTTCGAAAACGTTTTTTTTTCTTTCGACTCTTCGTTACGAGACGAGAATTCTCGCGAGGAATCGAGATTTACAGTTGTTAAAATTGTCTCGTAAAATTTCAATCACCATAAAAGCGTGGAATTTAATCGAGCCTCCGAGGTGTTCTATTTTTCTTTATATACGAGACTTGCCGGTGTATGCTGCACGACTGTGCCGGCTACGCGCGTGACTCCCCTCTCCCTCTCCCGAAAGGGTCGACGCTTTACCATCCCGAAGAGTGATTTTTTGTACACAAGCCGAAAAAATGTGCGTTTTATTTTGTTTGTTCGGGATCGCGTAATAATTTATTACACCTGGAATGTAGATTCGAGCGAGCGGAGAGGCGGCCTTGTCAAAAATTTATTGGCGAAAGGGAACGTGTTATTTTTACAAGATTCTTTCTCGTATGCGCGCGCAGCCCTTGCGTGAGTCTGCATCTCGGAAAAGAAAGATCCCCTATCGGCATATTCGATTGCATTTTACAACTGGCGAAAGGTACATGCGACGACTTAACGTTGCGCTTCGACGTCGAGACCCTGCCGTGTTCGCGTGCCGATCGTATGGTAGAGTCGCGTTTCTGAAAAAAAATACGGACATATTAAGATGGCGGTGTAACTCGAGAAGCGCAACGAACAACGGCACGACTCGTGGCGTTGCCGCGCACACGGTCTTTTGATTAATGCGTGTACGCTCGAGGGAAGCTTTTGCGCCAGCGGTTATACAAAACATCGCATAATCCACGTTCTCTTCTCCGCCATATTCGGATTACTCATAAAACGGTGCTTTCACGGACAACGATGAAAATTACAATTGCGCTGGAACGTTTCGTGTAACGAGAGACGCGAGATATTACGAAATTTCCCGAGATTACAATTTCAACCTCGATTTTTTTTTTAATCCGACAAAAGCAACAATTTACTTGATTCATTTGAAAAACATTAAACAAAAACATAACATGAAAATTCATATAATTCATTATGAAATTTACGAAACTCGTAAAATCATAAAAATCTCAAAACTCACGAAAATATTTTAATTTTCTAATCTCGGCTATAAAAAATACATTCGCACCTCAATTGAAATCTTGAAAGAAAGAAAAATGGATAATAAAAATAACAACGAAGAAATAAAAGCCTTTTTAAAAGGAAAGAATTTAATAAATTACATCGACCGTTCGAAAATAATTACATTATATCTCCTCTCGAGGCTGGCAAGAATACGAAAAAGAAAATGCGTTTCAGCGAAATTGTGTAAGCGCCACATATCGCGAGTACGTGAGGTGGTACGCCAGAGATCGTTTTACGCTCTCGCGTTAGCCTCTGGAACGGCATATCGTATCCATGGCTGGAAAAGTTCTCTGGCGCGATGTTGAAGAGGGAGGAGCAAGGGGGGTTGGCGGGTTCATCGCAGGGTCAGGCAGGTGCTCGGCCGGGCGAGAGAGAGATAGGGAGAGGGGTCACGTCTGACACCCACGGGCACGATGCACACAGCCATCTTTCTCGTATGCGCGAGAGTGATAATACTCCGCCTTTACGCACAGACTGCGTGCGCATATCCTCTCTCTCTCTCTCTCTCTCTCTCTCTCTCTCTCTCTCTCTCTCTCTCTCTCTCTTTCTCTCTCTCTCTCTGTTCGTTACTAATGCCGAGACTGCTGCATCTTCAACGTAAAGGAGCGCTCGTCTAATGAGATTCCGTGTAAGCGTGAGAGAGGCGTGCGCGCCCACACGAGCCTCGTCTTGCAAAGCGTGTACACCGTACGAGAAGATTGTAAGTACAAAACCCGTCGAGTCGATGCTCACCGATGGAATTTCATGCTGCTAGGGAATTAGCTAATCTTGAGGAACGAGAAAAAAAAAATAAAGAAAAGCAACGACGAACGAGCAATGTCTTGCGAATTTTGTTTCGCTGGAAAAATTGCACGCGCACGTCCCGACTGCAAATCCGTTCGCGAGATAGGGGTCGAGAACGCGACCGTGAAATGCGTACCTTGGGAATTAAATCGGTGGACGAGAGAGAGAGGGAGAGAGAGAGAAGCAGAGAGCCCAAAGAATTTATTTCAGCGTGTAGGTAGCGTTTTTTTGCTTTTCGCGCGAAAGACTCTGATGAGAGTTTCATCGAAATTCACGAGCGTTTCAACGGTCGTAAAAAAGTTAGCAATATCGTGCGGCAACGGTCGAAAGCTGAGGTGAAAATTATTGTTATTTGTTATTAGTATTATTAATAGACGTGAGACGTGATCTAAGTATTTTTCATTCCAGTCTAGACTGGTTTTACTTACAAAACATTAACTCGGTTATTGATGACATTGTCGCAAGTAATGCAATTTAAATCTCGGATTGATCGGCTCGAGGGTGAACTACGTAAGCAGTGCTCCGATAAAAATCGCGGATCTGACAGCGTCAAAATGTAAACGGGCGTTTCTTTGAAATCTTCGTGGTTATAATAACCATTCGGTTATATATATTCGAGGAGAAAGAGACGAGCGAGTGTCAAAAGGCGAACGGAGTAGGCATGTATGATATTAAAGAAATCTGAATATACAATAAAAATATTCATGCCCCGGGGTGGTGTAATAAAATTAAAAAATATTCTTTTTTTTCGGATAAGATACGAAAACCGGACCTTGGCGAGGGCTATAGCGGCGGCGGCAGCAGCAACAGCAGCAGCAGATTATCTCTCTTTCACTCGTAATCATTAGTCTTCTTGGGAGTGAATAGCTGAGACGAAAAAAAAGAAAGATGGAAGAATTATTTCGGACGAACCTGCGCGGTGAGCGCAAACAGGTGGACGCTTCGCGGCTGCTGCGGATTTCGTAGCCGCGAGTAATGAATTAAATTAATATTAATCTGGAGCACGGAGAGAGAGGGAGAGAGAGAGAGAGAGAGAGAGAGAGCCAGCGAAATTCTTGGCTGACCCGTGTATACCGTGTGGCTACTGTAATCTGCATAATGCCAGATTTCACAGCTTCATTTTTTTCGAGCTTCCCGACGCGTCGCGACTACGACACACGCCTTTACGAGAAACAGAACACGTGGTTGCTGTGTCAAAAAGTCACACCTTTTCGTATATAACACGGGATTTCTTAATCCTGGCCATGATTCGTAAATTCTCAAGAGGATTTTCAAAAGGACGCGAGACAAGAGATCGGTGTAAAAAACAGTCGCGGATTTAAAAGTCGTTGAAACGCATGAATTTTCATAAAACTTAGACAAGACCGATTAATCGAACGTAACGAAATTCTTCTTATTTTCGCAATATCGGTGTCTCATTGAAATAACCAAAAAATGGGACTTCCAGTGTTTGGAAATTAACCAAAGTTTATAAAAATCTTCGAAATAATAATGATAATAATAATAGTTATATATTAAGAATATATAATCTATATAATAAGAATAATAATTTATCTATAAATTAATTGAATTCTGATAAAATTAGTAAATCATTTATTACGATACAAATATGAATTTATTATACCAACAATTATTATTATTTTATTGTTAATTATTAAAATAGTAATTAAATTGTTTGATGGAATTATTGGCTCGATAACCCAAGTAACCTACGACAAATTATAAATCACGAGAGATTTACGAAAAAAAGCCCCGGAAGTCTCGAATGTCACGGGTAAACTGAAATTAACGGTGAATTTTTCTTCACGGTGTGAAATTTCGACTCACTGCGTAAAGGGGATAACAATACAAACGGATTAACTCTCAGCTCCCAACTCCCACGGTATCAGCTCACGAAACGCGTGATCCCGTGAAAATCGTTTCTGCCCAGTCGATCTCATCGAGAAGCTCAATGGAAATGATCGCCGGTGGTCCTGCCACGACGTTGGTCATGCCCGATCAAGTGCCAGTAGAGCTAACGAAAAACGTAGCTACACCTTCTCGCGTGCCCTTGGGGCGGATGTAAAAACCGTCAAATTCGAGACGAACATTTAATTAACGAGTTCGAATTCTTCAGAAGGAATACCAGTCCACAGTTCCCATGTAGACGGATTCGTATCGAAATGGAGGGTTGATAGAAAGGCGTGGTAATCCTCGCTTATTCTTCCATTAACTCTCTTCAACGACTCCCGTTTACCGAAAAAACTTGCTAACATCATTCTTTCTCACATCCGTCTTGTAAATAATCTGGTCACACTCTCGATTTCGTAATTATTATTTCGTTAATTATCTCTTACGATTAATTGCTTTTCGTACGAAAAAGGTTAAAAACAAAAATCACGAGTATATTGATTAGAAAACAATAATAATGATTACAGCGGACTCGGATCGCACGAAGAGAATACAAAGTTGCGCCTCTGATCACTTAGCGCTTCGTCCGAGTTATTTGTTGCGGCGAGAAACAGAGGAAGATCTCGCGGGTCTTTGTGCAGGCTCGAAAGCCCCGAGGGAAGCCTTTAGAGAAAAGGCACACGTATCGTTTATTGCTCGAGATAAAAAGACAAGGAGTTCGAGGGAGAAACAAAAAGTAACGAAGAGAGAAAAACAACTCCCTGATCGCGTATCTCTCACGCTTCGTCGTATCGCGCGGTTAAAGTGAAACTGACCGCCCCACTGAAATTTACACCGAGCAGTAATGCCAAACCATTGATCAGTTTCACGTAATTCTTACGGTAAATAAAAGTACGCGTGTGTGTATTGTCGCGTCGTATACAAACGACGCAAGACCTTTTCCCCACCTCTCTCATTTCTCGCATCGTGCGAAAGTTAGACTTATTATCCAATTACATCGATTTCAACGGGACAAACGAGGTTGCCGACTGCCAGATGTCACGAGCGAGAAGGACGAGGTGTCTGCGACTCGGAGAGCTTCTAGATATGCCGACGCGCGGCTTCCCCGAGGACGAAGACGAGGACGACGAGGACGACGAAGACGACGACGTGCCGGCGTCAGCACGAGAATGCGCTCGGGTCTTCAACGCGGTAGACACGAAGATCGTTCTCTCGCGAAACTCTCGTCGTCGTTGTCGTCTCGCGCTCAAAATCTCACGAGATCACGCACGATATATAAATATACATATCCATATTCTTAGCGCACGATGAAGCTAACCGACCCAGAGACCTTTATCCCGGGACTTTCGCCGCGCTCGGTCAACTTCACCATGCGTGACCTACCGTAGGCAAGATCTAAATTCTCTTCGGGGTAAAACGCCTCTAGTCTTTATCTGCGCTTCTATTCGCCATTTTGCATAACTATGATAAACCCTAATACGAAAAAGGAGGATGATGGGCCATTAGGGAGTCCTTTTGAACGCCCGGCTTCCGTCTTCTCGGCCCCTTCCCCTCCACACAACCGCCCCATTTCGTGAAAATAACTCCCCGCGGTCAAATAGATTACGAAATCTAAGCTGCATCGTGACCAACGAACGTCGATTTTTTTCTCGCCCCCCGGGCCATCGCAAGACTGCGCATGCGCATGGCCCGTGGCTATATGCGTGCACCCCAGAGAGTTTGTGACCACCACATCGCTACTCCTCGCTTCCTTCATCTTCTTTCTTCTCGAAACAATTTATAAGCCTCCATCACTTTGAAAGTTTCTCAAAGTAATCCGCGGCACCTCTTGCGTGATTTCTTGCTCGCCGAGATTCGCCGCACACGGCATATCTAGCGTAAATATTTATATATACGTGTATAATACTTTAATGGCCGAGATCACGTGTCACGCATAGTCGGAGGAGGGAGGACGAGGGATGGGAGGGAGAGGAGGGTGGAGCGAAAAAATATCTCAGAGCCACACGATCGTTCATAGAGAACATATGGTGTTTACCAATCTCACGTCTTAATCGCGCACACGCTTGTTCGCAAATTAGCACTCGTTTTCGTCTAATTCACGCCGAATAACTTTGCGACCTGTATAACCTCGTTGATACACGGTTTTTCGTTTTCTTTTCATAAGCGCGTGTGCCTGTATGTGCTTTAAACCTCAAAGAAAAAATATGTTTCCGACCGCAGACTCGCTCGGCGATCGCCGAAGGGTGACTATAAAATGATCGCCGGCTATCTGCGGTTCTGCTCGATCTCTCACCTATACGTAGAGAGGGAGACGGGAATAAAGAGAAAGAGATTCTTCTTCGAGTCTTCGAAGCTTTACAATATCGCGCGGGCAGTTCAAAAGCGATCGTAATAGAATAAGAAAATTGCTTCGTAAACTGATCTCATTTAATATATGTATATCTCGAACGGACGTGGCTCTTGTGAGCACGTTTTCATTGGCCGTATTCTCCGATACATCGCGGCAAGCTTTCTCGCAGTTCTCCCATCAAAGAATATTTAAAAAAAACTTTTTTTTTCATCTTTCGATCCAAAAGTTGCAATAAAAAAAATCACTCGCGGCATTAAATAATAGATTATCATATTTAACGTTGATATCTTTTACAGCCGATATCCTACGAATCGGTCCATAAATTTTCCAACTATAAATTCACGTTTAACGAGATGAAGACTCTCGCAAAATTGTCATTCGTTAAAACCCCTATAACGCTCGTAAGTTCACCTCCGGTGATTTCTCAGGTTTCTATCGTCATTATCATAGTCGTCGTTTCACTTTATCTCCGTTTATGCCATACACATATCTCATCCAGACGAACGTTGCATACACACACATATATTATATATATATATATATATATAGCGATATGATCCCACAGACAGATGGATCACGTCCAACTAGCACCGAAAGTACGAGCGAGGGGGAGAGAGAGAGAGAGAGAGAGAGAGAGAGAGAGAGAGATGCGTCTCTCCTTCTTCTATACGATGCACTTACGTGCACAAACTTCCTTCTCTATATCCTGATGGCCGAGGGAATTCTCGTGCACAGCATCTCGGGACGCATAAACGAGAAGCTCGTTCGCCGTATCCTTCGCTGTAAGTTCGCAGTGGCTGATATGCGCCGCCGGTTTGTGAAGAGAGTGCATATATATACAGCGGGCAAGAGCGAAGCGCATCACGGATAATGAGCCGACGTAAAACAGAAGCGAACCATCTTCCTCGTGGCTCTCCTCGCGTCAGTGAGAGATGCACAGGTGCAAACGAGACACCCGCAACATTATACGGCACCCGCGTGTGATACAAAATGTTGATGGACGATCTCTCTCTCTCTCTCTCTCTCTCGCAAGCAAAGTATAATCATCATTCGGTGCATTATACCGTATTAGCGAGCATATATATGTGTAAGACGTTAAATTACAATACAACTCCCCGTCGATTTAGCCCACGGGGATGAGAACACTATGATATCGGGAATGGGCAGCCCGTATCTCTTTAGAATCAAAGATGCTGAGCGAAGTTGCCGAAGGCGATCTCCGGCTTATGGGGAGTAAGAAAAGACGTGCCCTCTCGACGAAGTGAGCCGAAGGGAACGGAACGTAGGAACGCGGAGAGGAGCGAAAAGCCCCCGGATCGGCAGAAGCAAAGTGCCGTGCGGCTACCCTATGCATACAGAATGTATGTTGGCTACCAGAAGCATAGTAAGAGTGGAATGAGAATGAGAGAATGAGAGAGAGAGAGAGAGAGAGAAAAGGGGAAAGAGTGAATTTATTATATGAGCTAATTTACCGCCGGGTGATGTATGAAGCGAGAAAGAGAGTGGAGAGAACTTTGGCGAAAGATCTTCCTTCTTTCGAAGGATCAGCCTGTGAGTCTACGAAGAATCGAGTCATCTCTCTCCCTCTCTCTCGCGCTCTCTCCATCTCTCGGTCTCGTAAACGCGAAATCTTCGACGGAACGTTGATTATACTACCGGGATCGAAAGATTTATGGATTTTCACCAAAACTACTCTTTTACGTCATAAATTTTATACTATGTACGTTTTTCGTTCTATCCTTAAGGGAAGAATATTAGATTTTTGTTAGGGAACCTGGATTAGATGATATAATCTTACGCTGTCTTATTTCTTTTTTCGCATGGTGAACTTATCTCAATTATATCATAGTCCTTATTCAGAAAAATTAGCCCGAGGCTACGACTGGGCTATCTTCTCCTCGGGATGCTGCGCCCTCTCTTTCTCTCCAGTAACCTTGAATTATTTAAGCTAGTGGGGGGGGGGGGGGGGGGCTTTGGCCGCAGCACCGTGCATTCCGCTTTACTCGGCGAAACCGGAACATATTGCGTAATTGCGAGAAAGGGGGAAGAGTAGAAAGAGGGAGAGAGCGTACTTGAACATATTTCGCGAGTGAATCTCGCGAGAAGCTCTTTGGACCGAACGAGCAGTGGAGCATAAATTTTCCAGTTACCCCAGCCCGTTACCTTTTACTTGACTCTTTATCTCAGTTATTCCGCCTCCGGTGCAATTATTCGAAACCCGAGAGAGATTCGTCCGGACAAGGCGAACTATGCGGTAACCTGCCTTAAATCTATATGTACGTACGTAGGTATTTACGAAAGAATCGAGGGTAGTCACACCCTCGTTTAGCCTTTGCCTTCATGCTGTTTGAGAAGAAGGAACACATTTGCACAGAATTAAGTTTTTTTTCTTTCTTTTAAATTAAAGAATAATTATTTTCAAAATGAATCAAATCAAATAAATTTCATCAACGTCCCAATAAATATATTTTTTATACAACACTTTTTTATTTACTCCCTCGTTTCGTCTTAGACCTTGCGCTATTTCAGAACGAGCAATATATTTTACCTGAATTAAGATTTTTTTCTTCTTAATAAAAATAAATAAAACATTTATAACGAACAAACGAATTAAATTTAATTCGAATCTCGATAAATATATTTTCTTATACGACCTTCATTTTTCTCTTTCGTTGGATCGAGAGTTCTCGCACTCACGACACCGTAACTAGTTTAATATAGCGAATATTCGCGATGGGACATGAACTTGTTTGGACAAACAACAATAATGAGGTTGTTTGCGTTGGCACTTGAAACTTTTATTTCGAGTGTTGTAACTCTCGCGTATATATTTTTATTTCTTCCCCATCGTTTTTTATTGTTCTTAAAACGCGTGTCCCTCGCGATGATCGACTCGAGTACCTATATACGTATATACATATATATGCACGCGTGCGTATTACACAAGAGAGTATTATACGATCGTCCAGAAGGACTTACCGCGAGAATATCCGAGAAGCTATCAACGTAAATCAATAACGGGAGCACTTCGACGTCTTATAGGCCAGCTGCTTCTCTCGGGTGCTTCTGCTCCCGCATTCCATCTATCTATTGCTTTTTTCATACTACCACAAATATATATAGATATATACATGTATATATAAATAGATAATGTATATACTTTAGGAGAAATCATTGACGCGCCGATGATGTTGTAAATCACGATTTACGTACGTGCTTGTCACTCTGATTAGCAAATTCTCAAAAAAATTCACGACATACGATGCAAATTTGTTTAAACTGTTAGAAAAACGTATGTAATTTGATTTTTTTTCTGAAAACATTATTTATCACAGTTTTGTTTTAAATTTGTGTGAAATTTTTTCGAGTTTTTTTATTTTTATTTTTATTTTAACGGGTTTCGTCCGTCTCGCTCCATCTCCTGTGATTTTTTCAAGTTCGAAAAAGTCTCGCTAGCGCGCCCGCAGTTATCTCAGCTTATACTATACATGTAGGTACATACAGATATCTATATAGGTACTCGTACACGAACAAGAAAGAGAATCTCGGGTGCATCGATTCAGTTGCCGCGCGGAACGTCGTCGGCGCGGTGCGGAACAAGATCGCGCAAAAATGATTTCTCTTCGGCGGTCCTGGCAGCTACGATAAATTGTATCTTCGACTTCTTACACAGCAGCAATCATAACTCGTGATAAAATACGAGACGTTTTTATCGATTCTCTCTCGTGTTCTATCTGTATACATTATTTTTCTTTTCTTTCTTCGTTTTTCGTCTCTCTCTCTCTCTCTCTCTCTCGCTTCCGCGATGCGTTCTCGGCTCGCACTCGCGGTCTTTCGCGCTTCAGCCCATCTCGAACCGCTCAAACAGTTCGCCAAGTGCGTGCCTACATATACCTACATGTATACATATTGCTTCGCCGTCGCTTGGAGCAAAATGTTCGGCGGTGCTTTTCTTTGCCGCGCGTCCCTGTACTTTTTACTCGCAGCTGTCGCGCATCGATGACCGATCGTATTTTCGTACGAGAAATCGATCCCATTCCCCGTAATACAAATTTTTTTTCCCACGTAATAAAAGAAAATTGTATGCGAATAAAAATTGATTGAAACACGCGTTGCATAATTTGTAGCCTCGTGAAAAACAAAACAAACAAAAGCGACAATAATTTCTATCGAATAGGTACGTCGTTTAAAGTTGTATCGAAATAGTTTCGTTCGAGATGAGAAAAAAAATGCGTCGCGAATTAATTTTCTTTCCCGCAATACGCAATACGAATAAACTTTCCTTCCCACTTTATTTATCTGGAATAAATCAACGAGGATTCTTTTGACGATAAACAAAAAAAAATGATTGCGATATCGCGGTGTAGGTGGACGCGATTCGCGACTGGAACGATCGCCTCACTCGGCGCTGATACACTTCAGCGAGAAAAAGAGGACGAAAAAGCGAACGCCGTAAACTGCAAACGAATATAGGGGGCACACACCACGCGCGCACCTCCGGTCCTCGTTTCGTACACGTACGAGTCTCTATAAATGTATATAACGTACGTACATACGGGTAGGGGAGATGAGAAAAAGAAAAGCGCAGAGAGTACGTTTATAGTAGGAACGAAATGGATAGGAGGGACGGGAGGGAACGCGCGGGAGTGGGAGGGTGAGAAGGAGACATGCGAAGAGAAGAGGACCAAGGGGCTTAATTAATGAGACGTACGCGCGGCAGGAGCAGCGGCAGCTGCGGATACCAAGATGCATTGTAAATACAACCTCGGAAAAACTATTGTCCTCGAACGAGATTTATATCCGTTCCAATTACACTCGGCCTGCGTTTTTTTCGCTCTCTTTGCGCTTACTCGCAATCTTTCTCTGTCTCTCCCGTGGCCAGCACCGCCAGCACCGCCAGCACCAGCACCAGCAGCAGCAGCAGCAGCAACGGCAGAAGCGAGTTACTCACTCTCGCGAACGCTTCGATTCGGGCTCGATAGGATAGCCCAGCGGGGATACGCGATATCGTCGTTATATACCCGTTCCACCTTCTCTCTCCGCCCCACCCCCTCTCTCTTTCACCCCCTATCACTCTCTCGCTACCGCGCGACGGGACAACAGATGTCCATTCCCGTGGTCAAGCGGTGGTGAGGGCAGCACCATCGCTGTGCAACTCTCTCGCAAAACCCGGCATATATACTGCTCACCGCCGGAAGACTCGTAAAAATGCACCAACGTGTACATCTGTACACACACACACACACACACACACACACACACACACACACACACACAAACAAACATACGTATAACAGTATATAATAGTACTTCTTCCACACGCCACCTCTACTTGCATATGTCTTCCCCTGCGGAGCTTCGCAAGTGCCGCCCCCCCCCACCCCCGCGCCCTCCCGCTTATACCCCGGACACACGACGAAACAAGCATGAGCTCTCGAAAATCCACGGCAGAGTCCAGAAACCCATTACTCCGAGATTTATCGGCTTGTCCAATGAATATTGTGCAGCGATGAACTCTTATATATTATATATGTACGTGTGTGTGTGTGTGAGAGAGAGCATGTGGTAGTTATGTATATAGGACTGTCGAGTGAATATTCTTCCGGGTTTTTATGTTTCGTTACATTTATTTTTAATGTTTTGTTTTCAAAAGGCAAATCGTATGGTGAAAAAAGGCGATTTTTTAGTATGAATCATCGTGTCGGAGCTACGCGTTAAAGTGTATTTGCTCGATGAAAATTCTCAAGGCCGATAAAAAATTTCGTATAATCTCGGGCTTTCCCATCGGATACTCATTTGTTATCAACGCCACGAAGCGCGAAACCTAAGTACAAAACTCGTTAGTCCTACTCCCAGGTCTCTTCCTCTCTCTCGTTGCTGGGGTAACGCGAGGAAAAGAGAGTGATAGAGAGAGAGAGAGAGAGAGAGAAGGGGGCACAGGGGAGTTTCAAGCACCCCAGAGCAAATTCGAGATTAAATTCATCAAAATCCAATCCCTTGGAGTCGAGAGCGCGCACCCTCGGGCCAGAGAGCGTATATCGCTTCTCAAAACCTTTCTCGCCTGCAAAATGAATAATGCATATAAATTGCGCGATGTGTGCATGTGGCGCGCGCCTTCGCTATGTATACCATGAAATTCTTTCTCTCTCTCTCTCTCTCTCTCTCTCCCTCTCTCTCGTCTCGAATTTTCGCTCCGTTTGCAATTTCTCAATCGCATATATCTCCGTAATATCCGTCGTCCAATGGCGAAGCTGAGGACAAATTTAACGGAGAAACGATTAAATGCAGCTCGGATGTAGCCGAGGAGAACGGTGAATGACGGGGGGATTAGAATAGCGCGAGGGATGATCTTTCGAATTAATATTATCGCATAATAACGATAAGACGATGTAAGAAGGATGACAAAAATAAAATCGAGCGGATGGAAAAGTCGCGAGAATGAATTATTGCTCTGTTTGTGTGAGTTGGAGGTTCGATTACTCCGCGAGCAGTGGAGAGTGAGTGATTATAATTGTAAAACGGTAGCGTGTGGCATTGCGAATATATACGTTGCCCGAGGCACGTTCGAGGATCATTGGAGAATGCTGCAGTGGCAATGACCACGGTTCTCTACTTGACGAGATCGTTTAGTTGCTATGGCTCTGTAAAGATTGAGGCTGGGTAATATGGACCACCGAGATATTACTACCAGCGCATAAGAGATCAGCGTGGTCCATATTCCCCGACTTTACTCCAGGCTGACGACCCCTAACAGAAATCATGCGAATAGAATAATTTGAAAGTCGATGGTGACTGGAGGAAGGGTTTTAGGCGTATATCAGCTTATTGGAATTTGTTCACGTTGCAACCCTTCTCATGCGCATACCGGAGAAGCATTAATCGTTCATAATACCGGATCCGGAGGATATTTCGACTGAATCATATAATACAATGTATGCACATAGACTCTCTAAGTAATCTGAAACTATAGTTATATTCGTAGGATTACCGGTGCAAGCTCGATCCAAGGTATACATAGTACAGGGAGCATTACGCGATAAGATTTACTGTCGTATGATCCTCAGACCCAAGGATCTCTGCATAAGTACACGCCTATGCTCGCACCTCACCACGTATTATTAATTCGCCACGAGTGTATATTCCTTATGATAGGTATAAGCTAATACGCTACATATATGTACATGAATATACAATGTGCCTCAAAAGTTCCGCCGGACTAGTACCTGTGGGTAGCTGGCGATTCCACGAATTCATGTGTGATCTCCGCACGATCGTTTTGCGATAGTTTCGAAATGATAGACGATCGAAATTATCCAATCAGAGAGCTGTAATCGATCGCGTTGGAACGGGATCAAGATGATAGCGATAAGTATCCAAAGTTTAAACAGACATTGATCATCAACGGCGCGAAGCCAGTCCGAAGACTGTAGACATCGGCTATGAGCTACAGGTTCTCGATCATAGTTTGTTCGAAGTATGCACACGCACTGCCATAGAAAGAGGAACGCGACGATCCATGTCCCTTTAAACTTCGGATATGCTTTCCGATTGGACGACTCCAATCGCCTCCCATTGAAAGACTATCCCGAATTGATCGTGCGAACTTTGCGCGTGAATTCGTGGCAACGCCAGCTACTTAGAGATACCAAACGGTGGGGGACTTTTGGAACATCCTGTATAAATATTAATGGATACGCTCAATAATCGCATCGCTCAACCTACGCGTTTGCCGGATCCTTCGGAGCACAACCACACTGTGCATAATCCGGCAGCGTGATCCTGCACTCCCCTGTCATGCGGGCGCATGTACTGATGTGTCAGCAGGAGCTGGAACATCGTGCTGCACACTCTCGCGGCTCCCTGAGGCGAACGTGCGACGTATAGGCTCTCACGTCGTCTTGTTCTACTTGGAATATACCAAGTTCTTTCTTACTTAAGGCACGAAGTATGAAGTATACGATGGGCATGAAGGAGTGCTCGAGGACAAAGCACTTACGTTGGGTACATTAAATCTAGACATGGAAAAAATTTGCAGGCTGCTGCCATCTGGAATTCTCGTGGAAAAACATTACGTAATGACTCTAATTCGTCTTTCTTCCAATTTGTATCTTTTAATTGGTACAATGTTTCTGATTTTGTTGAGTTCCTTTATAAATGAATTTTGATACCATAGCAAAAAATCGCCATAAAATTTTATAATTGGATTAATCTGATTTGTATTCGATTCGTGAGCCAAATTTCGTTGACAAATTCACCTAAAAACCAATTTTTAAAATATTAATGCTTTCGAATTATGCTTAACTATCAAAAACTTTGTACAGTTAAAGAAATGTTTTTGGGTACGAGGAAGAGGCAGAAGTGAAGACAAAAGAATAAAGTGCAGTCGAGTGTCTTTCTATACGAATTAACCGCCAAGAATCCTCGCGGTTAGGTTCGAAGGTATACATAAGCCTGAGTTTGTTCGTTCTCGGTGTGTCACAGGTGTCTCTGCGAATCCGCCCGCGGTTCTCGCTGCCGAGCATTTTTTAGCGTCTGTCTCTGTGTCTCTCTTTCTCTCTCTGTCGTCAGCGACGAAATGTTGTCACCGCGAGATCGGCTGCAGCATCGCAGCATCGCAACAGCAGCAACAACAGCGGTCTCGGAGAAGGGGAAATTCATTCTCTCATCGCGGAGACGCGAGCTGTCCCGTGGAATTTCGTCAGGTTGCGAGAGAAGAGAGTGACATACACCAGCGAGCGAGGGTCGTTTGCCCATCACCGCGAGAAATGTCGTTCTGGGCATCTCGCCCTATCTCGCTATCTTTTGTCCGTGGATGAAGGAAGAACGGGGAGGAATACGACCGACGCGAGCCACGGATAAATTGTTCGAATACCTATGGGACTCTCGCGCGAATAACCTTCCAAAGTGCACCTTATAAGAATGTACGAGGCTGGAGGAAAGTGCAACAAAGGAAAAACCGACAGGGTGATTTTTTGTATTCTTGTAAAATTGAAATACGACAATTTCAAAAATTTACATCGACGGAAGCTTCGTTACAGCTTTCCCGGGGATTTAAAATGTTACCGGTACGGCTGTTATTATTTATAAGTTCAATAACAAGAACTTGGCTTGAATTTCAAATCCGTAACCAAATTATTCCAACCGGACTGAGTCGATCCCACCAACCCTCAAAAATCCGCAAGAATAAAGCGCGCGCCTTCGGACATTTCCTCTTTCTTCACCCTTTCATTCTTATACACGCACCGTCCTCTCGCTTCTTTCTCTCCTTCATACTCGCCGAATCAGCTTGTGTGGATTGTATGCAAATTACAGTAGCTGCTACTTGAGCGGCGTATACACACACGTACGCGTATACACATATGTGGCAAAATCTCGCGTCGGATGAGCAGGATGAAGGTAAAACCTTTCGGTGTGTCCGTTTGCTCCATGCCCATCCAGTGAGCTGAAACGGACAGCGGTACACACGAGATCTCTGCTGGCCCCGCGGTGTCTCTGAATAAAACATCTCTCGCGAGGAATTTCAACCCGAGAGAGAGAGAGAGAGAGAGAGAGAGAGAGAGAGAGAGAGAGAGAGCGAGCGAGCGATAGAGAGAGAAATTCAACGCGAAGAGAAGACTCTTCCTCTCGACCCTTGTGTGCGCTGCTGTGTGTAACAAACAGCAGCAGCCAAGCGGGATAGTTGTTAAGTACACGTCGCACCACCTGATGCTAATTAAAATGAAACTGACTTTCGTAGCTCGCTCTCAACTCTTCACCCGCGCCTCGTCCACTCTTTCGCTCTCTCTCTCTCTCTCTCTCTCTCTCTCTCTTTCTCTCTCTCTTTCGAACGAGAACCACTGAGGAATAAGGAGCGCTCTACCGTTTCTGCCTCACGGCTAAGAATATAAAGATCCTACTTAGCCGTTATTACGAGGATGCCTACCTCGTGGCTAAATCATTCCTTGCCACTGTTTTTATACGTTCGGGCAGTCAAAGAGGCGAGTAGGAATACGTGCCGTGGGTGTATACATGCCCGGGATGAAACTACGTTTATTCTCGAGAATTACGGTGGTTAAGTTCCTTCAAGTTCGTCAAGATACTTTTTTTTCTGAATTCTTTTTTTCTTACGTGTACGAGCGAAGATTCACGAGGCAACCTTTCGTATTAATCACGAGTCAACCGTCCGTTGAGTTAGTTATTATTTAACATTGAACCAAATAAATTAATTGCTTTTCTTTTTAATTTGCGTAAATAATTCTATTAATTATGTGGTCGAATAAAAGGAAAATTTTTAGATAAATATGTTGTCGAAATTATACTCGGAGCATATTTATTGTTACGTAAAATATTACGATAACAATACTTTATTTTAATAATGTACAGAAATAATTTTGTTTACAATTGGTACGTATCATTGTAATATTTATAAATTTTTAATCATTTTTATTAGGTGTATGCCCGAGAATTGTAACTTCTTACGAATATCCTGAAGAGATAGTTATCCGTTATGAGACACCCGTTGACAGGAAACAAAAATAAAGTGTACAAGCGTGGACCAGGTGCAAAATGAATGCATGAGGGAGACAGAGAGGGGAGGAGGAGGCGAACACATCACTTTAGAAGAGTACATGGACGTCGAGTGAGCTCGTAAGAGACCTCGCGATTTTACGACGACCGGCGTCTTCACCGGGTATCTCGTTGCAACTACACATATTACTTGGTACATATATTTATGTATACGCTGGCAAGTCGAATTTAATGATCGCAAACTTCTCGCGTGGAAAAACATTATACATTTCTAGACATGAGAAATACCGAGTGAACACTTTCTATCGTAATATTAGAAGCTCATTTCTCTTTCCATGATTCATCGAGAATAAACACGCCGAATTTCGATCATTTTTCAAGCCCTGGAGGACATCGAGTACAATCGGCCATTTCCTGTACTTACAACCAGAAAATCGCGATTTCATTTCCGATTTTTCAGAATTTATGGGTTTTATAGGGGAAAAAATTATACGAATTTTTAATCTTCTCACCGACGAAATTGATTTCGTAGAAGGTATTCTTATTATTATCCATATTATTCTTCAGTGTGGAATTGTCTATCTTGTATACACTTTTAGAATTATATCCGGCAAAAATTTTAATTTGGCCCCCTCTGCAAAACTCCCGTTTCCGGATGTCCGGAAAAATGTTCGGGACCATAATTCTGGACAAATAACCAAGGTACATTTTCACCGAAAATTCCCCGCAAAACGGGAATATTATTATTAGCATTATTTTTCTAACATATAGGAATTCATAAGTGAAAAATCAAGAAAACATATTACACAGGGTTCTAAATTTTTCATCCGTTAATTGCCAAGTACCGGGGGAAAAACATTATATTCGTGTTGTACAGCGTATAAGCTCGACCGTTCGCTCGTTTTTTTAAAAATCCACTTCTCGGTGTCTAAACGATATTTCAGAAATCGTTAAAAATATTTTCACTTTTTAGTGAACTCTAAGCATACAAGAAATTTCGATAGTCTCGTCGAGGACAATTCAGCGAGACTCGACGAGATTGATTCGCGAAGGGGGCTTGACCGAATCGACGTCAGGGATTAACAGGAAAAAATATCAATGTCCCTGTCATAAATCATGACGTTCAGGCCATGGGAAATAATTGATCGGCTCTCGTTTGTTACCGGATATTCCTAGTACATATAGATATATATGTACATCGAGAGCGATCGCATTCTCTCATATCTCTTTCCCGAGTTCGGCCAGTAGAATTATGGCATCACTATAGGAATGAAACGGATGCGAAAGCGCCATTATGAAATATTGCGATCGGTCACGACGAGGTTCCGCGGTTCGGCGCCTGGAGTGACACATCTCTATGCGATATGTCTCATCATGGGGTATATATTTATACGAACATACGTCTACATATATCGCCGTTTTCCCTTCTGTTTCTCGATGGGAATCACAGCGAGCAGTTTGTGTGATTTAGCATAATTGACGAAGTTATCGCCCTTTCTCTCTCTTCCCTCGGTACCGAAATACTATCATTCACTCGGAATGACCGAGAAGCTTCGTTGACACAACCGCTTATTAGGAGAGCAGCACGCACGAAGCTGTTCCATACACGGAGAGTTCGAGCCACGCGAATGGTGATACGTCTTTCGCGCATGCGCACTCTGTTACTTCTCCCTGCCTTCGTCTCACTCGCTCTTTCTTTCTCTCGCTCTCTCTCTCTCTCTCTCACATGTATATATAGCCGTATTTCTCCGCCTGATCACTCGCAGTGTTGACTGACAAGAGAGAGAAACGATCGTGAATGCGCGCTTACACATCAGCGTCAACTCGTATTAATAATTTTCACACGACGCGCCCTCGGCTCCACCCCTCCACCCTGAGACGCGTTATATTCACCGATAACGTCCGCCGTCCGTATATTTACCGCACTTGCGAGGGAGAGAACTTCTGCAATTTGTCTTCGTGAGTCGACGCTCCGATATTCGATTTGCGATCGACGATGAGTCCCTTGTGCGTGGTTACGCATTTATGTCGATGGTTAGGACGCGAGTAACGATGGAACATCGGCGTCTCGATCGATCGTCCCGATACTCGATCAATTCGATTACGATGATTATAGTAATCGGGGCAATTTTCTTAGGGTTTCTTTTTTAAGGGTGCGTTGAAAAATTCATTCGATAATCCATTACGGTCTTCGAAGATTGTTTGAAGATAAATGGACGATACGAACCTTCACATTTAACAGAAATTACTCAAAGTAAATATGTTCCATCCTTTAAATTGTTTTCTTAAAAATCGTCGAAAATCTGCAATACGATTTCGTATTCTCGTTGCTTACAGGAGACAATTATCCGAATTTTCGAGGTTCAAAGTATCGCATGAAAATCGGTAGTGTGCGGCAATCGAAGGAAATCCTTCCTTCCGGATCGTACGGTCACCGAGATGAGATTTTGCTCGAGATTTCGCCTACATAGCGAAGAGAGTAGAAGCAAAGCTCGTGCCGACAAATACTCTCCGTCCTTTTCTCTCCGAATTCTTGGCAGTGGTACGAAATGGTTCAAGATCGAAGGTGGCGCTCAGGGGGCTTAATTTATACCGCCCGAATGGAAACTCCTTAGCGCCTAAAACGACGCTTATCAGGCACGATCGAGAGGTTCGATCGATATTCCTCTCTTTGGTCGGGAAGATTCGATCGCACGGACCACGCTGTTGAGTGAGAACGAGGAAAGAAAAAGAGTGGGAGAGAGAGAGAGAGAGAGAGAGAGAGAGTGAGAGGAGATAATGCAAGGGGATAAAAAAGAGAGCGAGGTGGGCCGAAAGCAAAGAGTTTGGAGATCGCATCGCATCTCTCGCGGGAGCGCGCGGTTCTATTGTTCTTCGTCTCAGTGGCCACACCTCGTCTCTGTAATTACAGACGGAACTTTCTCTTTCTCTCTCTCTCCCTCTCGCTTTCCAGTTGTAGGAAGCCCTTTGATGGTAGACGGCATCCCGAGATTCTTCCATCTCTCTCTTTTCTTCCCTTTCATGCCATTAAAACAGGCATAAAGCCTCTTCTACATAGCGTATAAACGCCATTTTCTCCGTCCTTCGCGGCGATCGATCCTAGACGAAGACGCAAGGAACTCATCAGTCACGAGAGAGGCAAACGCTTGGACTTTGAATTTAAAGATTTTCGAAAAGTCTCCGTTATTAGCACAATTTGCAATATCGCGAAATAATATGTATACCTACGGATGGCTCGGGAAAATCAGCAATTAGAAACTGAAGAAATTTAAGCAAAAAAACCTCAAAAATTCCCAATAGTCACGGGAAACAGATTGCTTCCGAGAGAAGTCGTAATTTTATGTCCAAAATGAAAGCAAATACAAGTCAAACTTATGTGACTTCGAATGGTCTGTTGTTACTTTTCCCGACCCTGTTCTCTCTTTTCCGCCGTTGCGGTGCAGGACCAAAAACAAAGGTTTTTCGTGGTTTATGTGACACTTATAATCATCACGAGCGGCCAGGGGTTGTTACAAAAGAGGCGGGACTCAAAGAGAGAGAGAGAGAGAGAGAGAGAGAGAGGCGTGAAAAAGGCTTTCTCCGCGAATTCGTTACTTATACCTGGCTCATCCCTCGAAATCATAAGTTCTCGAGGCAACGCGTTGGTGGAACACGCAACACCCCGAAAGAAAGAAAGAACCCCGTGTGTGCGGTAAGTTATGTGCGTCCGGAAAAATTTGTGTGTTTCGGATGTTCATAAAACCGTGCGCGAGAGAGTGCGCGAGAAACGACTTTTTCGTCTCACTGGGGCGGTCGGGCAGGGGTGGGAAGGGGGAGGGTGCGTCGGTGAACACGTATATAATTCTCGTGGTGAAGCCCACAATGCGGAGAAAGATATTACGATCGTAACTCAGAAAACAAGGAAAGTTTAAAAAAATACCCCCTGCTCGGTTAAATTATATAGAACGTATTTATGCTTTTTTCCTTTTCTTTTTTTTTTGGTGGAAGACAACTTATGTTTCATCGATTAATCGAAAGAGAGACCATCTGTCACAATTCTTCGATTACCTCGAAAAAGGTTTATTACTAGCTAGGCTTAAGGGTGCACAGACTTATATCCAAGCCTTAAATTAAACACCTTAAATAATATACAGGTTTGTTATTATTATTATTGTAACGTCTAGAAGCCTAACTTTTTATGTCCATTCGGGCGAGCATACATGATTTTATGACGGCGAACGCGCACGGGCAGCAGCATCGCCATCAACAAGCTATCGAGTTACCCTGACCTACCGTAAAGTTAAAGCTTCTCCCTTTCTCTCTCTCTCTCTCTCTCTCTCTCTCTTGCTCTCTTTTACTCCAGAATACCGCGAACGATAGCCGGTAGCTACGCGGTCAGGCAAGATTATCACCGGGACGAATTTCATCTTGAAAACTCATTCGCCCAACGATGGAACGGCAAACGTGGTGGTGCAATGAAAATAAAAAATATATATATTTTTACTACCCCTTCGAAGCTTTTGATCGTACGCCGCGAGCCGATATACGTTCTATCGTGACTATACGTTTGCTAGGTTCGCGACGAGAAAGAGGAAATGGGCATTTAGACTCAAAGAACGTTCGTGGCTAGAAGGCCCCTCTCCAATTTCACTCGATAGTTTTTTGCGATCGTAAACGCGTCCCAGAATTAACTTTCGCTTCTCGACGAGAGAACGCACGCCCAAGAAAGATTCCAGAAGCGAGAAGCCAATTAAAAAGGCTCTCGACGTGTGACCCGAGCACACTGCGAAGTTTTAAAAACTGATCGGTACTTGCCTCCCCGCAAAATTCTGTTCTTACCAAAGTTTTCTTCGGTTCGGTGTCCTTACGACATTGAAATATCGATAAATTGGAAAAAGATCAATATCGTATGTAATTTCGAATTTTAATCGGAAAATTGGAGAAAATTAAGGACAATTATTATATCGTTCGCAGTTTGTTGGCAGTTGAAAAGTGATAAGCATACGATATTTCACCCTTTCGAAGGGTTTTGTGAAAATGTAAAAACATCGATATTTCAAGGAACTGTAAATTTCCTTTTTACTTTAACCGATTTTTATCAGCACAAAAACTGTTTGAAAATTAGCGCGGAAAGCCGCAATCGAAATTTTTCTGGCTGTCGTGACGATTTAAACATTTTAAATTATCGATCGAAAGTGAATTCACACGAATCGACCAATAAACTGAAACACGTCTACAAAACTCAATCTATTATAAATTAAATGACCACCGCGCAGTTGCCAATGTGGAGAAAATGAAAATGTCAGCCATCGGAGTCGGTAAAACGAATTTTTGACAATCAACTAAACAGCTCAAACTCTTTTTATCATCAATAAACTTCATAGAATATTTATAGAATCGCAAATGTCCCGCGGAATAAGTATATACTATCCTTGTGGTTGATCGCAGGATCGATCAGCAATAGGAGCACACGGTCATCGATAAAGACACTTGTACGTACACAGGAAACCGGTAGTAAAATCGGCTCGAGGGCAAGCGCACCTGCGCACTCTAAATAGTATATACACCAAGGATACGGGCAGATCATACCTATACTAACATATTATCACGTTTATTATAATTCCGTCGACGATGTAAGCTCGAATAATAATTTACCGTCAATAAAGCGAGTATTTTAATAGATCGACTGAATTATAGTTATATATCCGCAAGCATATCGAGGTGATCGATTCAACATAGTCATATAATCTTAATGCACGAACGAGTAAAATCACCGATATCTACGACCACGGCTGCGTCCATGTGCTAATAATTTTGCATTTCTCCAACGATTAGTGCCAAATCAATGAGTTTTTTTATCGAGCGAAGAAATGATCGCACGATTTTGTACAAGTTTCCCTGATAAATCCGAACGAACTTCCCCGAAAGGTTTAGACATAGGCCTAACTATCGAATTTTCTGTCCGGCCTAATAACCGCGAAATCCTGGACGTTAAATCCCTTCTCACTCTTTCACCGAGCAGGCAGTCGCGTTGTTCTTTCTCGCGCATGGTGAACGCTGAAAGGCCGGTATTTTCTTCACGAAAGAATGCGTGGCTTCTTCGATTCTCTCGCGCGAGATTCCTCCGAGTAGCTCCAAAGAAACGGGGCAAAACCGTTCGTCCGGTAATAACTGCTCCTCTCTTGCTTGGTTGTTCGCGAGAGACGCTCTGTTCTTGCTTTGCTCTCCCCCTTTCACGATCTATCGCTGTCTTTCTTTCACTCTGTATCTCTCTCGCTCTAAAATCATTAGCCACGTGATGTGGGCTTTCGAACAACGTGTATTAACCTAAAATCCTTTTCAGGGTGGTCTACTTAACTATATCTCGAGCGTGGCTCTTTCATCCTCTCCCTCCAATATACACGCACACACACACACACACACACACACACACCTCATATATATATCAATAACCCGACGAAGCGTTTAATATCCAGCCTGCTTTTTCCTCGTTTCTCCGTTACCACGTATATTTCTATGGCATGTGTGTCAGGCTCTACGATTACAATCTAATTTGCCGAGAAAACCAGACCGCACGAGAGCTTTTATGACGACAAATCACTCTGCCTCACCTCGCAAACATGTATATGTAGGTATATATCTTTGCATTTTTAAAAAGATTTTGCGTCTAGCGTTGATAGGCTTACTATACTGTATGTTCATATATATGTGTTCATTAATGCGTGCGAGACTCGAATAATATACGAGGTGGGGAGACAAACCTGCCGCTTAATTAAAGCATGACCTCGCGAGCACGGGCTCGTTTCATCGACGAAGTGTATGTGTCTATACGCACGCGCAATGCCCGAGTACTCATTATCGCTGTTAACATTACCCCGTGGTTAGCCGTATACCGGATTATGCCTCCCAAAGCGCGCGTTCCGGGTATGCGCGAAACAAGTCTGTCTCTACCAACGAGTATATTCGTGCTTTGAGACAGGACACAGCGAGTATGATATCGAGCACGAGTTAACACCCGGCTTGTCGTTATACCAACGTTGCATTCGCAATTTTAATCTCAGCCGCAAATCTACTTCTTCGCATCGAACGGCGATATACGAAGCGTTCGATATGATTTTACGATCGTGCGAAATCGCATGCTCGTTAAATTGACTACAAATTATAATTATAATATTTCCATTCTGACGGCATCGTGTCTATTTTGTATAATTATAGTTAATTATCGATAAAAAATAACAATTATAGTCACTTAGGCTAATCCGTAATGATTATCGTCCTGCATTTTTTTCGTATTTATTCGTCATTATTTCATTCGAAGATTAGTTAAAATTTTTATTTTCAGATTAAAAGTCGTGTCTGGTTTAATTTTTTTGAAGTCGAACGCATGTTTCACAATTTTGCTTGTTAATCGCGGATTGTCAGTCATCCCATTCGTGTACAGACCAAAAGCGATCAATGATCGGCCGTCACGAACGGCATATTTCTCGAAGGCGCGCGCGCGTATACAGCACGGAACTGACGGGATCGTGGCAGTCCCGGCGGTGCGGTTAATGGGTCGCATTAATTTCGTAATTAAATCGTCGCGGATAATAACAGAGCGCGTACGACAGTGCGAGTCTCGGCCGATCAACCGGCAATTCGAGTCATGACGAGATTATTAAGGACCAATTACACACAGGAGAGGCCCCGCGCATGTTTTATTATTGTTGCGACCATGGTGGGATATATTAAAACCCCCTCCCGTGAACGTATCCGAACCAGCCAACGAACCGAGGAACGCAAAACCGCCCTCTACTTATCGTTGACATTGATTTATTCTCGGTTGTAGTCTCGCCATTAATTTTTTCCTTTTTTTCGTCCCTTTACCTCGATTTTTATCGATACAAATTTGCACGTGCTCCTGTTTTTTTCTTCCTCCGATCGCGCACGTGTACTTCGCTGACGGTAACTTTGTAATCAACGATATCATTTCGACCGTGACGTACGGATTAAATCGCTGCTTGGGAAAATGGTGCCGATTTTAATTGAACCGATTAAAATAAATTTCGATCGAGATCAACGAACGAAATTGTTCCGTGTCGTTCGACGAATATTACAGAAGCCTGTGACCCGGTCGAACGATTTTGAACTTGACCGTTCGTTACGATTGATCTTTTTCTCGGATAAAAAAGTTTGCTCGGGTCTCCTCGTAAATCGTCGAGAGGAGACGATATCTCCATAGGCTCTGGATTAGTCCGCGGGACACTTGTGCGAAACTGAGGCTCCCCTCTCTCTCCCTCTGCGGAGAAATTTACGAGGATGAGAGAGGTTTACTTCAGCATCGAGAGAGCCCGGAGGCTTCTCGTGAGCCTGGCGAACACGCCCCGAAGCCTCCGTTCCCAGGATCACCCTCGCCGATCTCTACACTCCGGATCTTCACTCTCAAATGTACGCTCGCGGTTAATCCCTCCTGATTACGCAATATCCCGTCCTACATATATATATATATTTGTATTACTGTTCTTTTCACTGTAGGTATATGTTACTTCGCTAATTTTCCAATCACGAGTTGGATTAGCGAGAATGGCCATCGAGATCCTGCAACAAATCGCCGGGATTCCCGTTGGGCCCTCCGTACGTCTAGAGACGTCTCGATCTCTCAATGAAATCGCACTGTACATATTGAAAACATCTAGATCGTGTCTGCTCGACCAAACTTTCGAATGATCGATGAAATTTCCAGTGGCGATTGAAATTTAGTATATTTACGATTTAAAAACCGGTCAATGCAATCTCTGATTGCAAATTATATTATTAGATAAATCAGATTTGTTAATTCGCCATCAAGATCTTGAACGATTCGGCGTGTTTTCTTTTCTGCGGAAACGGCGAGCGGAGAAACTAACTCGACTATTATAGCGAACCTGGTAAAAATTCTTCGCGATTCGCAAACATATTTAAAAAAAAATCGCAACCGTCGACGTCGCAATATTTATGTTTTATTTCTTTTAATCACGGGCACCTCACTCACTTCTGGATGAGAAAATAAATCCAAGATCTACCGTGGTATACGATCAGCCCCTGTTACATGCCAACAGTGATAGCAAATCGCGCACGGGTTTCCGATAGTCTCGGGTAATTGCGCGCTCGATTATCCGGCAAAGTGTCTGACGGCGCGGTGCTCTCGCGCGAGAAATCGAGAAACTGTAGCGTTTGCGGTATAAATGGTCTGTAATTCGATCGTCGAGTGTATCGTATCGTCCGCGTTCGTATCCAGTTATAAACGAGACGTAAGATCGCGATAAGAACGCGGATTCTATTCTGGTGAAAAAGGAAAAGAAATTGAACAGCGTTATAAAGTAGAATCGAGAACGTGGATTCGATCTTCGTAAATATCCAGTCACGACTTCTTCGATACGTACAAAAATAATAAAACAAAAATAATAATAAAGATAGAAAAAAAGAAAGCACTTTTTATAAAAGAAAAAAATATTACAAAATAATTAGAAGATAAGAATAAAAAATATGGCTTCGAAATAATTACTAGCTATTTCATGGAATTTTCGCAATTACTTTCATTAACGCAATGGCGCGGTTTAACGTTCAACAACAAAAAAAGAGTCTTCCGACCTTTCTCGAATAAAAAGATATTCGACCAACAGGTGGACAACGCGGGTTCGCGTTTAATTCCAGTCGTACGCGTTAGGCAATCGCCCGGAACGCCAGAAAAATCGGTAAATAAACTCGAGCGAGACCGAGTACGAAAACAGAAGACTGACCAAGAAGGTACGATTAATTTTAATTGTCCTTGACGGCTCGAGCGATCGCGAACGCTCCTTCGTTCACGTGGCTACAATGACCGAAATATTTTCGACCGCGGTCCATTAAAAAAGCGTTGTCGGTTGTAATTGGGAGACTCCGGAGAGGAGGACCGCGGTCGATCTCGCGCCGAAGCATATATCGAGAGCGAACCTTCGCGCGATTCTCTCTATTATATACCCGCCTTCTCTTTGAGATTTAAGCACTCCGCAGGATAAGCGGCATGCCGCCGGCTCTCGCCACGCTCACGTATACGAAAATGCTGTTTCGAGACGGTGAGTACCCGCAAGCACGTTCTTCGCGTTCCAGATATGTACCTCTTGCTTTAATATATATATATGTATATATATATTTCAACAGCCGGTAATTTAAAAATGTTCACAAGATACGTTTTACTCTCAAAAATCCCGAAGCGTATCAAAATTCAATGTCGTTATTTCAATGGAACACTTTCCAATTTCTACACGTATCGATCGAAATAATCATAATGATAATTTGAATCTTCCCAAATTTCGTCTCGGTAAACGACGTCGGATCGTTCGTTTCCGCCTTTTGAGACTCATCGAAGGGCAATAAAATATACTACAATGTAGCGCGCGCGATACGTATCTTAAAATTTAAGAAGAGAAGAATATATCTTCATCGATCCGGAGCGCAAAGATCCTCGTTTCTCTCGGAGTATTGTTTTCCAGCGTTCCAATTACATTTTATTTATTATTTTCATAAAATAATCGTCAGGATAATAGAAAGAATAAAATATTCTTTCATGCGGACATTGATCATTTTTACGAAAAACGTGACGACCGTTCTTCCAGCGAATTCCCGAGTGTATTAGATAAAGAAAAACAAATACACAATATTCGTTTCGCTCTGTCTTCATCCTGCTAAACGGGAGAACCCAAGACCTTTCTTGAATGACGCGATTCTCGAAATCCTCCAGAACAGATCATCCTAAAACGTGCCTATCCATATTTTTGGCTCCTCAAACGCTCTCTCATCGTCCCTTTCGCCTCAAAAAATATCCTTTCGACAATGTCAAGCGCTAATCGCCGCCACCAAAGTTGTACGAATGTGTCAATATTAGCCTGTTTTGTACACAAACGTCAAGACACAATGACGTCTCGTCGAGACGAAAGAAATCCAGGCTCGAAATACATATATATATATATATATACGTGCATCCGTTTTAGTGCAATGATATGTGCAATAACGAGCCGAGACGTGAAACCTGATGTAGAATACGAGTCAGAGATTATGGGAAGTGGATTCTGTGCCTGCGATGATCGCCCGAGAAGTTCGAGGACGCGATTGACGACTTGTGACCCGTTCTCAACAGGGTGAGGGACGTCCTACACCCGGGTAAAAGTCTGATCAAAAATTACGATCGTTGGCTGAATTTCTCAAGGAAAAACGTCGTTATGGCTTCATTAGAATCGCCGGAGTCACGAACATACGAACGGGTTTTCGTCGAAGCGTGCGCGGGGGAGGATGGGGCAAATTGGACCGTTCGCGGATATTATTAATTAGTTTACGAATGATTTATATATTTTGTTATCCATTCGTGGAATAAATATTCTTCGATTCTTCAAGAAAAATATTTGTTTTTATTCCTTTGGGCATTTGTTCGTTATGTAAAAAAAAGTCATTTCGTCCGGTGGGCCTGTCTGCCCCTTTCTTTCATACATAGATGTACATATTCAATGCAACGGAAAAAAGAAATGGAAGGTCGTGACAGATGTGACGACGTATGAACGTACGAACGTGCGGATCAGTCGCGCGTTCGAATCTCATCCGGCGATCTGCATTTGGACGAGATATTGCAGTAACGTCAATGCGTCAGGAGCTTAGAGCAATAAAAGTTGAATCGCTGGCGCATTTCGTACCTCTCCGACAGCCTCGTATAGAGACAAATGATTTTTCTCAATCGAAATAAATACGTCAACGTTATTGAAGGGACGATCGTTGCATTTGGTAATCGGCCCAAAAAAAGGTCTCGTTTGAAGGGAATCAAATTTTATTTACATTCAAATAAGTCGACGATCGGTGAAAGGTCATTATTTAACGCTTAAAAGCACGTGAAACGCTCCCGAGGCATCTTCTATTTAAAGAATGCGGCGTCTTTGTGCAACTTGGAAAATCTGAATGGACGATCGGGGCGAGCGTTTCTCGAAAAGTCGCCTAATGCATCACGGAACTCGGTGTTCCTCGTTCGTTCTTTCTTTCGTTTTTCGTAACACAAAATCTAGCACCCCGGTACGAGAGACACGGGCCCCATTTACGTCTTCGAGAGTTTCGTTCCAAACGGTGGAACACGAAAACGAAATACGATATAGCTTTGGGCGAGCAAAGCGAGAACGAGCGGGGAATGCGTGAATGATGGAAAAAGACCAGGAATGCATTTGACACGATCGACGGAGGCTTTAACTTAAAATTCAACGAGCGTTTTGTGCGGGATGAACGAGAACGGAATACTAGAGAGAGACGGAGAGAGAGAGAGAGGGAGAGAGAGAGAGAGGGAGCGTGTATAGCGAAGAGAGATTTGTGCTCGCCAGAATCTCTAATGACATTGAGCGGAAGTCATAGCCGAAGTAACTAGTAGAATCTCGAGAAGTTTACGAAGTAACTTTTTTCTTTATATTCCCATCTTCGAAAAAAAGAAAATCATTTTCCCTCGTAGAATCGCTTCAATCAGTAATCCTGAAAAAGCTCTAATGATGGAAATTTGGACGAATGAGAATACAGTGCGAAAAGAAAAAAAGTTATCCCCTTGCGACGCTCGCTTCGTCGAGAATCGCGACGATCTTGCGATTTTCCAAGCAACTAGCCTCGTTCGGCTTGGAACAAAATATCGGCGCGTGGCCATTTACATTAACAAAATCGGCGATGCACGATCGACGAGACGAGAAAGTCAACGCGTAAAAAATATCCTCGAACAAGGAAAACCCCTCCTTCTTTTCGTTCTCCGAAAGAATATTTATCGACTCGATGTTCGGAGGGAGAAGAGAAATGGGGAATTAAATTATTCCCAAAACATCGCACCACACGGAAATCTCTTTCACCCCGGTCGTCCGAAAGATACTTATCTCACAATCAGCGTAAGAGTGTCAGGGTGGAAGGTGTGGCGCGAGTGATGAGATCGTCGCAGACTGAAAACGGTCGAGGGTTGTTTTTATAATTGGTCAACCGAGTATCCAAGGGTGTTTAAAGGGTCGATGGGCCGGGAGAAGAGAGGGAGAAAGCAGAGAAATCCCATTTTGCTCGTACCTCGGGTCGAATCGGAGCATCTTTCTCTCGGACATGTTACCTTGAATCTTAACGAGAGTCTCATCTCCTCGACCGCAGCAGCCTCCTTGCTACGCTTGTCTACACAGATCGGACAGCAGCAGCACCGGCGGCTTTTACTCCCCCGACGTCCATAATTTCTCTCTCGCAAGGGGTATTCCCGTTTCTACGGTCATGGGAGCCTCGGCACAGAACTTTTTCCCGGTACACACGCGAGAAATTCTCTCGCACACTTACGGACTCATAGCGAAAAAGAGGGGGGTGAAAAAGAAAGACAAAGAGGGGCAGAGAGGGGCGTGGTGGGGGGGGGGGGGGGGGAGTGAGAACGGACACAGAGACGAGACGCAATCGCGTGCCTCGGGAGCCCAAATTTTAATTGGCTCCGCGCGGCTTACGTAATGAACAGTGGCTACTCCAAGGGACGTAGCTATAAATTTAGTGTCAGGGTTGTAACTGCGAGAGACGAAGCGAAACAGTTCTTCTCTCTCTCTCTCTCTCTCTCTCGCTCTCGCTCTTCCTCTCTTCTTTTCCCTCTCTCTTCGGGTAGACACAACACAGGTATACATTTATGTCGAACGAACGAAGCTTTTGGTTCGTCCTTTCGGTCGATTACTATACAGGTGAGTCGAGCATATACACGACCGCGTTGTCGCTTCGTGTTAACGAGTGTTAAGCGTAAAGGAGAAGAGAAAACTCGCTGTCGCGATCTCTGTTATCGATTATAAATAATGAAACGAGAGCGATATCTTCATCCCACGCCCACGTTACGGTATACTCGTACTTTATGTCGAGAGACAGGAGCGTAACGAACACCGCGTGTCTGTGTACACAGGTTGGGCAAGTCGATCGCCGAATAAAACATTTTTGGTCGCTCGCATAATTTCATCGATTCACGATCAATCTCCATTTTAACATAATCAAATGGAATTTGTTGGTATTTTAATCAATTTTATTAAACCAGAGGAGGCAATTTGTATAATTATATCAGCCGAGTTAATTTGGTATAATCGAAATAAATTTCTTTTGATTAAAGCGAAATTTATTCGTGTCCAATAAATCGAATTTTGTTTTTAAATGTAAACCTACACGCGTAGACCCCTATAAGTCATTTCGTTACGAAAATGAATCTCGCCGAGTGGAGAATACGATAGTGTCTCGGCAATGTGAAATTTATTAATACGAATCCAACGGTTTGAAACACGCCTATAATTTTTTTGATTCTCCGACAGCCCCGAAAACGTAGCGTGAGTGACGAGGGTTTTTTTTCAGGTGTTATAGGATACCTTCGGCGGTAGAATTTATCATAAGGTCGGGAGATGTTACCGGGCGAGGAGATCGAGACTCCTAGAACTTGAGAGATAGTGAGTTGGGTTGGAAAACACGTTTTTGGTATTCATCGTACGGGGTAGTCGATGGAAATTACGGAATTTTCGTCCTTGAATAGATTATAACGTGGACACGCGCGCTCTACGGATTTTGATTATTATGGCTATGAATTACACGCATGACGTCGACACACGCTCCTCTCGCGTAGCGGGAGGTCTTGGAAATCTCTGCTCGAATATCGGAGATGGTTTCCTCTTTTTCCTCGTTTTTACTTTTTTTTTCTTTGTGGCACACGTACATTTATTTCTCCAGAGAGCGAGAGCACGCGACTCGATCTCTCCGCCCGTCCGCTCGTTCTCGCGAGCTACACGGTGAAAACAATGATAATAACGAATTCGTAAACGCAACGATGCTTCATCTCGAACAAAGGAAGGGTTGAATGCTCGAACAATGTAAATGAATACAGGCGTCGTGGGGCTCGTTTACACGTACATAATTCACGAGAGTGATAAACATCTTTTCACCATTTTCGAGGAGAAGAAGAAATTTGGAAAATTTACGAGGAACATTGGACAATGAGTAGAAAATTTTGAGAGTCAAGGATATTGAAACGGGTCAAGAAATTATTTAAAAAAAATATAAATAATACTTTTTTCGAAGATGGTAAGTATAAGAAAAAAAAAAAAAATCAGATGCAACTAACGATAAGATCCTCGAATGAAATCACCGTTTAACCCTTTCCAACCCAGTGATGCCATTGGCCATCATAATATAAATATACTGCTATTACTACCAAATTTTGTAAATGAATTATATCCGAAAACCTTAGCTACGGTCCATAATGATGCCACATGGCATCACTATAGTCCTGCAAGGACCGAAATTGCTAAAAGGACTAACAATCAATGTAATTATTCTCAAATAGTATTTCTAACAAATATAATTTAGGTCTAAAAGGGTTATTGAATATCGATCGACAATTATTCTTTTTTTTTGACATACATAGAGCCATCAATAAACGAGTATCGGTATTATTCTCACACGTTGTGTTACGAGATAACGTAATTAAATATATAAACCCGGTATAAAATTCATTAACTGCTATTGCGTGGATCGACGGTTCGAGCGTAAGATGCCGGGAAGGCGAGCGTGCGCCCACGGTTGCGTGCGTGAGTTCATGCGATAAAACGGAAGGCAATTGGGGATAATTAAGGCACGGAGGGCAGTATTTCATTTCGTCGGGCGATTAACCAGTACGAGAATTTTGATACTACAGGTCCACGAGTATAAATCTACCACCATATATCTATATAGATAGGTCGCTGTCGAAAATATAATATTTGGTTCTCGATATCGTCTCGTCGTTAACAGCGATTTAACGAACGTTTCGTAACCGATAACAACCATGTATGTAGCGCACGAGAGCGTCCTCGACGTGCACGTGTCTGTCGCACCTCGTAACGATAAAAAAGAAACCTATTCAACCCGACATCCGTGTCGTAAATTTGAATGCGGAATTAAAACGCACTGCTAAAGGACCGGACATCGAAATAAATAAATAAAAATTACAAACAGACAAACAAAGAAGAGTCCGCAGTTGCAGGAAATATAAGTTAGCCCGAAGACTTCGTTCCAGACGATCGTGAGTTCTCGAATTACGTATGCGCACCCGCAGCAGCCGCTTCTCCCCCTCTTTCTCTCCCTCTATCCGTTTCTCCGTCAATATGAGCGCGTTACATCGTGCGAGCGCCCCCGTTCGGGTGTAATTAGTGCAAAGATTCTCGTCGCGCGCGCGCGAGAGAGAGAGAGAGAGAGAGTGAGAGAGAATCCCGAGAAGCCAAGAGGAACGTTATTTACTAACTCGAGCCAGCAACACACATACCGTACACTCGCGTTCTCCCTCCCGCTAAATTACACCGCGGTATTTGCCACCACCCCGTAAATCGCGAGTGATCCGTATTACCGTCCGGATCCTCGACTGTGTGCCTTGGTCACCACGCGCGCGCCCTCTATCGTTTGCTCCGGCAACTCCGTCTCTGCGTATTCACGTTCTCGTTTTCTCTCTCTCTCTCTCTCTCTCTCTCTCTCTATCTCTCTCGCCATTTACACATACACACACGCCGCAGTTATTTACTCGGCGAATTGAGCTCATCCTTCTCTTTGCCTCCGGAATAATTACTCGGGGAGGCCATCGCATAGACGAAATCCTCCCTCTGTCTCGTTTATACGCCCGTATACATATGTACACTCTCGTTAAATTAACGCTTTCGCCAATTAAATCGAACGCGCAATCGTCGGTCGGAAATACTTTGGAATAATCGGAATTCGATCGGAAACCAAGCCGCAGAATCCCTTCGGGGCTATTAGTAGATTGAACGCGAGGTAGGTACGCGTGGGTGCAGCATTCCTTTTCTCGTTTCGTTTAAATTTATTCGGCATACGGACGAATCATTCGCTTTAATCGAGAATATCGGAGATTGTTTTAACCGAAATAAAACTTTTGCATTCAAACGTTATCGAAATTATTGAAATTAAATCAATGTCGTTACGGCCGAATAAATCGCTCGGGATTAACTTTATCCTAACTCTGAATCTCTTCTAACAATATATTATCCTCTTGATCACGGGGATAACATCAGTCGTCCGTGAGATAATGGAAAATGCAAAATTTTTGCCAATTACAAAACGTTACACGGATTAAATTTGTTATTTTAAATTTATGCACAGTCCTCTTTTTTTATTGTCATTTTTTGGTGAAACGCATGCACCGGATTGCCGTTGAGTCAACTTTTCATTAGCTCGATCGACGCGAATTTAAAAAAAAAAGAATGAAAAAAAAAAACAGAAATGGCGAACTCGTTTTTTGTATAATTAGCGCTGGAAGCTCGTATCGAGTTGAACTGAAAAGCGTATTAAATAATTTTTAATTTAATTAAGGCATTTAGTCGTCGGACGTGAAAGTCCCTGTGTTTCACTGTGTACACGGAACGCACACTGTGTGCGCCTGCTGCATGCGCATCGGGCGTAAGTAATTACGGAATATATCCCAGACACCGATTCTCGCGGTCCAGACGCGCGCGGACCGCGCCTACCGGCCGTAAATCCGCAGTTTTTTGCACGCTACTCCGCTCTCGCTGATTGGCTCCCCGGGGGGAAGAAGAACATCTCTCCCGTATATGAATGTTCATTTGGTTCATTTTAGCGCGAGAATTCCCGAGTGCATTATGCTCTTCGTTCAATTAGCGTCATGGTCAATCGGGAAAATTTTTGGATGAGACCGCAAATCCACTCGGCCGTACATATATATATATATACGCAGATTTCGATCTCGAATCCGCGTACAAATCTCACGAGACTACGACCGTTCCTCCCTCGGACCACGAGTTTAGCAAAGTGAATAAGTGAATTAAAAGCCGGAATCGAATATTTCGAGTGCGAGCGCTCGGTGGAAGAATCTCGGGGGAGGGAATAATGGAAATTAACGCGGGGAGCCGGAAAATCTGGCGAACGTGGATTTCGTTTTCAATTTGTTTTTACGATTGTACGCTATGAAATAATTTCAAACGGCCACCTGAATTTTTCTCGATAATAGCCTTTGTCGTTTACGAGATTTAGGCTCGTCGAGAAAAGTTGTACTCGCAGCGGGTGGCGCGTGGGCCATCGTACGCACGGTAAAAAAACTGCATAGGAAAGACGATGTTTTTTCTCGAGCACGCGTTGATCTTGCGCCGATTCGAAATTGCGGCCACGTTGAGCAAGATCGGCGCGCCATCTGGAAATGCGTAGCGCAGCGGGTGAGTCATTAGCGTTAACTCGTCGCAACGGACGAGAGGCCAACGAGAATAACGAGTAAAAAACCATAAATAAAAGAAATTAAAAAATCTCGATCTTCCAGAAACATAAACAACTGCACACAAATGTTTTTGCATGAAACTTGTACCATCTCGGGGCAGAATTTTTATCGAGGACGACACCTCCCGGCGATTGCGGTAAAAACAAATTCGCCATCGTTCTCGGTCGATAATTACGCTCCTATCGGATCTTTTATAACTAAAAAAAATCTGGTTGACTTTCATAAATGCTGCTGGCAATAAACGGTGGTCTCTTGTTTGCAACGGTGTCGAGGTAGCGAAACAAAATATAATATTTTAAAAACAAACTTACGAACTTCGGCACGATACAAATTGTGAACAAAAAATGAATTCAATCGATTCGCCGATCGCCGAGCGTGAAAAACAAGGTTCATACGGCGATAAGAAATTTTGTAATTCCACTTTAATCAAACGATCAGTTAACAATTTTAATTAACCGATAAAAATGAAAACGAATTTTTATCTCGCGGTATCATCTTCAAATTAGCAATTATCTTTATGCGCAGTCAAATAATCTCCGCGATTCTTCTTACAATATTCGCGTCCCTCCTGCTGTATTTCGCCTCGAATCCGCACAAAAATGCTTATACTATTTGAAACTTTCGTCGAACTTACATATATATACACGCGAAGGTACGTTCCGGCGTGTGTTGGCGCCCGAGGGGCTTCCGATTTACAGTGAGAGCGCGCATTGTGAGATTATTTTCAATTTCGCATAATTGGCGCCTTTGAATCAGCTTATGGCACGCTCGCACGCGTTCCGGCCGTATTCGGGAAAGGAGAGGTACGAAAAGCGACTGATGAAAAAAAAAGAGAAACATGGAGCAGAGAAGCAACGTTCGAACGTATTCGCGCTTGAGTCTGAAAGGAGAACGAGAGTTCGTATTGCAAAAAAAGTCCGGCAAACACTACAGTCAATTCATATATATATATATATATATATATATATATATATGTCTGCTATAGCTTCCGGGTACTATAGAGACCAACCTGGCCACTTAGCTACGTACACGAACCGACTTTATTGGTCAATCTCGGAAGGCATGGAAATCTGGGCGAGGCGCGCAGCTGATTTTGTTTTTGCCAGCACAAGCCTTCGGTCCCGAGCTATAACATTTTCTCTTTTTACTCTCTCTCTCTCTGTCTCTTTCTCTCTCTGTCTCTAGCATTTTGCGCTACTGGGGTGAGACAACGACGACGATATTTGAGAACTACAACGAAATGGAACAATGGGCCAGAATCGTGCATGCACGAATGAACCGAATCCTCGACTGACAACAATTTAGGACCACGCGTATACATATATATTTACTACGCTGACTCGCATGAATACGTGAAATCGCGAACTCAGCACGAATAATTTTCATAAATTTCGGCCGCGCTCAATCGTAAACAACGAATCGTGAATGGACGCCGCTAGGTAGCGCGTCTCTCGCTTCGATACCCAAATGGCATCAAATTTTAGTCCCACGAAAAACGAAACGAGAGGACGCCCGTACGTTCCACGGATTTATTAGATTATTACCGAGGACGGGGATCGAACGAACGAGAGAGAGAGAGAGAGAGAGAGAGAGAAAGAGCTTTGTTACGTTCCAAGAGGGGAATGCTCTCGACTTTCGACGATATAAAATGACCACCCAGTATCGGTCGACGAGGAACGAATGTAGCAGCTGGAATTTCGACTATACGTTCTTTGAATTTTTATTTGAAATAAAAAATATTTTCGATTTTTATCGAACCAAGTAATTTTTTCTTCTTCACGGTAAACATACACCTACATGTTGTTTTTCTGTTCTTGAAATAAGAGGAAAGTACGAAGGGAATTAACTCCACGGTATATCGAACAGCCGTATGTTTCGCTAAAGAAAATGGGATTTCTCAAATGCCGAAAGTGATCGCGCAGCAGCGCTTTGTGCGTAGGAGTAATTTTTAATTTATGATCTTTTGAAACAGAAACAGCTTCGAAGAGAAAGAAAAGGGTGAGGAAGGGAGGGAGCGAGGGAGACGGAGGAGATACCTCGATGATTGGACCCTCGAGCAAATCGGCTTCCATTCGTAAAACGTCTCATAAGTTCTGGTGGACCATGCGTGCACGAAGGATTTATATCCAGCTGCGCTTTCGAGAGCAGCCGAGAGTCTGCGGCTTCCGAGAGAAAATGAGACTTTCGATTTTGCCAAGTCCACCCTCGAGCCCATATCTACGTCGATAGTTTGAGATATCGATTATTGGGTGAGAAACAAGGTTAGCTATTCTTTTCGATACTCCACACGTTTACCTGTCGCGCAAATATTCTCGCGGTTTCAAATATTAGTGCAAAATTAAAAATCAAATTGTAGTTCGAAAATAAATAACATTACAAAATAATAATATTGAAGGAAATTACAAAGGCAATGTAAATAATTGTGTTCTGTACACTTTTCTTTTCGGTACACGCTGTCGTTGATTAAACTAAACCTCTCGATATTTTAACGTACCTATACTTTCGATTTTTTTCACTCGTTCAATTCGCGCGCCCGAGGAGAATGCCGACTATTATTTTTCTTTCCGTTGTTTCGACGATAATTATGGGCGTGTAGAAGCGTCCCACGCGTTTCCTCGTCGACGGATCCGAAAAGGCTGGAAAGGAGCTTGTTTCTAGAACCGCAGAGCTCAGGATATTCGAATATAAAAGACTACGGTTGTATACACACGGTAGAAATGCCTCGTGTTACGTTAATGAATTGAACGCCACGATCTCCCCGAAAGTTCACGTGCTGCTCGTGCACGCTTCTCGTGCTGTTTTTGCCCCTTGTGCAGCATTATCTTTAATTGCATCGGTACTTTGTTATTATTTCCTGTTACGACTACCCACTCGTATCGCATACCACGTTCTTACATGTATTCTCGAAATCTCACGGTTCTCTCGTGTTGCACCGAGCAGCTTGTACGGAAATTCAGAGTTTACGTGTACGGGATCTACGAGGATCTTGCACTCTTGTGCTTTATTCTCTCCTGCAAATAACAAAAGACCAGTCTCTCTTCTCGTTTAAACATCGTGCCCGAATTAAATATAAAAACACCAATGGGGTGAAGCGTCATTCGTCTATTTTCCCTTTATTTACCAGTATTATATCGTTTCCATAATTATTTAGAGATACGATTAATTTTATCGATACCAACAAGAAATTAATTGGAAATATTCATATGAAAATTAAAAAAAACAATGTCTCGAAAAGAAACATCGAATCGAAATTTAATAGCATAAATTTGTATCGACAAAAAAATAATGATTATAAGAAGAAAAAGAATTATGAGTTTTTTTAAATGACTGCATCGAAATTTTGTTATTTAGGCCTACTCTACGATCCTGTTTTTCTGAACAATCGATTATGAAAAACTAATCGATCGATTAATATACGGCTGATGACTTAACTGGAAAATGTAATGAAATTTGATCCAATCCAAATAGTGATGGATCGATTTGCTATGTCTTTCGACGTTAGTAATTTTTCTCCAACATAAGAATCTTGCCCCATTTACTCTCGTTGTACAAAAAACGGCTTTGAAATCCTTTAAGAATCTTTCACTAATAGGCTCATCTACTCAGATCACGGTCCAGCTCTCGGCTGTTCTGCGATGAGTAGCACAATACGGGTCATTAATAACCCCCGTTCCATAACGGGCAATTTTTCTTTCGGAATTAGTCCGAAGCGGGGTCAGGTGGAAGTTGCAGTCTTTTTTTGTTGTTCATTTCGTTTCGTTTCGTTTTCTCCGTCTTGTCTCTCGTAGTAGTCGACGTCAATTTTACTAGGTACGTGACGAAGGTCGAGGCCCCGAAGCTCGGCGTACGAGTATCGCGAGAAGAGGGAGAAAGCACGGGGCCCTCGTGTGGTGTGGGCGTAATGAGGTGGTTGCCGGAGGGTGAGTTTTAATCAAGAATCGATACATAACGTCGATTCGTAGAGGTTCGTTGTTGCTACCGCGGACAACAAACCATCGAGATTAATAAGAGCGCGTCTATTCAGTCCGCGCCTCGGGTCAATACGGTCAATTATCATACCGTATGAGCCGCCATTAGATAACGAGCTGGCAGATGCACGACTCGATAGTAAAAGGATATATATTTATAAAGCAGGAACTCAGCGGATGTTGTGCTTGAAAGATTCGTTGTTTATGAGGCCCCAAGTTCGTATATATGGACGAACGGCTTGGTGGAGGCTACCGAGACTCGAAAGATGAACACCCTGTAAGGATGGATTCTTCGGTCGAAGACGATACGACGTGAGCAAAAAAATTATACTTTTCACAGAAAAAGTCTTTTTTTTTAAAGAGATTCGCGATTAAAAATTTGATCTTCGTCATTCACCTAATCTCGTTTAATTTGTTAACATTTTTGTCGTTCCACACCGATTAGTTGTGCATTAAGTAATTCGTCGATTTGATTGAAGTCCGTATAAATGAGTATACAGCCATGCTCAAGCCCGAACTTTCTACTTTGATCAAGCTCTGATTTCTTATCTTCATTAAGACCTGACTTTATTTCTTGAGCAAACCCTGATTGTTGCGGTCATCAAAGCCCTAAATTTCTACCTTGATCGAGCCTCGATTGTTATCTCTATCGAACCCCAACGCTTTATCTTGATCGAAGCGCGATTAGTAAAAACGTTTCATGATTAAGATAAAAAACAACACACAAGAACAACAATTTTGTTAATTTAATAAGAACAGTGATTTCCATTTGTTGTTAATTATTCAACAAAAAAGGAACGGTACACAAATTCTTGAAAATTCGCGCTTTCATGAATCACAAGCGTAATCGCGCGCTGTAAAAACGGCGATATGTACAAAAATAACGAGCGCGTTAAAAAATGTATACCAGTGATAAGTATTTGTCGACAGAGCGATAATAATTAATTGCAGAACGATGAGAAACCAATTACGAGAGCTCGTAAGTGCGTACATCGTGAAGCGTTGATTACTTCGCGTCGATATAGTAAATTTCGATACCTCTGATGTCTCGGAATAAACCGGCGAGAGATCTCGTGAAAGGCGCTCTCCGCGTGCATATCGGTGCTCATAAAGAGAAATCTCGAAAAAAATAACCTCGTAGCGGCTCTTGAACGTAATCGGGGACGATTTCAACCTTCTTGTATATCGTTGAAACGATCGATACCAATATTTTTCATGTACGGTTAACGTCAATTAGCAATGATCGAGGCTGTAAGTCTCACTCTTTCTGTCTGTCTGTCTCTCTCTCTCTCTCTCTCTGTTTATATCTCTCTTATGCGCACGTGCAAACAAAGTTTCGAAGGCGAACATCGCGGAAAAATGCAGAAAAAAGCGAAAACACGAAGACTCTACCCGCGTCCAATTATACTTACATATCTCTATCCGCGGTAACGACGAGGTGGTTAATTGAAGAAAGTCAGCTAAATTTGAAATATATAACTCTGTTTCCTGCAACCGCGACTGAGATGTGATTAGACAAATATATCTGAAACGGACTCTGCGATTTACCACTAATGCGCATCGAACGGTCTTTCGTGCTTTGGCGATATTTACGATATTATATACGTATCTCTATACAGAACCAGATTTCTTCCACGATCGTGGAAATTCCCGACGAGAAATCAACTTTCAGTTTACGCATCAACCTAGATGTATTCCCGGATAAAAACGCGTATGGGGGAAAAACGTTGTACCACCTTGAAAACAAACCAAAATAACATTTCCTTTAATTTTAATTTCTATGAAATATTTTTCAAAAAATAATTATAGGTATAAGTGAGATAATCCTAGATCAGTGATGTCACTTTGGCCTAGAAAAATGCTGTGTCGCGTGATGTTCCTTTGAGAGTCAACTGTGGATTTCTGGCTGTCGAAAATGTTCAAATAAATATCATAGAAATGGAATATGGGTGCGAGCCGAAGTTTGTCAAAAGAAATATCGAGACGTTACGAATCAATTTGGGCAGGATACTTCGTGGAGTGCCAAAACATGACCACGGTGTCACGGACTGTTTCGAGAGTGAGCTAAACGTAGCATGATTTTTCGATACCTAAAGAACGTTTTTGCATTTAGCTCTATTGATCTGTGTATGAATCATCTCGCCTTGGGCGATGTTTGCTTCGATGCAGTGTGCATCTGCCGAAAAAATGCTCATGTCATAGTTGGATCATTAGGTTTTCGAGGAAGCTATGATTTTTGGAGACCCGAGCTCACGGATCTCGTTAGCGTCGATTCGTGAATTGAAAAGTCGTGTTACGATGGAACGATATGCAACGTTGATCGATGGTTCAAAGCAGATAATTCGTTCCAGCATATAAGATAAATTTTTTAATAGCAATATACACGAAGGTTCCTGCGCCTCCTCTTTTAAATATTCAAGAATATTTGTTCATCAATCAATTAATCGATTAATTATTAATTTGGCTTTTGATTCGACCTTTGATTCACTGAAAGAAAGACTTGATTCGTACAAATAATTATTCATTTTCCAATTTCATTCACCAGATGGCTAAAGAGCGCAATCACCGCGCAAATTTATGTGAACAGTTCTCCGTCAGTAATATCGAGTTTCCATTGCGCAAGAAATAAAAAAAAAACAAAAGAAAAAAGAATGCGGTCTCAGTCGGCTTGTGGGATAAAGTCTCCGTCCACGTGTGTCCGAAGACACAGCCGAGATCCGTGAGCCGCAAACTCTCGATCCTCGGGGCAAAATACATTCCCTCTTCGGTCGGGACAACGGGATGGCACCCACGGGCATACACGAGGGAGAGCTGCTGCTCTTTCAAAATCGCCGACTCTGGCGTGTGCTGATGTTTCGCCTTAGCTGCGAGAGAGAGAGAGAGAGAGAGCGAGAGAGAGAGAGAGAGAGAGAGAGAGAGAGAGAGAGAGAGAGAGAGAGAGAGAGAGATAGAGACGAGAGCTATAAATTAAGCTCGCGGAAGACTCACCTCTTCTTCCCACATATACGCAGCTGATGATGCGCCCGCTTTTGCTTCTTGCATACGCGACCGTTCGTTATAGTCGCGCACGGTTGACCGGAGATGTACAAACCGCGTTGTCGTTTATCCCGGTCAAAGTCGCGAAAAAACACGACGTTCGGTGGAATGCTCGAAGCTTCGAACCTTCTTATTCTACTCGCCAGCAACAGATGGCGCCACTACCGAGACAATAATTAAAAAGTATATCCCGGCAGGTTATTACAATAAATTCGCAATATCTCAGCCTTCTTGAACGATATATAGCTATAGATATGCCTCGTTTTCGCCACGTTTACGGTCGATTGAGTTTTTGCTTTCGCTCTGGCATATCGATTTCTCCTCGATCAAATCATACCCGATGATCACCTCCCGTAATCTTTCCTCCTTTTCCATGATTTATTGAAATATATATCGAGCAGCCCTTTTTTAAAATTATGCAAACGCTCGAGAAAAGACCATAGGCCTTATCAATCATCGTGCAAACACACGGGAAACAAATTGCGACGCAATATCGTACGGAAGTTTTCGGCGACGGACGTTTCTTGTTTTTCTGTGTGTTTATTTTTCGTTTCGTTTTTTTTTTCATTTTAATAAAGATGAATCGCGCGAGTTTTATAATGAGGCATTTATAGCCAATAAATTCGGGATCAATTAGAATAACTTGCGCATCTCGAAGTGCCGAGGCTTATTTTCCTGGGGGACTCGATGATCGGTCTCATAACGGTTAAGTTCGTGAATCTTACGAACCATGTTCTTCGTAAAATTATACAGCGTCGATTTATTTGGCTCGGAAGAAGTTTATGCAAGAATTATACAAATATCGAAAAAATTTCACGAAATTTCAATAACAGAATTCGAATCTGTGTTACTTTTAATTGGTTTTAATCCAAATTGATTGTGTTTTTATTTTTGTTCGTTTCAATGAAAATTTATCTTTATTCGCTAAATATGTCAATTTATTTTAATTTAATTGAATCCGAGGGGAGTTAAATTAAGGGAAACTCGATGAAAGGCTGGGCAAATTTGAGGGTCAGCGAGAAAAAGAAATTACAGTGGTGAGTTTTTCTTATCCCTGCCGAAATGATCGTTCCGTCGTAATTCCGTCTTATTACGAGGTCCGGATGTAATGATATCACGAGCGGTTAGTCCGTCAAAATGTGTGGCTTTGTCGGTTGATTAATGCGCCTTCTTTGGAGCTGACACCTCTAGCGAGGAGTTTAATTGCACCTTATTCCGCATGAATATGGATGCTTTGCCTCGCGGGCGCCGAGAGCTTACATGTATACGCGAGAGGTCCAATGAGCACGTCCCCATGCCATAAAGAGTAGCGCGGCGGTAGTAGTTGGGTAGGCGAGTACGTGGTAGGCTCCGGGGAGACAGCTCTTGGTATAAAAAAATGCAATTATGATTTTGAAAAATGGACCTTTGGTACAGGAACGCAGACTTAGGGCGGATCATACGACCGGTTTAGCATTTACGTGTCCACGAGAGAAAGAAAAAGGCGGAGAGTCTTTCATGAGCCAAACACGAGCGGGCCTTGACACAGCTAGAAGAGAGAGCGAGGAGAGAGAAAGAGGATAGGGCGCGTTCGTTTGGTGGAAGATGAATCGAATTTTTTCGTGATGCGTTGAGAAGCTGAAACATTTTTTCATCGGCGTCGTTCATTATTTTGATCACTTGTTATTACGAGAAAATATGATGGCGATAATAATGATAACGTATCGATATTATTAAAACAAAATTAACGATAAATTAATCGAGTCGATTAATTTTATAAATTTTTATTATCGCATTTACATTTTGTATTCGCCAATTAAAAGCACAAAATGATCGAGCAATTATTATATCGAGTGATAAAGTGCATTACGGGAACGCCTAAACCACGAAATCTTACGACTACGAACCAATTAGCACCTCGGCTTTAGCGGAGTTCGAAGCAACCCACCAATCTCTTCAACGAACGGTCCGCATTCGTTCGGTACATGCCTAATTGTACTTTTTCCCCTCCTCGCTATATCCGAAAGGAGGTGGCCTCTCCGCGCAAAATCGGCCGTGTAATGATAGACCTTCCGGAGACTCGATCGAATGTTAGAGGCCAACGTCGACGCCATTTATTTCGCGTCAGGTTGCAAAGATTCAAGCTCGCATTGCAATTATCGTGGAATATTTCACTCAGCTTGAACGCGCGAGATTTTTTTGTTTTGCGATGTTCGTGGGTACGTTTCGCTCTTGAGAGAGTGATGAATGGCTTGTAAATAATTTTGTACGCCGTTTCGATAGAATTTTTGATTAATCGCTCCGAAAAGGAAGAATTTCGCTTTTTTAATTATTATTTGTTTTTCAACGGACTCAATATTTTCAAATGAAAGATAAATTATTTAACGAATTTGAGATCGATGTGTTGCATAACTTTGAGCAGTTAAATTCCCCGGACAAGGTTTTTACCGGCGCCGGAAGTAACGATCAAAATTACTCCCTAGGTGTACGGGGATTTTTTTTCCAACGATTACCGTGACGGTAAAATCGTTGGAAAAAAAGCGACGAATATTTTTCGCTGCACGCGAGCACCGCCGTGCGGGCTTAATTTTCAATTAATTTCACGCGAGAGAGTTGAAAAGATATGCGAACGAGGCGCGACTAATGTACGGCGCGTGTGCGTGTCGCGATTTATCGCACACGAACCGGTCGACGCTGCGCGCTAACGCAGAGAAAGGAAGAGAAAGAGAGGGAACGCACGCGTTCGCGAGTTCTCGGCCATTCGCCAATATACCGCATTAGCATTTATGTTTCACAAATATACGTCGTTCTCGCGAGTCTTTAAATCATACAATTCATAATGCGTGGAATGTCGTTGAATGCAACGAGCGATAAATAAGAAACCGTACGGCGGGAACGACGATCGGCGTTTCAATAACGTCATTATTGATTTTTCCTTTTTTCAATCCGGGCGTCTTCCTTGCAGCTGGATCGTATCGGAATGCAGCTAATACGGAATATTCCAGCACGCCTATCTCGTAAAATATACCTACTAGCGATATGCAGGAACAGAGTAATTGAAAATGTATTCGCGATATCGAAAAACAAGAAATTAATCACATTCTTTATACAAAAATGATTAATATTTTGTATTTCTTTTCCACAAATTCAAGCGATCGAAATTCCGACAATTCTATCGAAAAATCGAAAAACATTGGTTGGTCGAGACTTTTTTCTACCGTTTCAAGGTATTTTAATAGCTCGATTCGCAAAGAATGAAAATATACGCTTTGTACGATTTTTCCTTATCTCTCGAGGCCTATGAGTTTAACTCGAAAAGATTCGAGTATCAAGCGATGGCATGCGAGAAATTAGTTTTGTCGGTCCATTAAGAGAGATCGGATATTAGTCGGAGGACACGTTCGTTGACGGCATCAAGAAGATGCTGATGATAATGGTGGAAGTGTGTTTACGATTATTTTACAGCTTTTAGATTACCTCGCACTTTCCATACTCGATTTTGTATATACATATATTTGTACAAGAATACGGGAGACGCGCCAGCTGGGGAAGCTGGGAGGTCGTGTGTAAAATCTTCTCGAAGGCTCCCGGTGCGGGAGACTTCTCCGCCCCTTAGCTCTGCCAGCGATAGAGATCGCTCGATCTCGTATCGGGCAATATCGATACTGCGCGGCCACGAAATCGTTAATTTTCGGTTTCGCGGAGGACTCAATAAAGTAGAGGGCGTTGCTGAATAAAAACAAAAAAAGAAGAAAAAAAACACGCACACAAGAAACCGGTCGTTTCAATTATGATGGATCGCTCCGACTTTACCGATTTTCGAATAAAACGACGACAACTTATCGACAACGATCTCGTATACGGAGAAAAATGAGTTTAATTTAAATAAATTCGATTATAAAAACAAATTTGTTCGAATAAATTTGAAATTTATTCTATCGTGTCGCGGGATCGATTAGAATCCGTATCGTCGGATCGTAATAAATCGCACTTAACTTCCAATAAATTCATCGAGATGACAGCTTTTCACACATAACTATTGAAAGAAAGAAAAAATACGTCAGCAACGAATTATAAATTTTCGTGGCGGTATTATCGACGGACTCGAACAAACACGTGTAAGAATATTCTCCCGTGCCACGTTTTTGTCTTTCAATTCTTATTACATTTACGATTCTTCGCGAGGGATCGGCACACGCGATTGCTCAAGGTTTTTTCGTTGTTGCGATATACTCAATTTAAATATTGTAATGAGCGTCGATCCAACGGAGAGTTTTCTCCCTCTCTCGGTGGCCCCCCTCCCCACTCCACTCTTCGACCGATCCTCCCACTCTCTCGCGCGAGAAAGAGAGTGAGAGCTCTTGGGGCTCTCGAGGAGCGCGCAGTATGGGGTTACGCGCGAGATATTAAGATATTATCTCGGTACTACGACGACGTGTACTGTAACGTGCACATTTTCTGTTCTTTTCGCAAGACGTGTATGTACGATACAAGCCTACTCCGTATAAACCACCGGGGTAATGATAGTTATACAAGAGAGAGAGAGAGAGAGGGAGGGTGGGAGAAAGATTTCGCGTTACATGCCAACACTGCGTCGTCCCCACTGAATCTTCCCTCATCCGCGAACGTAACAAAAATAACACGGGCTCCCGATTCGATTCCCGCGGCGTGGCCTCTCTCTCTCGCGATCGAAGATAATCGATAATGCTGGTTTTGCATGTTCGGAGTTAAAGAAAAAGAAAAATTTGACAAAAAGACAACAACGAGAGGTAAAAAATTGTTGGTTTTCTCATCGAACACAAACACAGCTCTGTTAACGTTAAACTTCGTGCACCAACCACATGACTAACCTCTGTGGTATTTCGAAGTGCGGGCGATCGAGAAAACAAGCACTCGAATTATCCCTCGATTCGATCGTTGTAATTTGCAATAAGAAATCACGCCTATCTTTTAATCTTCGCGTATGTGACGGTGTATGTGTGTGTTTTTTTAAATTCGAAGCAACTGGCGACAAGTGTACCGATTGGAATAACGAGATAATAATATAAAATGATAAGAGTCGGAAAGAAAAAGGAAACTAAAGAATATGTCGCGAGGGTGAAAAATAAGAATCGTTAATTGTGCGCGGATTTAGTTGTACGTTTTGCTACCGTACAAAAGCGGAGATACGGGAAAAGCGTTTAGTCGGTAGCCGAAGCCTCGGAGCGGCCAACACTTGCGCCAAACTATTTATTAGTCGAGAGCGAGGAGATCGGAGCTCATCGAGAAAGCGATCATTATTATCTCGAGTATTTTCAACGAACCCAGAATATCTATATTTATGTATCGATATACCTATATATAGTTGTTGCGTCGGACTGCAATACTGGGTAAATTCTGTCTCGACAAACCTCCAAGTACATCTAGTACCTACAGATGAAGTCGTTCGAGGGCGTAACCGGAACACCGCGAGCGAGAGCGTCTCTCGATGCAAAATACTTCGTCGGACGATCGTGCTCGTGCGACCACCTCGTCGATCCACTTTCCGCGTACACTTTTCATTATTTACGATTATTATCAATTTTTCTGAATGTTCCTTCTTTTTATTTCTTACGGCGGTGCATCCTATGGAAAAACGAAGAAGAAGAAATCTCAACGGTAATTCAGAGTAAAATTAAATTATCTCGGGGCGTTAAATATTTATAAACACGACGTATATACACCGCGAGCATGAACGCCGGTTGCGTACGGCGATATTGCCCGTTTGATGGATAAAAAAGGGCCGGCCGAGTCGAATCGAAAATTCGATAATGCCTTACTCAGCCGAGTCGCGGATTCGCCCGGAAGCCGCGAATTATACGAGGGAGAGATGCGCGCGTCTCGCACATCGCGAAATATATCTCGGAGCCTGACGATGAAAATTATTTCTTACATTTTATTACACTCCGAGGAACGCAACGGGAATTCTTAATGGAAATAGATGTTTTTTTTTGCAAGTCAAAGTGTGAGCATTTCTTTCGGGCAATTACAATTTTTAGAAAGATTCTCAAAATAATTCTCCGGGGAATTAAGCAAGGTCGTCGAGATGGGGAGAGGAGTAGCTGTTTTTTTGTTGACCAAACGTCGGTCATGCCTGCTTTGTTGTTTCAAGTTCCTTTCAAAATCGCCTAATGAATTTAAAATCATGGGGTGATTTCTCTCTTATTTTTTTATACCACACTCCGCGAACGGTGTAGAGAAGTGGCAGCACCGCGCGGGGTTACTCGTAGCACACTTTCTGGATACCTTTTCTCTGGCGAGGACGAGCTGGCGAAAAAAGCAATTTGGTAAAAAAGGGTGCTCGGGCACACAATCTCGGTAACATAAAAATGCAAATGTCGATTCCCTCATGGTGGCAGGTCCTTGGCGCTTCGTGAACACGCCACACAAACACACACAAATATACATATATGTGTTTAGCAATTTTTTGTCAAAGCATCATAGACGTTCTTTAAGGAGATAAAAAATGAAAATTGAGGCAAGTCAGTATATACATATATACATAGGTATACATATAGGTAAAAGGCGAGAAGCCTCAGGCACGCGCCTTTATCTTCCCTATGCCGTCGTCTCTATCCGGTCGTGAATGAATTTTTGGCAAATTTCTTTTTAACGACCACCCTGCCGTATCACCTTGAGCACGCATCTCTCTCCTCCCTCTCACTTTCTCGCCCGTTCCTCGGGTACGAGAGAGAGAGAGCCAGCTGCGAAAAACCTCATCCGGAGAGAAACCCTCTTTCCCTCTTTCACACACGCACAGACACACAAACGCACACGCGTACATATAAGCGTATAGGTAATGCAATTCCGAGCTCGCAGAATGTTCCGTCTCTAATAACATAGTATAATATCAGCCTGGAGCCCCGTAGAGACCGAGTTGTTCATTAATCTACTATAAAACATTGTTATCATACACGGGATAATTTTATTATCCCACTTCGTTGTTTGTTCATTCCTGTATTTATGAGTTAACGTTTCCACGAAATACGAGAACCCGAGAAGCTCGCGATGATAAAATTGAAAAAGATATTTTTCGAACGCAGCACAAGCAATAATAAACGTTACGAAAATATTGAAGGTTTGATTTGATGAAAAATTTATTCAAACAGAGTGAAATCGATGTTTGTCTCTCTCTCTCTCTCTCTCTCTCTCTCTCTCTCTCTCTCTCTCTCTCTCTCTCTCTCTCTCTCTCTCTCTCTCTCTCTCTCTCTCTCTCTCTCTCTCTCTCTCTCTCTCTCTCTCTCTCTCTCTCTCTCTCTCTCTCTCTCTCTCTCTCTCTCTCTCTCTCTCTCTCTCTCTCTCTCTCTCTCTCTCTCTCTCTCTGTCTAGCTCTGTCTCATTCCCTCGCGTGATTAAACATAGCAGGTAAAATCCTCTATATAAACTAGTGCTTGGACGTTTTCAATGAGACGAACAGGCGTCGAGGGGGACGTTAATTAATTCACGATTAAGAAATGAAAACAGAAAGATATCCAGAAAGTCCTGTACGAGTCGAGGGAATCCCTCGATTCCCTTAATTAGATAATGGACCAACGGCTCTCATTTATCTCGTCCTCTCTTTAACCTTCCTCCTTCGCCCTTACTCGTCACAAGTCCTTGCGATTTCATTTAAATTCGATAAGACTCTCTCGATCAATCACTGAATAATCGCCCAATTATCGCAATCGTAACCGCAGATGCAAAGCTATCTCGCGAGTATCTAGGAATCTTAAGATCCTTTCACGTCCTTTTCATCGCCCCTGCTGCACTGCTCGATCGTCCTCGGGTTTAATCTCGCGAGAGAGAGTTGGCTACGATACATGCGCTTCTTGTTCTCTCTCTCTCTCTCTCTCTCTCTCTCTCTCTCTCTCTCTCCCTCTCTCTCTCTCTCTCTTTCTCTCTCTCTCTCCAGCTTTCGGTTAATTCAATCCCCCGGGATACGAGCGCGAGTCGTAAGCGAACACAGCACACGGTACCCAGATTCTATCGCGAAGGTATTCAGATCGACACGAGCGATTTATATCTCCGAGATCCTTATCTAAAACTGATATTTACCTCGAGCCCCGTGTTTCTTTCTCCACTCGTATGCGCATATTGGCTTAATTGTGCAAGACGACGCGTGCAACAAAAGCGCATTGAACAATGTAGCCGCGCTTAATCGTACGAAGAATCTGGCTAAAATAATCCTCGGTTCGCAGCCGATTAATTATCGTTCTCGAGCTTCTCGGTACATCGGAGACGAAAAGCGAAATTCTCGATTGTTTCATTGCCCCAGTTTCATGAATCTCTCGTATTAATGGAATAAGAAAACAAACGCGACTCACCGCAACAATATTTTATTTTCTATCATTCTCGTAAAATTCGTCGAGTTTTTTAAAACAAATGCATAAAATAGAAGCAATAAGTTTTTAATCAAATTTGCAATTTTTTTCAAAACTCCGTTGAGGTTTTTTCAGAATTTCAAAAATTTCATTCGAACACCCAGGATAATATAATAAATCATTTCCACTATTGTTATCCCTCCTTCGTACACTTCTTTCTCGTCGATCCTTCATACATAAGGTCGAGAAAAATAGCGTACTAAATACCTGTCATAAGTGCGCGTGCGCAACGAGAGATTATCGCCGTGTAACAGAACTTCTCATAACCGCGTCGAGAGATGGCGAATCGGTTTTAATGCGTCAGAATTCAGCGAGCAACCGGCAGTCCGGCAGTGGTAGTGCAATTAGTAATTACCTCGTCCTGGCTACCGCACGCAAAAGTACATTCTATCATTATACGCGCTGCTGCACCCGTGTAATTGAATGTCGAGTTGTCAAGCCCCTGTCGAGACTGGGCCCTCTCCCTCTATCCCTCCTCATCCCCTGCCGCAACTCACCGAGCATATGCGGTGCACCAGATGTGACCGTAACATCGACGTGCTCGGTACTCGATGGTGCGTCTGAAATCGGTTTTATACGTCAGGAATTCGCTCATACGTCGGAGACTGCTCGATTCTTTTATCCAGCCTGCAAATAAAAACACGCGGTTCACATCGAGACTATCGGATAATTTTTGAAAAAATTACGAGTGTCCATACATTATTCAAACTTTATTAATAATTTACAGTTCGATCGAAATTATTTTAGAGCGAATCTCGTCTTTACAACAATGTCGAACTTGTCGGGATCGAGGAGATAAATAGTTTATCTTCTCTTTGCGTTCCTTCTTTTTCGTGATGTTAGTTTCGGTTCAATCCTTCGTTTCTCATTCGCAGCCCAACGAGCCAAAGCCTAATGTCCAATGTTCCTCCACTTAAAGAACTTCTCGAAGAATTATGAGCGTTAATTACTCGTTTCGTTCAGGAGCCCTTTTTGATTAGTGGTGAATTTAGTTAGCACCTGCGGGCTCCTTTATAAAAACAAAAAAACACAGGAAAAAAGAACGGGTAAGAAAAAAAAAAAAAATGGCACGACGATGAGCGTCTCGTTCGCTGGATCGTACCTTTCTAACCGCGCCGACCTGCACAAATCATGAAATAACACCCATACGTTCGAACGTCGTGGAGGAAAGGGAAGGAAAGCGGCAAGGACGTGTCAAATTCATCCTTCGCTCGTATTCGTTTCGTTGGCAAAGCGCTTCGACATGGAAGAACGAGATATAAGAGAGTCAAGAAAGAGAGAGAAGAGAGCCAGCGAGAGAAAAGGCAGCACGAGTAAAAGTTCGAGGTCTCCGTCCAGCTTCTTTGGCGAGAAACCGCACCCATGCGTCCTTTTTCCATGCCGACCAACCACTCTCGTCGTCGCTCCTCTCTCGCGGAGAGAATGTCATCGAGTACTTTACATTCTTCGACGAATGGTTTCTTCGTCGCGTAATTCGCAGCACTGAAAATTACCTGCTCTAATTCCACTGTAATTACTCTTTTGCCTCGTCACCGAGGAGAACTGGAAAGCCAGAACTCGCATGTAGCTGGGACAGAGAGTCGGACCAACGATAGTCATCTCTGCCCGACTCCATCGGCGTTACTTCGTCGTTTTGTCGCCAATCGTTCGTTCGCATTCCATCGCAAACTGCCCCAATTAAATAAAACCCTCGAGGTACTAATTGAGACGTACCTATTTACGAGAATTTGGTACGCAACCGATCATTACCTTCAACGATGCATTTATAATCGCTCGCTACGAGTTTAATTACTTGACGTAGAGCCCGCGATCTCACTAGACCTATAGGAGACAAAGGATTATTTCGAGTGTGATCAACGGCCATAAGAAAGATCTATCGCGGTTCCAAGAGTAAAAATGTTACCTGTAGTCTATGATCTAGCCTTGTTTCGGCGAAAAAATGAGTGATGGCCTAGGAACTGCCCCTCGGTGGATTGGGGTGAAACGATAGACCCCTCCAAGGTGGACTAGGGAACCAATTATTCGTACCGGGGGTTACCCAGACATCTAACCGGAATTAACCTCACTTTTGCTGATGTTTGGTCTACTAAAATAAAATATTTAGAATATAATTTTTTTCGAATATTGTTATTTTTTCGTAACTTTTTATGATTTTTTGGTTCGTCCTTCTTTCAAATATCATTTTGTCTCGTGGCGCATCTAGTGCTTGCTTAGGAGACAGATCAATTTTTGTTAAACAAATCTTCAGATTCCGAACACTTGATCACCCGTGAAAGAAATTAGTAGGGCAGCCATAACAAAAATCGGGGCCTATGAGGGTTTAAATATGGATTCCCTACTAGGGATTTCCACAACACAATCGGACTAGGCCCCGACAGGAAAATAACAGGGTTGGATTATTTATTCAAAAAAGGTCGTAGCGAGGTAAATGATAAGGGCCCAAAAGGGATTCATCAAGGCAGCAGTTATTGCAGAGCACACAATATTTGCAAAGTTATTTAAACAATTTTATAGTTCGGTAAAACACTAGGTTATACAAAAATTTTAAGTTAAGTTATATAATTAATTTTATTTACGGTATATAAAATTGTATATGACTGTATATGAGTACTTTTATTTTATGTTGAAATACATAATAATTGTACATATATATATGGCTTCATCTTTATATGGCTTCATATATCATTAGATATAGACATAGTTTTCTTTGGTTTTATTCGCGTATGGAAGCATGTAAATCAAAAGATTGTTTATTAAAAGTTAACAAATTATGTATTGATGAAATATATATATATATATATATATATATATATTGCATCAATACATAATTTGTAAACTTCATACATATAGATATATAGAAAGAGACGACATAGATATAAGCCATAAGTACGACAGAAAAATGAGCGTGTAGCTTCGCTCACGGCCAGCAGGTGGCGCATGGCCGCGCGCTTTCTCGCAAGCGCACCCGTCGTCCACCGGTATTATAAAGACGTGAGCAGGATGAAAAAAATCGTTACTCGTCTCCCGATTGCGCTGGCAAGCACACTCTTATGTAACATGTTGAGTAGTGCTTATCTACCAACGTATATGTACGTTGTAGATATTGTATATGTTTCTATACGTTTACATAGAAATATATACAATTCTATCGGGTCAATTTTTGTATACAATTGTATATGATCAATTCATATACAATTATATATGTTTATATATATATATATATATATATATATAATATATATATTCATTTTTATTCGGAAAAATTGTGTTCATTATTGCAAAACATCTCGCTTGATACATAGCCACTAATAAAGCTGGCATATAGGGCAGTAATAGGGTTGCTTCATGGCTTCGGTTCTATTCTGGCAGGGTTCTGTTGAGGCAACCAGCCGGGCCCTGATTAATAGCCCTGTTTAGGCCCTCATCGACAAAGTGTGACCGGCCCGCAAGGGACCTGATCGGGTGCCCTGTTAGGCCCCTTATAGAGTGAGGGAAAAATAATCGGGACCTAGTCTAAGCCCTGGCTGAATTCTTTCACGGGCAGTTTCACGAAGAATGCGGTTGAAAGATAACAAAATATAGAAATCTAGCTGACACATCTGTGTAGGGGATGGAACATGTTTCCTGGCCACCACTAATTATCCTTGTTTATGTTTTTCATCATAATTAACAATTAGTGTGATGATTTCAAGGGTCCTGAAATCTTGATCCTCGAATCGTCCTCTAATTCTGTCGATGCATTTTATTTTTGCTCAGGCTCGACTTTTTGGTCCGGCGGCCACCGAAAATTACACCTTTTGCGAGATATCGTTTTCGTACATACGCAAGAGAGACGAGAGAGCCCGAAGATGCTCGCGCGTGCAAGAAAAGACGAGGAAAGCCCATGCGGTCGAGAGACAGTGATAAATCACAAATCGTGAACGCGAGAGCTCTCCCTGTCTCTGTCTTCCTCTCGTTGCCACGCAAGACAAATTGGCTCGCCAGTCATGAGCTACGGGAGTCGGGTAATAATATAATTATACGACTGTGCGTGCTTTGCCAGCCGGAGAACTAGAGGGTCTTTCCTCTCCCCGCAGTTTCTTTTGGCCCCATCTCTGCGGGAGTTTCGACTTCTTGCCCCCGTGATAATCTGCATTCTTCTCTGGCTCAATCTTCGTAACGAGTAGACGACGTTCACGACGCGTCGCGAGTCACCGTGTATGTATTTATCCGAGATTTGCCGCGACGACCAGCTAGTGAGGTTCGAGATAGAAATTTATTTGTGCGCAGTTACGAGATTATTGTACCTCTCGTACACTCCTTCGATGAACTTATCAAACAAAAATCATTGAGAACCTTTCGAATCTTTTACGTACAACAAGAAAAAAGTAATCTTTTGTTATCTATTTATCAAATAATGCAAATGCACGGAAATTCTGTTAATTGTTCAATTCAATTCAACTGTGGAAGTTTTGATGAAAGCGCAAAATAAAAAAATGTGCGGAATCCATTTTTTATTTTAGAAATTCATAATTGAAAAAAGAAATATTAATTCGTGGGATGCCAAAATGACAAAAATGAATTATTTTAATTGAAAATAAAAAATAAAAAAATTCTGTCATCCCCATTAAATGTATTTTTATCTAGTGATCATCCGATGATCATGAACGGACCGCCTATATTCGATAGAATTCGACAATTTCTATTAAAAACGCCGAGAAAAAATTAATTATTTTCTTAATCGCGTTTTCCCAACCGGACGTTGAGATTTCAATACAACTATCCATCAGATATCAGCCCCAATCTTATTTATTCCAAGGTGTATAGTTTCATGAAAGCCCATTTCGTTCCGAGGACAATTCCAGTATGTCGAGGTCTCCGGTGAGATCGAGACATCCAATTTATATTATCTCACCGAGGTTGAAAGCGCGAAAAAGCAAAGTCCCTGGCGATAGCCGGGATAATTAGATGAGAGAGGCGAAGGCTAGGGTGAAAGAAGTGTCTTAGGGTCCCTCTCGCCCCTTCGGCCAAAGAAGCGTGCGTCAGCCACAGATCGTTTCCTCGATCCCTTTGCCCTCGTCTTTGCGGTATAGCGAGATACGAAACGCCCAGCCCAAGAAAGAGAAACAGAGGGAGGGATAGAGAGAGAGAGAGAGAGAGAGAGAGAGAGAGAGAGAGAGAGAGAGAGAGAGAAACAGTTATTTTGCGACATGGACGACATGGACGAGATGCATAAGAGGCATACACACACCAATAAAGGCACGCTCTCACCCTCCTCTCTCACGCTCTCCCCCTCCCTCCCACCCTTTCCCCCTCCCGAGGTTTCTCTGGTAGTTTTCGCATGCAAAGCGGATCATTACACCGGCATAAAAGCCATAGGAAAAGGGCTCGGGCGGTTTGGCCCTACGTGAGGCAATAAATACTTCAATCAGTGCCCTCTAAGGCGTCAGTTAGCATCACCGCAGCGGAACGAGAGAGAAAAAGAGAGACAACTGCTATCCTGCTCTCTCGTCGTCGTCCATGGGACAGGCGGGCGGCGATTCCCAAAGACTTTTGCGCTCGATTCTCGCTCGCGTGTTTTCTCCCTCTGTCCTTCTTTATCTCGCTCTCTCTCTCTCTCTCTCTCTCTCTCTCTCTCTCTCTCTCTCTCTCTCTCTATCTCGCGCGCGCGCGCGCGCGATCTCTCTTCTTCCCTGTGTGTTTCGCGGTAATGTATGTTTGCCTCCGGTGACAGCCACCTGCGCAGCTCGACTCGTTGTCCGCGCATGCGCTGTCCCTCTCGCCCATCTCGTCTCACCCTCCCGCCGATCTGCATATATTCTGTCGTGGAGAAAGGGTGGCGGTATCTTCCCTTCTCGCACGGCGTGCAATTTTATTACATTTTTCATGGTCTATTCGATGTTCGGAGAAAAAAAATATATTTTCAACGGTTTTATCCAATCATTAAAATGAAAGATGGGTCTAACGGAGCCAGAAAGATCCGCAAAAAACGAATGACCTTTTTATCCGATAGAAGAAGAAAATGAAAGAACGACGTGCGATGATAAACGATACCGCTATTTTTGATCCGCGTCGAATTCGCGATATCACGCGAGGGGTGAGATAAGGGTCGAGCTTTCTTAGACACGCGAAAACGATCTTCGGGTTCCTTATACTTCATTTTTGTATATTCTTCCGTAAATCATGTCAATTATAGATTGTTTATGATCCGTGAGAGATGCACTCGAGTTGCATTACAGCGTTATAACCGCGAGATCCCAAAAGATTCGATGTTATCTCGCGCCCCGCAAAGAGGCAAAGCATATAGCGAGAGTGTTGCTGGACCGCGGCATCACTTCGCTCCCCGGTAGTCCCTCGAAGAACACAGCGGGGAAAGGTCGTTGTCAATGGCTTGATAATTGGGTGAGCAAAAGCGAGATACACTCGACACCCTCTGGCATGGAGAACACATGGGAAGACCGAGAGGGCGAGGGAGTCAGTGTCTTTTTCTCTCTCTCTCTCTCTCTCTCTCTCTGTCTCTCGCTCTCTCAGGCAGCGCTCTGGTTTGGCGAACGATATCTCGGTGCTCGATTTCTCTCCTTTGGAGTTTTGCTGGTGAAACGGCAAACGGTAGCTTTAAGAAGCCTGAAGAAAAGGGTCCTTCCCCTTCTCTGTCGGTCTTTGGTCCTTCACGATGCTGGAGCGAACGGCTCGATCCCTGCCAAGCTGGGAGAGCTTCTCAACCACCACAGGGCAACTCGTCCCTCAGTCAAGACCCCGTCTGGACAATAAATCTGGTCGTTCGGTGTGCGCGGGTAATTGGGTTCACTCGCTCTGAGATCAATCCGATACTGTCTGGCCTCGTGTCCGTCTGTCCATCCGTTTCGTTTCTCTCACCCCCACTCACTTGTTCTCTCTCTTTCTCTCTCCTTTCTACTTCAATCCTATACGTGAACGCGCGCGAGAACGTCTTTTGCCTTGTCCCGCTGATGCCGAGAAACTCACAGAGAGAGTCTCAGGGAAGAGTTGCTCCTTCGTCGTGCGCCTCGTTCATCCCCTAACCCTCTATTGTAATGTACGCTTCGACCATCGCGCATTCGCAATCTTGCGAGACCGAACTGTGTACGGCTCGAAGAACGAAACAAAGATTGGTAAAACCGTGAAAGAAAAATTGGTAAAAATAAACCTTGATAAAAAATCGTGTTTCGTATATTATTTTCTTATCACATCAATTTTCTTCTCCACCAATCCTTTTTTCAATATTTCCCGTTATCAGGAATCAGTTGATGAGTATTTTTGCTTTTAATTGTTTTCATCGTGAGTGAATTGCGGATTTGCAATAAAAATTAATAGTCGTCGACCCGAAATAATTGTATTCTTCACGATACGAATTCCGAAAATACGAATGAATTTTGTCCCCCCGGTATTCGTACTATATTTTGTTTTTAGAGTAATCGAGTTGGATTTGTTGATACTCGGCGGCGATTTGCAATCATCTTCCGTACGTGCTTTAAGGGGATACATATGAGGATGCGGGGCAAAAATCGCTTTCGGGAATTCGCTGACACTGGTTGGCAGCTCCCGAATGCCGAATCGCCAGACCTCCGACGATAGCGCCTTGTTATGCCGCCACTGAAAGCGCGAGCGCGCGGTCTCATTCAAATCGGGAACCAAGATCGTGTCGTATGCAAAACGTCGAATTTTGCGAAAGCCCGAAAGAATCCTCCTCTCTCTTTCTCTTTCTATCGGCATGCGCGGGCGCGCGACGAAGGGACCGCTGATCGAACAGTAAGCAGTAGTAAGCAGCTCTTGCTTCGACTGAACACACACACACACACACACATACACTATATATATATATAGTTGGAAGATGCGAGCAGCGCCTCGACATTCGCAAAGACCTGCCGATCTGTGGGAGTCAGTTCGAGGCTGGCTATAAATCTGAATAATAAATGAGTCTCAACGGCCTCTAAGAAGTACCCGCCTCAGCGAGAAGACGCGCTCTTTCGCTGAGGGCTTAAAAGATGAATTTACGAGACGGCGGTCCACGCGAAGACAGAACGCGCGACTCTCGCGCATGAATCCCAAAGGGTGGGAGGGGGATTGAAAGAGAGGGAGAAAACAGCGCAAATGCAACGTCTATGCCGTCAATGGGAGCGGAAGTTTTGCCTCGAGTCGCATTTATGTATCGAAGACGAGAGAAGAGTGTCGAGCAGCCGTTTGACACGAGAGAATCGCGCACTACCCGACTACATCATTTTCAGGGTTATATAACCGTTCGTAGCAACAAGAAGATCTCCGGTACGAAGAGGTTCGTTAACGAGCCTTTTGACGTCGACACGAAAAGGAATTCTCCTTCGTTCATCCAGTAAAGAGATATTCGCTTACAAGATTTTCTCTCTCTAATCGACACGAGTTCACATTCATGTCGAACGAGAGGAGAGTCTCTCATCTCTCTCTCTCTCTCTCTCTCTCTCTCTCTGACTATCGGCTAACGAACATTCTCCAAGGTTTTCCCGAGAAGGGAATTTCACGAGATTCGTGGAATTCTCGAGCATCGGTTTATATCGGAAATCATTTGGAAAAGCGCTCTTTGGCTTTCTTGCTTTCTCTGCAACGACTTCCTTCAACTATTCGAAGCATTTCGAATCCTTGCTTTACGAATATCGTGAAAGAAAGGGAAAGAGAAAGAGAGAGAAGAAGATCGTGGAAGGAAGCGCACCTGATAACTTTAGTGGCACCTGCAGACCTTATTTATTAGATAGAACGCTCTCCGCGCGACGACGAGAGATATGGTTGGTCGAATTTATATTTATCCGATCGAGATGAGATCCTCCCTAATGAATCTCAGATTCTATATGTATATATGTAGGTAGATATAAGACGGTGTGAAATCTCGAGGATTTCGTAATTGGCCCATTCCGTGCTTTTTATTTCTCGTCTTTCCTTCGTCGGATCTACCGGCGTTCTATATATACCCGTACTATACCTGAAGGAGCTCCGCTGGTCCATTGGACGAGTTTTTGAGAGTGCCAGGGGCAATATTATCCGATCGTTTCGCACCACCTCGCCATTTCTCGTCCCTTGTAATTAATCTCTAATTAATTCGCCCTTCCTCGAAACGAAAAAAGAAATATAAAATAAACGAGGGATTTATCGTCGACGATGTGGAGGAAACTGTGAAATTGCGTGTTGATTGATGATCGAATTGAAGGTGGCACACATATGCACCTATTTTCGGCCGCAACGGGGGAGTATCGCTAAGCATCAAATTCATTATTACGCATTTTTGTTTATAAAATCAAAGTTGGATAACTCTATTTTTACTCAGAAATTGTACGACGACTGTGACATCCGAAATCATTGGGAGCGATATCATTATCGGCAGTTATAGTGTATTGAGACTTTTTTTTATTAACTATTAAATTCAGTATTTCCCAACTTTTATAACAAAATTTGATCGAATACGTTCAATTTTCTTAAATTTTCAATAACTAATCCCGAAATTGGTATTTTTATCCCAAAATTTCATGAAAATATTTAACTCCGAAGTAATTCCAAGAAACAGTAATTGAAGAACCGGTGACTATTTGTTTTCCCAAAATTTCTAAAAAAAAGTGTCAAGGAACAAAAAATAAAATAAAAACAAAAAACGAGGTGCGAGATGTATAAACGTGATGAGTCGTGCGATAATACTCGTACACCGTGGCGATCCAAACGACGGGTGTTACTGTTCGTACCGCATCGGATTCTCATGGAGTCCGCAAGGCTCACACGCAAACGAGCAGGAGGATCGCGCAAAGGGCTCAGATGTGGTCAGGATCTCACCTCTTCTTGAACGAAAGAAGGGGAAGAAACAGAGAGAGAGAGAGAGAGAGAGAGAGAGAGAGAGAGAGAGAGAGAGAGAGAGAGAGAGAGAGAGAGAGAAAGAGAGAGATTTTAACTTTTATTTCTTGCCGCCTCGGCCTCCGGTTACCCACGTAACTCACGTCACCGCGCGGTATGATTAGATCTCTTGCCATTCTTTCATTTTTCCCGACTGTGCGTCAGGCTACGATGCACGGCATATACGAGATACATGTGCACACGCACACTATAACGTTCCTAAGTATACGTCCTACGATATATCCCGGCAATATGGTGTCTTGCTTTTCAACGTCAGGTTTTCTCGCGCACCTGAGCAGCTTTTATTATGCGACGGTCATGCCCGCGCGCTCGCATATGTACAAATTTATAAAGAGCCTCGCGTCTCGGTAGTAGCTAAAAGTAACCAAAAAAAATGTGTGCCGTGAATGAAGAGGCACACGCCCTGCTTGATACCCGCCTTCGGCCATTCTCGCGTATCTACTCAGATGTAGGGGATTTTAGGTTGCACAAATTACGCTGTGTACATTCATTCCGAGCAGAGATGGAGATTTTTACGATAATGATCGTTATTGAATTCATCGATGATAATAATCGTAATTGAAATCGTTGAAATTTCAATGATAATAACGATCAATGATAATAAGATGGTAACGATCGTCGTTGAAATTGTTGAAACTTTAATGATAATTGTCACCATTGATTTTGTTCAAACTTAAATAATAATGATCGCCGTTAAATTTCTTGATACTTCGATGATAACGATCGTCATTAAATTGATCGAAATGTCAACGTTAATAATCGTCATTAAATCTACCGAAATTTCAACCACACTGGTCACCACCGAACTTATGCCCGAACTTATGCATTGCACATAGAAGAATAAAAAATAAACGAACGAAAAAGAAAAAAAATGGGGTCAACGAAGCAGCATGTAACAAGAAATTCGGGGTGATCTTGTGACAAGGAGTGGCCGCGGCCACCTTCTCGGCCTCTTTCACGGTCACATCATCTCGCGTTCTCACAAGAACTCCATCCACGGTCGGTTTCTTACAAAGCTCGAGAATATCACGCTGGTTGCAACGCTCGGGGCGCCCGGGCTCTCGCTCGCCCGAGTCTCTCTGAACAGTGTTTTGCTCTTTAGGAATCATTAGCTCCGGCTTTCGCAACTAATTCAAATTGTAATTCCTGCGTTCGCGGTGCACCAGTCCCGAGACAGAGACAAAGAGAAAGAGAAAGAGAGAGAGAGAGAGAGAGAGAGAGAAAGAGAGAGAGAGAGAGAGAGAGAGAGAGCAACTCAAACAACGTAGCAGCAACTGGCTTGTTCGTCTCATCAAAATACCGTCGGAAACATGACGTTGTCCGAGAATCGTTCCCTCGTACTCGGGGATAAAACACGGTGAATTAACTTTTACGCCGGAATGAAAAAGAGGGCCTTTTGCGCAAGGTCGTTCGTACTTCTCCCATACAGTCAACATTCGCGTATATCCCACTCGCCTTGTTCCCACTACGCCGGATAAAACGTTTAAACTACTTCTGTCATATACCAAACCCACCCTTCCCCCCCCCCCCCCGCCCCGGCAAATTCCCAATTTACGAATTCTCCGAATATCTCGGCTCTATCCCACGTTCGTCTGCGAGACTCGCGTACTCAGCAGAGACATCGATCCCAATTATACGGCTTATGGAACCAAATTGTAATGAACTTTGAAGAGTCATTTTCATTCGGTAATTAACGTATGTATTCATTCCGTCGAGAAACCTGAATAATGCGCGTTTCTCGGAGGATCGCGGTCTCTCTTCGTTTAAGCGTTTGGCTGTCTCTCTCTCTCTCTCTCTCTCTCTCTCTTTCTTTTCGTTGACTGCGCGCGCTTCTCACGAGAATTCTCAGTCGTGACTCTACCGAGCCTTTCTTCACCAATGCTCGGGGCCTCTGGCGTCGAGCTCTCCCACTCTACCCGTTCTATCTCGATCCCCCCCACCACTGCCACTCTCACTCAAGCGCAGTCGCTAGTCGGCAGTCACGCGTGGCACGCTCTCCACACGTGGATCGCTCTCGTCCCGCTCGCTCGGTTCGAATCGGCCGATCTCGTTCGCCCTCGTGAGCCGATGCCACCCACGTGTCCCTCTCGAGCCGATCACACGCGCGCTCGCGCCTCGCTCGCTCCTATACTTAATGCGATGCCACGGCGGCTCTCCCGATCGCGACTGCTTCTTCTCTATCTCCGACGACAGAGAAAGAGAGAGAGAGAGAAAGAGAAAGTCTCGCCATTACTCATTAAGACGACGAAGTATCGCACGGAATCGGTGTTATTTTAACTATAGCAACGGGGGGGGGGGGGGGGGGGGGGGGGGGAAGAAAACGAGCAATTGAAATAAATCGATGGCTCTGAAATCTTCGGATCTGTTTTCCATCAAAATACCGTCCATCTCCCGACTAAGCTGACTCTATCCATTTTCCAAATTTGGAAATGGTCATTCGTCAATCAAGTAACAAAACAAAAAGATACAGATCGAACTGGTCGAAATACAGCTCATAGCCGTTCCTTCGAAAATCTCTTCTCTAGCGCTAGTTCGAGATTATCTTTCGTTTTCGTCCCTGCGTCTTATTAAAAACACGCCCCTTTAATTTCCCGGGTATCCATCATCGGTTCTCGTCTACAATCGGACAAGCTTCGCTTCCGGGATGACAGGAACGTAAAACGAGAAAGTTGGAAGAGGGTGAGGGAGACCGGGGAGTTGAGATGGAAAGAGACGACGTCCGCCGCACACCCTTCGTCATTTTTTCGAAAAGCAATTAAGAACGGCCGGGAATCCTCATTAGCCTAACCGTGAACCCTAATTGGCCGAGGATCCGCAGCATCCACCTTGCCGGTGAAACCTTATTACTTTTCGATGTTTTCGTCCCCATTGACTAATGAGTCTGAGATAACTGGGTTCGGCCTACTCCCGTTGCCATGAGAGGGCGATTTGACCATACTCCTATGTAAAGTTAGAACACGCTTCGTTCGCGCTCCGCATTCGTTCGAAGAGAAGAAACTTCTAGGCTTTAGAAAATAATTGTAATAATACGTTCCTCGGATAAACACCGAACGAGTTACGATCTGCGATCCGATTGAAAAGATTTAACGATAAGGCTAGTTTTGATGCGCTCGAAGAAGCCCGAACGAAAATTGCTCGCAATAATCTGCGAGACGATGATTATTTTCTTTCAAACTGCCGGTTAATTTGGATCGATTAGGATATTCTGTGCTAACCGTCGCGTTGCTTGGCTCCCTCTGCGGATCGACTCGACAACCATCATTGGAGGTACGATCGTAATTCTCCGAAAATTATGAAAAATAGCACGGGCCAAGCACACGGGGCTTTTTTCTGGTCTTAGATCGTAAAATCGAGCTAACGAGAAACGCGCTGGCGCGAGCAAAACTTTTAGACTCGCTCGAGCGTGTTGTGTGCGCCTCTCTCATTCATCGACCGCTATAAAAGCGGCAGCAAAAGTGCGGGTAATCGCGCCAGGGCGTTCTACAAAATGTCCATTATTACACACTGGATCCTCGACCGCACAGGCTGCCTCGGCTTGGGTGGGTTCCGAAAACTTTGGATTTCGCGCGTTTGTGGTCGAGGGTGCGAAACGACTCCAACAATGCAGTCTCTTCTCCATTTTCGCCCCTTTATCGACGACCAGCGACGATGCGAATCCGGCCTAACGATCGTCCGATGAAATGAATTTTAACCCACTCGTTCACGCTCGTTTGAGTTATAGCTCTCGCACGGAACGGGCGATCTTTAATCACGCGAAGAATCGAGCACGAGGGATGACAAGAAGATTGGTCGAATTACGAGGATATTACGGTATCGTGACAGGTGCCTAGAAGGATTTCCTGTGTGGCACATGACTGTACCAACACGATTTTCGGATCGCGCTTGAGAAGTTCTCGAAGCAATAAAACGCGTCGGCCCTAAATCTCCCCGTAACTCCAATAGCGTTATGAACGATTTGAGAAAACGTTCTCACCTACGGGAAACCACAGAGCCGGATGTTGGAATTATATCACAAGGATTCATGAATAAAACAACCCCTCCTCTTTTTTCATACCTGCCATCGTGCCCGTGACTGAAGCTCATACGTGTCATAACTGTAATGGTAACGATGAAATACTGCGGAAGATGTTATGGAATAACGGAAAACCATGTGGGAGTGGAAAAATATAGATCCCACAGGAAGGAACAAAGAGTGAGATGAATGGACGACTATCGTTGTCGAATGAATCGAATATCTCGTTCGAATTTTACAAATATCGTATAGGTAATCTTGATTTTCAGATATACAATGTAAACTATAACGTAACATTCGAGAGCATTCGTCGAAATATCGGGAGAGAAACGGGATTCGCGAAATAAAATCAACCGCATGTTCCGGTCGGTACATTGCGGGGCGAAAGAAAGAAAGATTCCTCGAAACGAAGACAGTTAGGTTCTACACGAACCTTCGAGTTCACCTATATTTAAAAAAAATGAAGTGGCTTACCACCCTAATAATAAACGAAAGTTACCTGACTCGAGAACGTTATGTTGGTCGGACGAAAAACTTCGAATTTCCAACGATTTTTGGAAACGACGTAAAAAGTTAATGAATTATGGGACTAAATATTGGGTCTCGACGCGCGAGAGGAATTTCCGTGAAACACCGATTTCGACAGGGAGTCTTAGTTTGTTTTCTTACTGAAAGAAGGAACACCGGAAATTGTACTTGAAAAAATACAGTTACAAAAAATTGTGGATTTTTTGCAAGGGTCATCCCGATTGAGCTCCACGGAATCCTGGGTAATTGCTTCGAAAGAGGAATTACGAATTCGAAATAAACGGTTATGTTTATGGAAACAAAAAATATGTTTCAATCTCGTGCCTCGGGGTTGCGGAACCCTCACAGATGGATCGGAGATTATGAGTTGGTTTTCACGTCATCATCAGCAGGAATTCGAAGCATCTGCGTTATCCGAACACAGATTACTTCGAGTTCGGATAATACTACGGAATACAACGCTGGTTATCCAGTGCCAGTAAAAGTAGCATTTAGACGGGCGATAACTTCGGTCGATACAACAGGAACTGTGGAGTATACGCAATACTCAATTACATTTCTCGACCAGCAACTCTTAAAGCGATGTAACAGATCTTCTTTACCGGCACCGTGGCCCATGAATGTTTTGGCTAAATGGCGTTCATAAATTAATGAATGGAACGGGCTGAGGTTTGAGTATGTCATACAGTTGATAGTCCTAAAGAATCTGGATGCTAGCTCTACACTGTCGTCGAGGGTGTCAGTGTAACAGGCGACGAGCGATGCGAAAACGGCATCCTTATTTGTATGAGCACTGAGCAACCGATCAGATTAAAATTTGGCGAGTACATAGAGAATTACGTCACCTTGTACATGAGACTCATTTTTTTTCGAAATTTTGAAAAAAATTTTGCAGATTCAGTTTATCACTAGAGAAATGAGACAATTCTTTATGTTGCACCGATTCTATCGAAATTTTCGGACTCTTAGGCAACGTAGCATTAAAAACACACACATTTTAAACTTTGTTTCATTTAATTTGATGCAAAATTGGCTGCGAAATTAAGGATGGGGTTTTATGGAAAAAAACACCGAGAATATTATGGGCACAGCGTGAAAATAGTGTGACGAAATTCCGTGTGGAGCGCTGACGTATTTGTCTCACGAGATGGGTGCGGGAACTGGCAGAGGAGGAGACTCTCGAAAAGTTACGACTAATACACCGCATACACCCACGCCTCCGATGCCACAATATCGAGATCCATTCTATATGTATATCTACTTATACTACGGAGTCCGGCCCCCTCCGAAGCCAACTGGGCCACGTGCCTCGTGAAATAACGACGCCAGCCCGCTTTCCACACAAACGTAAATCATGAAATCATATGAACGACAAAATATTGATTGACGAAACTATGATATTTCACGATTATTCTCTAACTAACACCACAATACAGCACAATACGACCAACAATAAGAGCAATGCCATTCAGACCGATTGTTCTGTATAGTAAAATTCAGACATAATACGGTTTATCTTTCTCGCCCTAAGAAGCTGCCTATAGCTCGATCGGGCGAGCCATACACTTCGGCGACAGTATATATATATATATATATACGTGCGCCGCATTAGAGCTACGGGCACGGCAGAGTCGAACGTGTATGTGAGGCGGCTCTGTGTTCGACGCTCGCGTCTCATCCGTGCGCCTCGCGGGCTATGAGAGTTACCGACGAATTTTCAGTCATTTTTTCATCAAATGATATGAAACAAAGCCCAAAATGTGCGTTTTTCCATTGTGCATGGATGTTGGCTTCAACACGATAAGAAATATCGTACGAGTATGACAATTTATCGTTTTTTTTTCATTAACAAAATAATTTATTGAAAAAAAAAAAAAACGAGTCTTAGGATCTTTGTACCATAATTCTCTAGGTATCCTCAAAGTTTCAACCCGATCGGTCGCTCGGTGCTCGTCAAAACAAAGACGGCGTTTTCTCGTTGCCGCTGAGTTTGTCGCAGTCAGCGAGCATAGAAGAAGCGAACACTCCACAACGGATCGCGAGTGCCTTACCTACGGTTCCCACTGCGCATAATTCGAATGAACGACGGTGGCTCAGTGGGCTAAGGCGTTGTATACTCATCGAGAATATCGATGGTCCGAACCTATTTTTGGAATTTTTTTTTCACGTCAACAATTTAATATTTTTTTGCTTAAAAAATGACAAAATATTGACTGACGAAACGATGATACTTCACGATTATTCTCTAACACCACAATACAGCACAATACGACCAACAATAAGAGCAATGCCATTCAGACCGATTGCTCTGTATAGTAAAATTTAGACATACGGTTTATCTTTCTCGCCCTAAGAAGCTGCCTATAGCTCGATCGGGCGAGCCATACACTTCGGCGACAGTATATATATATATATACGTGCGCCGCATTAGAGCTACGGGCACGGCAGAGTCGAACGTGTATGTGAGGCGGCTCTGTGTCGACGCTCGCGTCTCATCCGTCCGCCGGGCGGGCTATGAGAGTTACCGACGAATTTTCAGTCATTTTTTCATCAAATGATATGAAACAAAGTCCAAAATTTGCGTTTTTCCATTGTGCATGCAATGTTGGCTTCAACACGATAAGAAATATCGTACGAGTATGACAATTTATCGTTTTTTTTCATTAACAAAATAATTTATTAAAAAAAAAAAAAAAACGAGTCTTAGGATCTTTGTACCATAATTCTCTAGGTACCCTTAAAGTTTCAACCCGATCGGTCGCTCGGTGCTCATACTCCACGCTGCTCCGCATGTGTACTTTATTTTTCACAACGTTTGAAAATATTTCTTTACGGCAATAAAGAATGACAATAAAGGCTTGAAAATTAAAACAAAAATATAAATCGTCGCATCTGCTCGCCAAATGTGGCGATTGTTTGACTTGAGCGAAGCGATCCATGCGACGCTGCGCGTCGACTCGCTTATAATTCTGGAATTTCCTCTCTTTATTGGTTTTTAGTTTAGAAAAGTCGTAGTATCCCAAAGAATAGTATTGTTTGGCTATGAATATTCTTAACTAAATTATCGTCTAACAATTTATGCTACCAGCATGTCTCACGTGACGGAACACTGTGCAATTTTTTTTTCACGTCAACAATTTAATATTCTTTTGCTTAAAAAACGGCAAAATATTGACTGACGAAATTATATATTTGTTATCACTTTGCCAGCACGGGAATGCAGAGTAGTGTTCCTAAGACAAACTGCCTGTTGATCCTTAGTATATATCAATAATCAAATAATACTCTTATTTGATTATTTTTTACGATTTTGTTTCACCCGGGCAATATTATTATTATATTTTATTTTGTGCGAAAAGATTTCTTTTTCTGCGAAATATTCTGATTTTTTATTTTTATGTTTGTTAATATTTTTTCATTAGCGTAATATTATAGTTGAATTTTATTATGTTCCATAACATTTATTTTGCATCATATTATAATTTTATTTTATCATATATTTGTGGGGTTTTCTCTCGACGTTTGCTACGACTCTGTGTTGACGCTCCACGACGCGATGCAACACGTCAAGAACAAGGGACTTTAAAAATGTAAACATTAGACGCTTTCGACTGCGCCCAATATACATATATATATATAGATCGTCGCAGCGCTCGAAAGCCACGTGCCGTCGGACAAAGCTCAGTTCGCCGAGCACGCGAATGTGATACAACGTAGTCCGCGACGTTTTATTTTAACTCGCGCGTTTTGCCGTTGTTTCTTTTATTTATTGCGGTGCGTAGTGCAATTTTGGAATACAGTGGATTTATTGTGAAAGTGATGTGCGCGTAATTAGTGAACAGCAAGCGAATGTATGGCGAATAGCCGGAATAAATATAAGCGGCTTACAAGGAGGCGAACGTATTTTATTCGGTAAGTCTACAATTTTTAAATAATAAAATATGCACTTGATGAAAAAATGTCAGCGCAGTTCCTTCAATACATACTAAATGATGAAAAAATGTCAGCGCAGTTTCTTCAATATATACTAAATGATGAAAAAATGAAAGCGCAGTTTCTTCAATACACACTGAATGATGAAAAAATGTGAGTGAAGCGACTTTGATACATACTTAAAGATGAACAAATATCAGTACAGTTTCTTTGATATACACCATATCATGACAAAATTTCAGAAAAGTATCTTCGGTTCACTATATAACGATTACGAAATATGACATTTCTTCATCATTTAGTATGTATTGAAGGAACTGCACTGACATTTTTTTATCATTTAATCAAACTTTTTTGCTAAACACAGAATGATGAAAAAAGTCCTGGGTCATTTACGGGACCCGAATGATATGGCAACATGCCATAAACTAATTTTTACAAATATTTTTTTTCCAGAATATATTTACAAATTATTATAAGATTAATTGTAAAATACGTTAATTACTAAACTCGCTCTGTTAAAGAGCGAGATCCCAGCGACGACTGTCGCTGTTCTCTTTCGTCCGCTAAAACGGACGAAGAGAAATACAGTTTCTAAGAACTGTTGTCAGTTAATAAAAACTGCCCTGCCAAAGAGCAACATCTCAGCGACGCATGTCGCTGTTCTCCTCCGTTCGCTGAAACGAACGGAGAGAGTATCAGTTTATAAGAACTGATTAACATATAATATGATTGCAAGAAATATATTTTTGTATAATACATATTTCTTTACAGATGACTGGGTGTATATTACCCTGACGCATAGATATATGCATAGCCGAAGCATTGCGATCAGCTCTCGGCACTGCTTGTGTTTACTCTTTGTCAGTCTCTACGCAGAGGGGCAGAGGGGGAACACGAGCTGCCGCATATCGTGCGCGCGGCACGAGGCCCGGGTCATTCACGGGACCCGAATGATATGGCAACATGCCATAAACTAGTTTTTACAAATATTTTTTTTTCAGAATATATTTGCAAATTATTATAAGTTTAATTGTAAAATATGTTAATTACTAAACTCGCTGTGTTAAAGAGCGAGATCCCAGCGACGACTGTCGCTGTCCTCCTCCGTTCGCTAAAACGAACGGAGAGAGTTAGTTTATAAGAACTGATTATCATCTATGATTGCATTTTTGTATAATACATATTTCTTGACAGATGCTGGGTGTACATTACCCAGACGCATATATATATGCATAGCCGAAGCAATGTGATCGGTTCTCGGCACGGCATCATTTAGTATATATTGAAGAAACTGCGCTGAGATTTTATTATCATTCAGTGTGTATCAAAAAACCTTCGCTAACATTTTTTCATGATTTAGTATGCATTGAAGAACCTGCGCTGACATTTTTTCATTATTTAGTATACATTGAAGAACCTGCGCTGACATTTTTTTATCATTTAGTGTGTATCGGAGAGCCTTCGCTAACATTTTTTCATCATTTAGGAGGTATTGAAGAAACTGCGCTGAGATTTTTTTATCATTCAGTGTGTATCGGAGAAGCTTCGCTAAAATTTTTTCATGATTTAGTATGTATTGAAGAAACTGCGCTGATATATTTTTATCATTTAGTATGTATTGAAAAAACTGCGCTGACATTTTTTCATTATTTAGTATGCATTGAAGACACTGCGCTGACGTTTTTTTATCATTCAGTGTGTACAGAAGAAGCCTTGCTGACATTTTCTCATCACTCAGTCTGTATCGAAGAAACTTTGCAGTCATTTTTTCATCGTTTAATAAAACTTTTTTGCTACACACAGAATGATGAAAAAAGGCAGCAAAGTTTCTTCGACACAGACTAAATGATGAAAAAAGGTTAGCGAAGCTTCTGCGATACACACTGAATGATAAAAAAATGTCAGCGCAGTTTCTTCAATACATACTAAATGATAAAAAAATGTCAGCGCAGATTCTTCAATACATATACTAAATGATGAAAAAATGTCAGCGCAGTGTCTTCAATAGATACTAAATGATGAAAAAAACGTCAGCGCAGTTTCTTCAATACATACTAAATGATAAAAAAAGGTTAGCGAAGCTTCTGCGATACACACTGAATGATAAAAAAATGTCAGCGCAGTTTTTTCAATACATACTAAATGATGAAAAAATGTCAGCGCAGTTTATTCAATACATACTAAATGATGAAAAAATTTCAGCGCAGTTTCTTCAATACATACTAAACGATGAAAAAAGGTTAGCGAAGCTTCTGCGATATACACTGAATGATAAAAAAATGTCAGCGCAGTTTTTTCAATACATACTAAATGATGAAAAAATGTCAGCGCAGTTCCTTCAATACATACTAAATGATGAAAAAATGTCAGCGCAGTTTCTTCAATATATACTAAATGATGAAAAAATGAAAGCGCAGTTTCTTCAATACACACTGAATGATGAAAAAATGTGAGTGAAGCGACTTTGATACATACTTAAAGATGAACAAATATCAGTACAGCTTCTTTGATATACACCGTACGGTGACAAAATTTCAGAAAAGTATCTTCGGTTCACTATTTAACGATTACGAAATATGACATTTTTTCATCATTTAGTATGTATTGAAGGAACTGCGCTTTCATTTTTTCATCATTTAGTATGTATTGAAGGAACTGCGCTGACATTTTTTTATCATTTAATCAAACTTTTTTGCTAAACACAGAATGATGAAAAAAGTCAGCAAAGCTTCTGCGATACACACTGAATGATAAAAAAATGAAAGCGCAGTTGCTTCAATACACACTGAATGATGAAAAAATGTGAGTGAAGCGACTTTGATACATACTTAAAGATGAACAAATATCAGTACAGTTTCTTTGATATACACCGTATGATGACAAAATTTCAGAAAAGTATCTTCGGTTCACTATTTAACGATTACGAAATATGACATTTTTTCATCATTCAGTATGTATTGAAGGAACTGCGCTTTCATTTTTTCATCATTTAGTATGTATTGAAGGAACTGCGCTGTCATTTTTTTTATCATTTAATCAAATTTTTTTGCTAAACACAGAATGATGAAAAAAGGCAGCAAAGTTTCTTCGATACAGACTAAATGATGAAAAAAGGTTAGCGAAGCTTCTGCGATACACACTGAATGATAAAAAAATGTCAGCGCAGTTTCTTCAATACATACTAAATGATGAAAAAAGGTCAGCGCAATTTATTCAATACATACTAAATGATGAAAAAATGTCAGCGCAGTTTCTTCAATACATACTAAACAATGAAAAAAGGTTAGCGAAGCTTCTTTGCTACACACTGAATGATAAAAAAATGTCAGCGCAGTGTCTTCAATAGATACTAAACGATGAGAAACGGTTAGCGAAGCTTCTGTGATACACACTGAATGATAAAAAAATGTCAGCGCAGGTTCTTCAATACGTACTAAATAATGAAAAAAATGTCAGCGCAGTTTTTTCAATACATACTAAATGATGAAAAAATGTCAGCGCAGATTCTTCAATACATAATAAATGATGAAAAAATGTTAGCGAAGCTTCTCCGATATACACTGAATGATAAAAAATATCAGCGCAGTTTCTCCAATAAATGATGAAAAAATGATATTTTTAATTTCTAAAAATAATGAATTAACAAATATGTTAATTAATAAACTTGCTCTGCTAAAGAGCGAGATGTCAGCGACGCCTGCCGCTGTAAGTCTGTCCACTAAAGTGGACAGAGAAAATTTCAATTGTTGATAAATGTTTATTAACAAATATGTTAAAGATTAATAACCGTTCTGTTAAAGAGCGAGGTGCCAGTGACGCCTGTCGCTGTGAATCTGTCCTCACAATGGACAGAGATATTTTTAATTTCTAAAAATAATGAATTAACAAATATGTTAATTAATAAACTCGCTCTGCTAAAGAGCGAGATGTCAGCGACGCCTGTCGCTGTAAGTCTGTCCGCTAAAGTGGACAGAGAAAATTTCAATTGTTGATAAATGTTTATTAACAAATATGTTAAAGATTAATAACCGTTCTGTTAAAGAGCGAGGTGCCAGTGACGCCTGTCGCTGTGAATCTGTCCTCACAATGGACAGATATATTTTTAATTTCTAAAAATAATGAATTAACAAATATGTTAATTAATAAACTCGCTCTGCTAAAGAGCGAGATGTCAGCGACGTCTGTCGTTGTAAGTCTGTCCGCTAAATTGGACAGAGAGAATTGTAATTGTTTATAAATGTTTATTAACAAATATGTTAAAGATTAATAACCGTTCTGTTAAAGAGCGAGGTGCCAGTGACGCCTGTCGCTGTGAATCTGTCCTCACAATGGACAGAGATATTTTTAATTTCTAAAAATAATGAATTAACAAATATGTTAATTAATAAACTCGCTCTGCTAAAGAGCGAGATGTCAGCGACGCCTGTCGCTGTAAGTCTGTCCGCTAAAGTGGACAGAGAAAATTTCAATTGTTGATAAATGTTTATTAACAAATATGTTAATTATTAATAACCGCTCTGTTGAAGAGCGAGGTGCCAGTGACGCCTGTCGCTGTGAATCTGTCCTCACAATGGACAGAGATATTTTTAATTTCTAAAAATAATGAATTAACAAATATGTTAATTTATAAACTCGCTCTGCTAAAGAGCGAGATGTCAGCGACGCCTGTCGCTGTAAGTCTGTCCGCTAAAGTGGACAGAGAAAATTTCAATTGTTGATAAATGTTTATTAACAAATATGTTAAAGATTAATAACCGTTCTGTTAAAGAGCGAGGTGCCAGTGACGCCTGTCGCTGTGAATCTGTCCTCACAATGGACAGATATATTTTTAATTTCTAAAAATAATGAATTAACAAATATGTTAATTAATAAACTCGCTCTGCTAAAGAGCGAGATGTCAGCGACGTCTGACGCTGTAAGTCTGTCCGCTAAAGTGGACAGAGAGAATTTTAATTGTTTATAAATGTTTATTAACAAATATGTTAATTATTAATAACCGCTCTGTTGAAGAGCGAGGTGCCAGTGACGCCTGTCGCTGTGAATCTGTCCTCACAATGGACAGAGATATTTTTAATTTCTAAAAATAATGAATTAACAAATATGTTAATTAATAAACTCGCTCTGCTAAAGAGCGAGATGTCAGCGACGCCTGTCGCTGTAAGTCTGTCCGCTAAAGTGGACAGAGAAAATTTCAATTGTTGATAAATGTTTATTAACAAATATGTTAAAGATTAATAACCGTTCTGTTAAAGAGCGAGGTGCCAGTGACGCCTGTCGCTGTGAATCTGTCCTCACAATGGACAGATATATTTTTAATTTCTAAAAATAATGAATTAACAAATATGTTAATTAATAAACTCGCTCTGCTAAAGAGCGAGATGTCAGCGACGTCTGTCGTTGTAAGTCTGTCCGCTAAATTGGACAGAGAGAATTGTAATTGTTTATAAATGTTTATTAACAAATATGTTAAAGATTAATAACCGTTCTGTTAAAGAGCGAGGTGCCAGTGACGCCTGTCGCTGTGAATCTGTCCTCACAATGGACAGATATATTTTTAATTTCTAAAAATAATGAATTAACAAATATGTTAATTAATAAACTCGCTCTGCTAAAGAGCGAGATGTCAGCGACGTCTGACGCTGTAAGTCTGTCCGCTAAAGTGGACAGAGAGAATTTTAATTGTTTATAAATGTTTATTAACAAATATGTTAATTATTAATAACCGCTCTGTTGAAGAGCGAGGTGCCAGTGACGCCTGTCGCTGTGAATCTGTCCTCACAATGGACAGAGATATTTTTAATTTCTAAAAATAATGAATTAACAAATATGTTAATTAATAAACTCGCTCTGCTAAAGAGCGAGATGTCAGCGACGCCTGTCGCTGTAAGTCTGTCCGCTAAAGTGGACAGAGAAAATTTCAATTGTTGATAAATGTTTATTAACAAATATGTTAAAGATTAATAACCGTTCTGTTAAAGAGCGAGGTGCCAGTGACGCCTGTCGCTGTGAATCTGTCCTCACAATGGACAGATATATTTTTAATTTCTAAAAATAATGAATTAACAAATATGTTAATTAATAAACTCGCTCTGCTAAAGAGCGAGATGTCAGCGACGTCTGTCGTTGTAAGTCTGTCCGCTAAATTGGACAGAGAGAATTGTAATTGTTTATAAATGTTTATTAACAAATATGTTAAAGATTAATAACCGTTCTGTTAAAGAGCGAGGTGCCAGTGACGCCTGTCGCTGTGAATCTGTCCTCACAATGGACAGAGATATTTTTAATTTCTAAAAATAATGAATTAACAAATATGTTAATTAATAAACTCGCTCTGCTAAAGAGCGAGATGTCAGCGACGCCTGTCGCTGTAAGTCTGTCCGCTAAAGTGGACAGAGAGAATTTTAATTGTTTATAAATGTTTATTAACAAATATGTTAAAGATTAATAACCGTTCTGTTAAAGAGCGAGGTGCCAGTGACGCCTGTCGCTGTGAATCTGTCCTCACAATGGACAGAGATATTTTTAATTTCTAAAAATAATGAATTAACAAATATGTTAATTAATAAACTCGCTCTGCTAAAGAGCGAGATGTCAGCGACGCCTGTCGCTGTAAGTCTGTCCGCTAAAGTGGACAGAGAGAATTTTAATTGTTTATAAATGTTTATTAACAAATATGTTAATTATTAATAACCGCTCTGTTGAAGAGTGAGATGCCAACGACGTTCGTCGTTGTTTATCTCCGTCTGCTAAAATAGACGGACATAATTTTAATTCGTAAGAATTTATAATTAACAAATATGTTAATTAATAAAAACCGTGCTCTGCTAAAGAGCGAGATGCCAACGACGTTTGTCGTTGCATACTCAGAATTATCATAATTCTGTTATTTATTGCTGTGGTTGCAGCAAAAACAAACTTGAATGTTTGGTACGCTCGGCTATATATTGTAGCGAGAAAGAAATTCTTGCAGCGTACGTGTAACATGCACACTAGTGCATGTTACATGTGCATAGCCGAGCATTAGTATTAGATTTTCGAACGGGGCGGGTCATGGCTGGCCCTGCTACGAGGCCTCGGCCTTCGGTCCGCCTCGTGTACCGGGGCTTCGTAGCAGACGCGCGCCGTGACATCTAGCGGTAGTGCGCAGCGGCTCGTAGCCAAATGCTGCGAGCTCTGCACTACCGCTGGGAAAGGGAACCCGTCGAAATTTTTGTCCGTGTTACACTAACTCTTAAGCGAGGTAGCGCGAGCACGAGAATGTAGATGGGGCCCTCGCGTCATTTCACCGAGTCTCTCCTCGCCTTGTTTGCGCTCGGGCTGGTGTGGGTTTTTCGGGCGCGAGTCAAAGGACGTGAGGTGCAGCGCGAGGCGAGGTGAGGTGCAACGACTACACTCGCGCTCCTCATTCGCTATGCAACCGGATTTCGTAGACGGAAGTTATCAATTTTAGGCCAAAAAATGACGGATATGTGGACACACGAGAATTTAGTAAAGAAAAGCGTCATCTCGTGTCACTTCCCCTCCCATAACCTCGTTGATCCCCGCCTCGCCTAACTTCGCCGAGAGTGTAGAGCTAGCGTGATATTTAGGTTCTAGATCAGAAAAAATGTAATGTGGGCGAAAATAATACGGACAACGCCGGTAATAGGAATTGGCATAATGCTAGCTCTACACTCTCGTTGAGGTCAGTCGAGGCGAGGTTCAACAAGGTTATACGAGGCGAAAAATATGAGGTCAAGACTCTGTAAAAGCTCCTTTAAAAGACTAACCTCGACGAAAGTGTAGAACTAGCATGATAGAGCTTGGTTATGTGCGTAGTTCGCGCGTATTCCGCTTCTCTCTCGCGAAGCTACCAGTGCTAGTAGTCCAGTCGGAATGTACACAAATATGATCGACTTCTATTCAAAGACACAAGAATAGCGCCAATTTTTTTATAGGGTATTTGGACCTCCAGGAACATGCCCTGAAAGTTGCGGATCAATCCGATAAGGTTTTTAACCACCAGAGATTGTTGAAAAAGAACAAAACGGTTTATTAGAGTTTATTTTTTATAAGAAATCTGTATTTCTCTCACACTCGTTAGGGTGCGTTGCGCGCATTACGCATGTGTGCACCCCACAGTACGTTGTGAAATACAATGAGAGTGAGAGAGCGTCGGTCGGGGACCCTTGCGAGATTCCCAACGAATTTCGGATTTTCATATTGTATTGAACGATTGGACGCCACTCAGTTAAAAGGAGGTTCGACATATTCCAGAGTCAAAAAATACATTTTTTTTTCATTTTTTTTTATCTGGAAGTACCAGTCTTTCTTGATCATTTGGTGCAAACCAAATGAAATTTTGAGCAGTGGAAGTGCGTGTTAAATAATTTTTTGAAATAAGCGTTTGAAATAGTTTCAAGCATTTTGACAGTCAAACTTCACAAGTTTTCCCAACTTACTCTCCTTGTATCGAAAAAATATGTAGATATATATAAATATAAATGAATATGATTTATGATAAATTAATAAACGACCATATATACTGGATAAACAATTTATTAATGAAAACTAAAAAAAATATTATTGAATAAGAAAATTAATAACGAAAATGCTCCAGAAGCGCAAGAGGGATAAGTACTGTTGTCTTCTTATAAACCCTTAACGGGGTTCGATTTATTTGGAAGCCCCTACCTGACCTTTGCTTTAAATTAAGATTTCTTCAAAACTGTTGAACCTCTTACGCTTCTGGATCATTTTAGTTATTAATTTTCGTATTAAATAATGTATTGTTTTTAATTTTGATTAATAAATTATTTATCTAATATGTATGGTCATTTATTCAATTATCATCATATGCATGTATATGTATATATGTGTCATAATTATTTAACCGTTTTGAGCCGCTTGGCACTTATATGTACCGCCGTACCGCCAGTGTTTTGAAAAACCACCTTGAAAGGGTTAACTCAGTTCCATACCCAGAATTTCATGTGGTTTGCACCAAATGATCAAGAAAGACTTGTTATATGTCGAACCCCCTTACTGAAGGTAAACACATTCCAAACTGTTTACATGATCTAAGTATCGATAGTTACTTCGGTCGATACAACACACACCCAGAATTCATTGGAAATTCAACCTTTTTCAGAAAATTATGTTTTCTGAATGGTTATATTTTTTCATCTAAAAGATCCTTTTTCTCGGAATCTACTCATCGTATCGCCATATTTTTTGTTTACGTAATAAGTACATTCAAATTAAGAATGAGGCGAGCCATTGTTTCGGAAAAACGATGCAGGCCCGAGAAAAATATATTTGAAGGTAAAAAAGGGGTATATTCTAAAAATTTCAAAACGACGCCAAGAAATGGTTCCTAAGAAAAGGGAGAATATAGGTATTTTTCGAAACAATTTTTTTCGACTTTAAATTGGTCCCGAACCTTTTCTAATTTGAAAATCCTCTAAAAACATTTATAGAATTATTAATAAAGTCCTTCTGAACATTTTTGTTTTAAATCGTCAAAAAATGTTGGATAGTTTTGGAGAAATCTTAATTTGAAGCAAAGAAGGGCAGGTAGGGGCTTCCGAATATGTCGAACCCCGTTTCCAGATTCCGTCGAAGTCCGTTTCTTCGCTTATACCTGTCATTTTATATGCAAGTGTCGTGTTTTTTTATAGTGTATGTATATTTTTATCCGTTTTTAATTTGTGCTTTTAAAAAAAAAGTGTACTGAGGTAAGTTGTATATATGTATATTATTATTATACCATTATTATTTCAGTAGACAGAACTCGAGTATAATGTGCTCGTATAAAATTTTCACAAATTTGAAATTTTCATTCCACTTGAATATTTTGTTGGTCATTTTTTGTTACTATTTTTTAAATATCGATGACATTTGCAACTTTATTTAAATTTCATTTAAATATCATTTACATCTCCTACACGTGATAGATTTTAAACTCGCCGTTGGTTTAGAACTCCGCTTGTTTTCATCAACTCCGAAAGTAGCGTTGAGAGTCTGTGCGAATGTGCAGAGCAGGTAATCGCACATTTATATAATTATAAAAATTTGCAACAGCCTCTCCGCGAAGCTCGGTACGAGAAGTTTTTATCGCTGGCCGCACATGCTAAAGTGGAAGTTCGATTGACACAATTACCGCCAAGACAACCCGTGCGGTGCGAATATCTGAAAAGCACATATTACCAAATGCAATTGTGGTTGAATAACGAACTGAAACCAGAGGATTGGGGGTGGAGGCGAACAAGCACGATGCTCGTGCTAACTATGAACCCTAAAAGTTCAGCGCCTGAAAATTTATTAACAGTGGGAAGTTCACAAAAATATTTGGATATTTGAATATTTGGAATTTAAAAAAACGTTTCAGAATTTTATAAAATGTCAAGCCATCGAGTAATTTTCTCCGGATTTTGTAACAACATTCTTTTTTAACAATTCATATTATTATTCATGTTATAAAATTGTGTAATATCCAAACCGTTTGAACACTTTTCTCAAAATTGTATATCAACTTTCCCTTTATAATGCTCGATTTAAAAAAAACATATTTTCATATTTGCAACAATTAAAGGTATTTTACTTGTGCACTGCGGATTACAGAAGAGTTTGTTGCACATACCGGAAAACTGGGATACCGTGTAATCGACTGTGCAAAAATTGTGGTGGCCAGAGCTGTTGGAATGTTCGCATCGCTATGACCGAATAAAAATCAGGAGCTATTGTCCCGAGAAACCGATACGATGATGATGATGATGATTATGACATGCCCTCGAACGAGTTTATCGACTTTGCAGCCGAATTGGACTCCGATGATTCGAAATATAACGAAGAAAAATATTTTGAAGGATTTGATATCGAATTTGGAATCATGTGAAACAATAAAGACATTTTGTTTTCTATTAAATACTTAATATCACTTCTGTATAACAAATTTACACCACCCTTACCTTTATAATGCTATAATGAAAAATGATCGGTTAAGGCAGGAGACTCATAGAATTTTCAAAAAATCTATTTTTTTAATTTCATAAAATGTTAGTATCTTAAGAATACCTTAGTAAAATTATAAAATTTAATTCAAAGTATTTCTCATGTTACAGCGTGTAAACTTGCCCCTCCTATACTGAGCATTCGCGCGCCGTCAGAACTTTAAATCGGTGGGACAGATAACTCAAAAAGTGTTTCATCAATCACGGTGAAATTTTGCACACATCTTTTCTATGCCATTATTTTCTATGTGAACCGACTTGTTTTGAAAATGTAGTAAACATTGTAAAGTTTTTTTATAAAGTGTCTCAGTCCGCAAATTTTTGTTTTTAATTTTTTGAAGCTTCGCCGACTAATTATAACATTAATAAATAATTAGAATTTTTTTCGGATCAATACCATAGAACAGGAGCTACCCTAACATAATCAACCGCGTTTCAACCACGGTTCGTTACAAGCTTTACCGCGTTTCAGGTTCGTGCCAAGCGCGTTTCGAAACACGATAAAGCATGTGATAAGCAGGTGAATTCGAACGCAACCACGTTTCAGGTACACACTCTATTCCGTACCAAGCGCGTTTCGAAACGTGCTTTGTACGTACTTTACCGCGTACGGGGTACGCGCTTGGCCCGCACTTGATACGTGGTAAAGCGTGTAACGAAACGTGGTTGAAACGCGGTTGGTACGCAACTTTACACGTAGTATTGTCTGGTCTAAAACAGACTTGTCACACGATTGGTGCACGCTTTACTACTCTTCCGTACTACTCAAATTAAATAAAAATTTGTAATTTAAATAAATTTTAATAAAAATAAAAATCATCCCCAGTATTACAGTGTTTTATTACGATAGTAATAAAACACTGTAATATTGATCAAGATAATGTTGATTAAGAAGTCCAAAGGTTAACTAGCAAAATTCAATACGGCATAGAAAAATTGATACCCATTATAAATCACCGACAAGTACAGGATAACTTGCCAGATCATATATTAAACATGATCTCCATACGAAACAAAAAGCGTAGAAAATGGCAAAGAACAAGAATCTTTAAATATAGACTAGAAGCAGAAAATTGCACCAAAGAAATTAGAGCTAAAATTGCAAAATACAGGAATAACATTTAGATTAAAAAGTTGATCAAATTAAATGTAAATGATAACTCGCTATGGCGTATGACAAATATCTTTCATGCGGTTTCTACCTTACAGAGTCAAAACACAGAAGCAGTAACAGATAAGGAAAAAGCCAATGTCCTTGCTACTCAGTTCGGAAGTGTACATAGTATTGACCTCATAAACAACTCAGAAGAATAATGTGAAATAATTGAGAAATTACAAGAATTCCTGAATAATAGTAACGTAACCGGAGTGGTACAAATACATGCCATTTCCAAACGAAATAACCAAAGAAATAATGAAATTACCGTAAAAAAAGCGTCGGAAATAGATAAAATACAAAATATTATACTTAAATTCTGAGCCGTAAAGCCATAGTACAACGTACAGCTCACATATATAGTTAACGCATGTTTTAAGCTTTCATACTTCCCAGCACAGTGGAAAACGGGTAATGTAGTGCCAATCTTAAAGCCAGGTAAGAACAAAAATGAACCGAGCAGTTACCGACCTATTAGCTTACTCTCCACCATGGGTAAACTCACAGAAAAGATAATACACCAAAGTCTGAAAAACAAAAAATATTATTATTCACAATCAATTTGGTTTCAGAGAAGGGCACAACATTGTATAGCAGGTAACGCAAATAGCAAATGACTCAATCATTAATTTGAACAAAAACAAGGTCACAGTAATGTTACAAAAAACACAGTTTCAAAAAACATCAACGGCACTCCTTCGACGCAATAGTAGCAGCTAAACAGATCCAAATCCATGTAAATATTCTTGAAAAATTCTATACGAAATGGAAAATTTCACTGAATGCAACAAAGACTGAAGCAATTATACTAGCCAAGAAACACAAAAATATATGAATCATAGAACCTATTAAAGTATATGGGCACAAAATACAACCAACAAATATTGGTAGATACCTAGGAGTGCACCTGGATCCCAGACTAACTTTAAAAAACCCAACACAAGAAATTATTAATATACAAAATGATACTCAGACCTATAGAAATGTATGCGTATCCACTATGGTGCAGCGCAGCACCAACAAATATCAAACCCCTCCAAATGTTACAAAATAAGTGCCCTCAATTAATACTCTCAGCGAACAGCTACGATAGAATAACATATATGAGTGTTTACATGGTTACTTAATAATAAAGTTTATAGAAAAAAAAAGTTTTCGTCCGATCACTGAAGTTAAGCAGCATTGGTCGCGGTCAGTACTTGGATGGGTGACCGCTTGGGAACACCGCGTGCCGTTGGCATTGTTTTTGGGGCAAAATTTTGTCTTCCTCTAAAAACCGTTTAATTCATGATATTCGTGTTACGCGGGTAATTTCCGATGCCGTAAGCCTTCTACAAACTCTTTTTTGGACGAAACAAATGTTCATCCCCTTCCAAACCCCCAAAGTCGCATAGTAAATTACGAATGTCGCCTATCGACACCTGCCGAGGGTAACAATTTTGTTTTCTTCCAAAAAGGCTTCAATTGGAAGAAAGGAATTGAATCCGTATTTTGATGGAGCTGGACTGACTATGATAAATTATATTTAATCCACATTATATAATTGTCTTAATAAAATTTCTAATTTGTCTATATAGAGTTGATAGTTAAAAGAATAAAAAAACATCAGCCGCTTTACGCAAGTTGTACATGCGGGACTTTATATATTTTTCGTTCGCTCGGATCTCGGAACATTTGCGCAACACCTACGGGCGTTGAATATATAGACATATGTCATCATTGCACAGCCTGTCTCATTTACGGAAAGACCCGACCGGCGTATACGGATCGCCAGATTGTATAATGATATATATATGTTCGTTTCGGCATTATGAATACGATAGCTTGCAAAGAAGTTCGTGCTTTGCTCACTCAGATGTCGCAGAACAAATCCTCGAAGTTTCATCTTTTGTCGAGCGTTGCTGATCTCCCCCCCAATCGCTGCATTTGGCTCGAACTTGTCGTTTGTCGCCGAGACTACACGCTCTGGGCTGGCGTTGGCTACGCTCGTACGCGCGCCCTCTGTGTACACTGCCATCTAACGGTAACTCGTAACATGCACCGTGCACTACTATGCCGACCCCGTCGGATTTCGTGCACGTTTTTCACATCGTCTTCACTGCGGTCAGTAATGAAAAAACCGCAGTTACCAATTGAAAATCAATGCACTTCGCCTGCAGATACAAATAGTAGTTTTAGATGTTTTCTAAGCAAGATAAAGATATTCTTCATCTACTCTCAATATCCAACGGTGGTTCTCGCTTCTATTTATTCCTCAAAAGAAATTGAAATTGAGCTTGTAAAAGTTGTCCTTTATTTATTCCATGGTCTAGAATAATTGTTTCCCTTCCTAAAATGTTCATCCTTCAATAATCCATTTGAATAACGTTTAGACAACTTTTTTTTGCCTATAATTTCCTAAGACCCTCTTGGTTTCACCGAGGACTAAATGCGCGAAACTCCACTAAAGCCATATTTCACGATCCCAGTGCGTCGAATGATATACGAGGGAGCTTGTACTACTTCCGGCGTATTATGCGAGATGTATTTCCTCGTGTTCGTAGCGAATGGATATGAGTACTGCGCGGTTGTCGGGGAGGTCGCTCCCCGACAACCGCTCAGGCTCTGTATTATACGCGGTGTCACGTAAGGTACCAGTGAATTCTCTGTTGAACAGAACAATTAAGGGTTGACCACGGGAATGTATACAGGTGGGAGGATCAACGAATCCTCTGTTCTGGAATGCACGCGGTATACAGCTCTTCTATTCAAAACCCAACGGATACAATAACACCGGGTTCTACGTATGTCCGGGTTCGGCGAGAGAGTGCGCGTGATAATACGACAGATAGGAGGGATATTATCTCCTCGCAATCTTTCGCGTAACGGCACACACGCATCATAAGGAGTGCTAGTGCACCGTATGTGCGACCACCGTGGCGGACCTTCGGCCTCAAAGGCAGGCGCGGCCCTGGCCACAGGTTTTCCATGGGCGTGCGCGGTATACTACGGGGTGGTTTCATCCCTCTCTCTCTCTCTCTCTTTCTCTCTCTCCCTCCCTCTATGGTTCTTTATTTCTATTTCGCTCAGTCGCACTCTCCGCGGAACACGACACGACGAGACAGAAGGCTACTCTCGACAATCGCGTCTACGCCATAGAACAGAAAACCACGCGCACATCCCCCTTGGAACTTCCATCCATCCGCACCCTCACTCTCTCTCTCTCTCTTTCTCTCCCTATTTATCTATCTATCTTCTCCACTTTCACCCTGATGAACCCCCGTACTCGGTACTCCGAGCTTCCTCGACCTGACCGCGCCGAGACGATCGAGTGACATACCCCACATGAATACACAGACGCGAATACGTACAGAGCCGCACGCAGAAAACCACCCCCGGTTGGACTCTCTCTCTCGCTCACATGCACACATACACACATACACACTCACGTAAACCCCTCTCGCTCACCCTCTCTCGCTATCTCGACCGCCCGCGTTACGCAGAATCCTTGCGTTCACTTCCTCTTTAGATCACCACTTCCTCTCCGACAGATCGCATCGAAGACTTGAATCGAGTAGAGTTACACCTTGCGCGGAACCATCCTCGATCCGTGAGGCACCCCTCGACGTCGTGAACACGAAGAGATCGAGCGGAGAACTTTGAGAGCCGAAAAGCTTTTCGCTCAACGGTGAATCATTGTAGAGTGGAGCGAGACGTCGACGTCGCGGACGGTGGAAGATTTAGTTTCGAGGGTGAGAGCCGCTGGCCGACCACCTGTAGTTATTCGGAAGAAAATCACCCCTCCCTCCACTACCTCCGAAGCATCCAAGCTACTCGACTCTCGACGGTTCGCTACGTTTTTCGGCTCGTGGTTCCAGATATAAATCGTTCGGGAGGCTTGGCAACTTTTGTTTATCCCGAGTGCAGCATCCCTCAATTTTGGGGTTATACACGTGGAACTTTCAAAAAGGACCAAAAAGCTGGCGGACCGAGGGGACTAAACCCAAACCCGCAAGGCCTACCAGAATTGCCACCAAAATGAAGACTTCCTCGTTCTCTCTACGCGTTATGCGCCGGGTGAGTCTTTGTAAAAGGTCATTTTTCAATCAAATTCTTTTTGTTATTTATTTATTTGAAAATTTGAGTAATTAGATTTTATATTTTTCATGTTGATGTTCTTTGTTGTCGAAAGAGTGAATGATAATTTGCTTCATCGATATTCAAACGCGAAGATTTGAAAGTTATTTTGTTTTTTCGTTATTCGACGAGACAAATATTTGAAGTTGGTCCAGTAAACACGAACATAGGATTATTCCAAGGTCGCGCCGCGAGACTCTCGTTTTCCATTTCTCGCAATGGTTTCTTTTGCATTTTCCACGGGGTCGAATTTGAATAGAAATCGTTTTGCCCACGGGCGAAAACAATTTTTCTTGGACAAACGTGTTCGTGATTTGATTAAGTGGAAAAGGGAAAAGATAAGAGAGAGGTCGGGTTGTAAAAATAAAAATGTAATTAAAAACTCGACAGCGTTTGCATATTTTTCGTGCCTTTTTTACTAATAGTTACACGTTTACGACCTTTCTCGAGGGCATCCGTGCGGTATCGAATCAAAGAGCGCATATGTCCTGGGATGTAGAAAGAGAAATTTGTTTTTTCTTAAAAAGAAAAAACGTAATTTCCGTTCAAGGTTCCGTTTACTTCGAACGTGTTTATGGGTATTGACATTTTCGTTGAGCATTGTCACGAGAATAACGGTTTTGTGCGAATAACATATTCAAGCGGAAACGAAACGAGAGAGCCAGAGAGAGAGGGAGAGAGAGAGAGAGAGAGAGAGAGAGAGACAAAGTACCTGTAAACACTCGTCGCTCAGCGGCACTGGATTTACACACTCGTTAACTCTATTAGCGACTCTTGCAGACCCCAGGAGTTTATCGATCGCGATGAAGACTTCTCACTTAAAATTATTTAACGGCAACTTAGTTACCAATAACTATGCTTCGGAAATTAATTCATATAATTTTTAGAATTATTTTTTTTCTGAGCTATTTCTAAATGAAAACATGATAGTTTTTAGAAGTATACAAATATATTGAACCATAATTATTTTTATGCGACTACTGAAAGTTTTCGTGAATACGTTTCGTTCTGAAATGTTTTTAAATTTCGTCATGAAAATTGTGCTTGCCTGCTAGTTTACTAAAATTGTACTACCAAGCATTTTCGCTATATTTTTGGAACGAATCCCCGGATTCTGGGCGATGTTATTGATTTACAAAGGAATCGTAGCAAATTATGTTTGCAATTAGTTTCCCGTAACACAAACGCAGCCAAATCAGTCGACCCTACAAATTAACTGTCGGAGCGACGTGAGTAAAATACATCCCAAGGAACGAATAAATTTCCCGTCTGGCAGACGTATCGGAGTACTGACAAGCGTTTCAGGTCTGTCATGTAACTGTCAATAACGTTGCATTGCAATTTTTTCCAACAACGAACGTAAATACAATGCAACATACGAGGAAACCATATTTGAATAATATTTATATGAAAGAATAAGAACATCATTTTTATAAATATGAAGGAAATTATAAGGAAAATTTCCATTTATAAAAATATACCTAATTTTTGTTTTTTTTTTTCGAAAAGAAGACAATGTTTCAGTCAAAAATTGGAGACAAAATCGTTTCAATTTTTATACATTAATCCATCAGATTTACGGAAAGACCATCGAAATTATTTTCATATATTTGAACGAAACTGAAGAAAAATCAAGTATAAAATATTATATTTGTTTTTCGAAAAAAAAACAATTGTCCAGTCCGGAGTAAGACAACAAATTAATTAAAATTTCACACAGATCTGGTAGAATAACGTTTGCGTAACGTCAATAAAGTAGGTACTACGCAGTAACGTTCCACCATATGTATTTCGCCTCTCGTCCCTCGATCTTTGCGATGTAGAAGATCTCAAGCGATACTAGGATACTAGTTTCTCGAGAATGGGGATAATGCCCCCCTACGCCCGCCAACCAACTTTTCTCATTCCCGAAGAGAGAGATCAGGATTGTGGTACATACATAAGCACCGAAGCGCGTGTCCTTGAAAAGCTGCCTTCCTCTGGCGAACCGCGCGTACGTGGATACACCAGTCCGAACCATAGAAACTGAAACTACAGTCGATTCCCTTTGTTCTCTCTAGTTTCCTCCCTTCTGTTCCCCTATGTTGCTACTTACATATATATAAATCCACCCTTCCTCACCCAATCTGGCAATCTTACAGTTACGCCACCGCCCTCGTTCACCCCTATGGACTCGACTAACTTTAACACAATTTTTCGCGAGTTTCAAAATTACCTCCTTGGAAACGAGAATTGGCGAAGTTCGTTTGGTCTTCCCTTCGTCGACTCTCAGCGTCGTTTTTTCCCGGTCGTAAGAGGGGTAAGAATACCGGACGAAAACTTTCGTCTTCCATTTTTTTCATTTTTCTCTCTTTTGGAACGTCCCCTGCTCCGCGCGGCATCCCGCCCGAAAACCTTATATTTCTGACGACGATTTTTTTTATCGCGGTCGCCTTCCCACCATCGTTGGAAGAAAATTGGAAAAAGAAAAAAATAAGAGCATATCAGGTTGGCCAAAAAGTCATTGCGTTTTCTTCTGATAGATGGACATACGCGTTTTTGCATTAGAAATGCAGTGACTTTTTGGCCAGCTAGGGAGGCTCGTGATTCCATCCTCGCGCGTCATATCAGAGCTTTCCACACGAAGTACTTGTGCACGCGTATTCGCGGATCGGGGTACTCGAGGCTAATATACGATGTTTGCTCCCATTGCATTGGCAATTAGCGCCAGATTCCGCTTCTCTCGATTCAACGACGTTCCACGAATGATTTCCAATTCCGCGCTCGAGATTAGCGGTCTCACAGCACTTTCCCGACAAATGATTCGACCCGTACATCCCGACACGGTTTCCACCCGGTAGTTGAAACCACGACCGGGAAGCAGGACGACGGAATCTTGTTTTACTCGATCCCGAAATTACCCGCTTTTAACTCGACCCTTATGTTTCAACCCTCTGCAAGAAACTTGCACGAAGTAGTTGATTATTTTGTGCTTTGACTTTAAATCCCGACCAAAGAAAATCTTTGTCGTACAGAAAACGAAGCCAAAATGTTACTTCGGCTTTGCCACCTGGTGTCTAATTTCAGAACTTCTAGTTGCGTCGACGAACTATGCATCGTATGACGACGGGACGGTTCCACATCGTTTTCGATCATTTTCTCATTCGATATTGCCGGTTATTACGCGTGTACGATGAATCTTATACCTACACATACGAAACATCGCTTCGGGCCAATACAGATACGCGAGATATTGCCTTCGTATTATTTGCATAAGTATGGGAAAGGGCACATAAGGGGTTCGTACTTCGACAAGATATCTCGCGTGTCTTACGAGTTCTCGAGAAAACTGAAAATCGATAACGTATAGAGTGAGGTTAAGGCGTCAGGGAAATGATACGAGGGCTGATAACGCCCCAAATCAACCTTTATTACAAACGATCATTTCATAATTTTTTGGGGGCACAAAAAGGGTAGACCTTAACCGCATGATTGTTTTATTTCTCGCGCAAATCGAAGTATTGAGAAACCACGCAACAATTTTACAATGTGACGTTTAGACAAAATCAACTATCGTATACTCCATGATTGCCTTCAAGATTTATTTGAGAAGGTTGGAGGTGATATAAAGACAAAACTAATAATGCCGGGGTTGCTGCCAGATTTTTAATTCGTAGATTCAAATAACAAACGATGTATTTAAGAATTAATAAATATATGTAAGACAAAATAACTAGATCGAATAAATTTTAAGATAATTTTTAAGGGATGAAGTATTCATGCATTTTAAAGGATCCAATATCCAACAAATTTACGGAAGGTTCAAGATAATTTAGGCATTAAACGTTTAAAATATGTAAGGGTTGCAATAGTCAAAAGATTTAAAGGTTGATATGTTCGACAAATTTTACGGATGAAATGTGACCATCGGCCATTTTTTTACAATTCCTACATCCAACTATCTTTTTCTTTCTGAAACGCTTGTTTTACGACATCATGCTGTAAGTCGGAGACTCACAACCAGATATTTCCCAGTACGCGTTGCACTGTCCTTCGTTACCGGATAATTACATCATCACGAGCAAGCTGAGATTGAAACCGCCTCTTTAATTTATTTTACCTTTCATCTTCGTCGAACGTAAAGTTGGCCCAGATCTCAGCGGCGCCTGCTGGCAACCCGAAGATTTTCTTTTTTCGTTCGCAACTTTTTCGTTTTACAAGATTTCCAAAGGGATTTGAGAAAAGTTTGCCGTCAATCGTCGGCGCGAAAGACGAAGATGTTACGAGATAAGAAAACCTTCTTGCTCTGCACGGAGGAAGGGGTAAAAGTGCGAGGGTTTGGCGGTAAACTAGAGAAAAAAGTTGGTTACGTATCGGATGCACGAGTAAAGGTCGGACACGACACGGGTCTTCGAGTTCATTATCGGAAGGCTTTACACCATAAGTATTTCCAGCGTAAACTATATATTCCTTATGTTTTAACGATGTTATCGTTTTATATGCAATGAGTGAACGCGTTCGTCGAGAGCCCGCGTATTGAGCTTCCTCTTTCTCTGTTGATGCGTCGAGCTAACGTAATTTTCAGACGTACCATAGGCAACTTCGCGATAATTGACGTTGCAACAATTCTGAGCAATTGTACATTTTGCCGGAAAATATTCCGCACCACTTATTTTATATTTTCATTATTTGCAAATAGCCAAAAGTTATAGATTATATAAAATTATTGTTCATATGATAATTGGACTGGGAACTTGACATTGATCATTTTCTATATTGTCTATTATGAATAGACATTTCTGAGTCATGAGTTTCCATTTGTATATCATGAATAGGAATACAATAATTTATAGAAATAATTGCGATAGTAATAATGAGTCAATTCTCTTTGTTTCGATTACAATCGATTTTAAATTATTAAAATATATTATTGCGGGCTTAATTCGATATTTATGAGATCATCTGATTTTTGGTTAATTCCACTCAATTTTCCGATCGGCACGTTATTCATAAGTCGCGAAAATCCAGTGCACTATTCCTCATCCGCCGCGCCTCGTTTGGGAGGTGATCACATTTTACCGTAAAACTTGCAAAATACTACAGAATCGCTATGTAGAGAGAAATTCCAGGATCATGATACACGAGAAGAGCGGAAAGACAACGTTTACAGTTTTTTATTGGCTCATTTAGCTCATGCTCGCACTCGCGGGGACTACGAAACGAGATTGCGAGCTTTTCTCATGAACGACGATATAGAAATAATATATATTTTCTGTGGCAGCACTCTCGATATAAACTCTTTGAGGTTGTGTCATGGCCGAAGATAAATATTGTCTGAAGGGATTACATTGTTTTAGGTGCGATGAAATTATACAAAAATTGGACAGATTTTATAGCATGTAAAGTAAAATTTTATTAGACACACAATTTACAACATAAGCAATATTTAAAGATTTTTCATGAAGGATTTATTTAAAAAATATCGAAATAGCAGCCACGGCAGAATTTCTCCTGAGACGTGTTTTCGAAAACACCGTTTGGGGTGCCCGATGTAATTTTGGGACTCTCTTATTTGAAACAAATAATCCGTTAAAGTAGATAAATAAAACTGATACTTGTCATAACCGATTTTAAAAATATTGTCTTTTTGAAAAGTAACAGCGATTTGAAGTGACGGATGAAAATTCTATTTACCAAAGAAACTGAAGCATGAATTTGAATACTTATATAATAAGCATATATTACAGTACAATAGTGAACCGTGTACAATTTTCTCTCATCTCGAATCAATGGGTTGTAAAACATGATGATGAAACCGTCGTTTCCAGAAAATTATATTTAAAGATTGGCAAGAATCGTATACTCACTCGTCAAATATGTGTTTTCGGCACTCGACCGCTTCCCCTTTTTGGACCATAACTTTTTAAATATCAAATTATCCCGGAATATTGTTGAAAGACATCGCTATAGAAAAATATATACTTGAACTTCTTTTCACATTTATAAAGGTATAAAGGTATAAAGAAAACAAATTAGACTGAAGCAACGAAAAAACAGAAAAAATGTAAAATTAAAAAGAAAATCACTCGGAAATGACATGGAAATTTAATTCTACAATTCTACGCATTTCCGGTTAGAAATATTGAGTTGTATGGCAATACATCCCGAATTTCTCATCGTGGTAAGATTGAGCCTCGAGGGAAATATAATATTGTTCTACCGATGTAGGCGCGGAGAGAAAGCTGCCAATAAAATGTACTTCTCAGTAAAATAGCATACGAGTATCAAAAGTGCGAATTGAAAGGGCGAAGTGACCTCGTGTGAATGGAGGTTCATTAAGCTTTTTCTCTATTCCCAATGCAAAACATTATGATTTATCCGTATATATATTTTAGTCCCCGGTGGAAAAGGTGTAGTTTTCGCGTTTGATTCGAACGCGAGGTTATGTATCCATTGATCATCGCTCTTTGTACAAACGTTTTTTTTTTTGCAAAAATCACGCCCCTCGGCAACTTATTTGCACGAATAAAAATAGAAATTGTTAATTACTGATACGAAGAACGAACTTTATTGGCCGGAGATGCGGAATGTTGATTAAAAATTTATCACGCAACGATTTTCCTCGCTCCCGGGTTTTGAAAAATTCCATCGTCAGAAATCACCGAGAAATACTTTCGTTACTGGGGAAATCGTGTGGACAAGGGAAATTGTGTGAAAATGCCGGTTGGATAACGACGGACATACCACGAGCATGACGAGCGAGGTTTCATTTGGGGTAGTGCAAAGGCTGACAGAGATCGTTTCTCGCATTAAACTCGTTACAAAATAGTACACACGGGCACCCCTTAATCTCATTTCGTGAACCAGGGAGTGGTGTGACGCGTGACCGCCAACGATGCACACGAAAATACAATTGATTTAGGAAACATTTTTCCGCCTCCTTGTGAAGGATGTGTTGGGAACCTCGGTAAATAATTGGTTTCAAAATATATAACAAGATCAAAATAAAAGTAAGTAATACAACTGTGAAAGGATATGACTTTTCATATGCAATGATTAGGAATAATTTAAAAGAAAGACTGTTCGATATAGATGTCCAACATACGATAAAATATCAATTTCTTTGAATTTATAAAATAAAAACATCCACACTTTATGGTTTACCGTACGCATAAAATAAGACGACGAAATGCGTAACAAAAGAGTACACCATATGCGTAAACTGGGGAGGACCATGAGGTGAAAAGATTGATCGTACTGTCGAGCCAACGGAGGCTGATAGGCAGTTTCGGTTCGTTGCCAATGGTATTCCCGAGGCCTCTTCGCGCGAGACTCACGAGATGAAATCGAATCGGACAGACATATATCTATGCGACAAATAGAACTCGAATCGTAATCAAACACGAAGTTTCGAATTTGATCATCCGCCTGGTGATATGTCCATTTCATTTCGTTTATTTCCTATGCACTGTCCGCGGGATTCATTTTTCTTTAGACACATTTATCAGTTAAAAGAAATATAACAAAAAATAACTTATATAAATAGATTATTTTCCATTTAATTAATAGCGGATTTAAGTAAAATAAAATCGAATTAATTTGAATAATGTCGAATATCGTTTATCGAATTATTGACAGTTTTGATCGAATTGCAGCAATAAAATTGGCATAAAACACATTTTTTCGAGATTGAACGTACTTCGAATAGGATTTTGAAAATAACCCTCATTTTTTTCATCATTATTATTTCAATAATTGAAGATTGATATCGATCGCACGTATTTTTCACTCCAAATTGTGGATAATTTAGTTCGGGTTATATTCCAGCATGTGATAGCTCAGCTCGAGTTTACCGCATGTCGTTTGAACAAATTTATTTCCATTGAGACGAAAAACAAAAAACAATATATTGCCCGATTTACGTTATATTTCCTTCCCATTTTTCTTCATTTGCTATGGGACAGGAATGAAAAGTACTGAATTCTCGTTTCGACGGAACGAGGACCCGCAAAACTACCATCGTACAATCTTAGGGAATCATTTCTGTTTTAGTAACTTTGCTGCGGCTAGATGTTACGATCCGAGGATCGTTATTTAACGAATTTGGTATAACTCCAGTCCTCATATAACATATCGCGCAATTCAGGAGCTTTACTTACCACCTACCACGACCCAAGTGATGTTGTCTAACACATTTTTTGTACAACTCGCGGAACCCGCGCAATACGACATTCACAACCGACACACCACCTGGCGTGCGTACCCAGTTGATACACATAAGGGAATTCGATATTGATTATTTAACCGACATGCTCCACCTGCATATACGACAGGAGGCATCGGAGTCGCCACTCTTAAATTAATCCATTAGCGAAAACAGCTTGACACTTCGTTGAGAAGTCACTTCCGTTTAACGCATAAATTGTGACTCACAAGCGAGATGAGCATACCCAATATCTGTGCAAATCGCCCCTTTGTAGAACGAAACAATAATTCATGAACTGTCCAACCTAAGTGAGGCCAAGTGTTCTTTCCAGAAATCCCTACTAATTAGCTAGGTCACCAATTGTAAATGACCAATCATAAGAAGAATCAAAATGTAACCAACCAATTAGAAGATTTAACTAGCTTTAAGCAACCACCAACAATTAGTATAAAAGGGCCATGCTTCCGTTAAGAAAGCAGTTACAATTTCAACGGAGACCAGCAACGCAACCACCTTGCGCAACAAAATCTGCCGAACATTCTCGCTCGCCGTCCGTTTGAGTATCAAGTTGTAAACTCACCCAGACTAAAGTCGTATATTGTAAAATATCTTAGAGTCAGTAAAGTTGTGCTACGAATAAAGACTTTGTATTAAATCTCGAGTATCTAGCATATTTCCTTCGCTCCTCATCGAGTCTCCAGAGTCGCCGCTGCGGTACATCGAGCATCGTACAATCTTGCGATAAAATAAACCCGAGATTTCCGTCCTTGAGGAAAGGACTTAATTGCCCTGCCTCGAAAAGAGAAATCGAACCGTGTTACGCAGCCCCATGCGCGGGAGAGTTCAGTGGATCGTAACATAGGATAATAGGGTGGGTCATCGTAGAGCCAAAAAATGTATTTATTACTTTTCGCATTTTAACCAATTATTTACATTGTTTATGGGGGAAAACTATTTTAGCTATGCTATACTAATAATAAGAAAAGTAAAAAAAAAAGAATAAACAAATGAAAACTACAATCCCATTTTACACTAAAAGTTATTTTGTATTAAAATTCACATAAGAACCTGAGCATCATAATCAAATTTAACATAAATTAAATGCAGATACTCCGCGGAAACGTCGTGGGGCCGTCCCCCGCGCATGCCCCCGTACCCTGTGTATATGCGGGGTCGGTAGTGAAGTTGTTAGACGATAATTGTTTTCTTCCCGAATTGCTGCAAGGCTTATATCGTTTTTTTTATTGACGTAATAGTAATCTGATTTTTTATCAGATTTAGATTTCTATAAAATATCCACCTAAAGATTGTGCATAATTAGTAAAAAGACCTCACGATTATATAAAATAAATGACTCTAGCACGATATTCCAACAACAAATTCATAATATAAATTCTCGACGTAAATTTGGACGAATATATAAAAAATAAATTTCCAACGATACTCTGGAATCTAGAATAAGAATCCATAAACATTTGTAAATATTCCCAATACGGGTAGAATATTTCGAATATTTTTATAAAACTTTAAATATATTGAAAGAACGAATTTGTGGAACATCTTCGTGGAACAATGTATGCAACGACGATCTTTTGACAATTTTTATGTGGAAATGTATTGAAAATATTAGTCTCGACAACGTAGAATGCTCATCCAATTTGCGTGCAGATTCATTTACAGTGAAGAAGAAGAACTCACTCGTTTACCGGCCGACCAGGCGTAGCTGGAGCTACCCCAACCTCGCGATCGCCGTGCACCCTGGTCGCCAGGGGCCGTCGGGGTAAATAAAAAATAAAAAACATAGCTCCAATTTCGCTACATTATTCAATAATTTCGCTAGGACATTTATCGACGCAATCCCGAAACAACCAACATGATATTATTCGATGAATTTTTTGGTTATTCGAGAAGAAAAAGAAAATTATTTCCCAAATTTTGTACGTCATCGGTTTTTCAACTTTTTTAAACACTGACTACAAAAACCAAATGCAATAACATTAAAGATAAGAGACGAATACACTGGCAAGCAATTCTGAACTAGAGAAAACACTGCGAGTCAAGACAATAAAAGAAGAGAGAAAAACGAAAGAGAGAGAAATACATCTGCATATGGGCCGTCTCTCTCTCTCTCTCTCTCTCTCTCTCGTAGCCGCGGCTATTGCAAGACAGATTCGTTTATGCAATTCTCAAATCGCATGTTTCGTTGTAATCACTTCAGTGCACTTGTATGGTATTACGTATGGTAGTACGAAGCTTTATTTAGGATAATTTCGTAGAACGATGCATGGCCGGTACATACCAAATTGCGCGGAACCAAATCTCCCCACTCTACGGCGTGAGGCCGGGAGTGAATATACGCGTGAGCGAATATATAGGTCAAGATGTTTTACCATGCACCAACCTCGGACAGAAAAACTAATCTTTCATCGACTCCCTTGTATGTTTTAATAATTAATTTTGCGAAAACATGATAAAAATGTTCTTACCTCGACAATGCGCCACAATGGTAAGACAGAGACAGGGAGAGAGAGAGCGAGAGTGAGTATGTTGTGTTTGCCTGCTCTCTTCACGCCTCGGAGTAGGGTTGTATTAGTCGCGACATTCAGCGGACAGTGGGATAGCCACTCTGTGGTGTCGGGCGGGTTTACCCAGAACAATAATAAATCTTTTATTTCATTAGTTTGGCAAATCGCTCCAAAATCCAATTCTGCTAGTAGTGACGGTCGGTGAAACAGCCCTTTATATATCAACCATCGATGTATAAACAGCACGCATCACCACATGATTGTATATTGGGCCATGTACGCACGAGAGTAACCGTTAATCAAAATCGTCAATACATTTGCAGATATGCAAATTTCTGTCATATTGATAGTGATGAAACAATGTACGAGAGTTTAATTGAGCATTACATTGCGATGAAAGAACATTGACTATAATTTTGTAATCGAACAATAGTAGATCATTTTTCTACTTCGACATTGGTTGGTACATTTCAACAAATATATCAGGACGATTTTTGTCGGACGTTCCCAGCTAGCGAGTATTGATGTTCCACTAAACAATGACAGGAAAAATGTTATCATAGGAACGACCAAATTTTCGAGAATTTTCCCGGAGGAAAAGCTAGGCGAATGTAGATACGTAAGTTCTATCCGAACTCGAGATCCTTCGAGTCTCCCTCGGTCCTATGCTTCTTATTTATGCCAGACCAACATCCCTTCACTCTCTTCCCTCGTGGCGAGATAAGATGAGCTTGGCGTGGAAAAGTATGCAATTAGTGGTAAAGCCACAAACCCGAGCAATTACTTTACCGGTGTCGAGGTACGTCATGAAAAAAAAACAGGAGACACCATTTCAAGACATTACCGGAGGAGAGATTTAGCTGAAGATTACCAGACTTATTGTTCCGCTATAGGGGGAAAACCCTGGATATCTTCTTCACTTATACAGTTTAATTTATTTTTTTCATTTCAAGCTCATTTCTGCGAAACTCGAACCGTTCGAATTACGTTTTAAAACGATACGATGACTTAAATATCCCAGGGGACTGTCGCGATATAGCCAAGTATATTCGTACACAGATCTCCAAACGTTCAGAGTTTGCCCTAGCGGTTAGTGAATGCAGTCCACCTGTTGCTAGGCCTCCTGTCCCTCTCTCTCTGTCTTTCACTTGGTATATTATGATGAGCAAAGCCAACAGCGGTAATTCAGCCGCAAGTTATGTACCCGTATATTGAATGTATCATATGATGACAGAAAAGCAAATTATCAGAAATTGAACTAGCCGTGCAAATGCACATGTGTTTAATTTTATAGTTTAATCACAATTTAGTACATATCTCTATATGTTTATTCGTTCATCGATCGCATTCTTTATTGGAGTATTTCTTCTTTAGAGAAAAACCTTATACAATATTGTCAATTTGTTCGTTGTATATTTCGTAATAAATAACACAGGTCGACAAGAAAAACAGTTTTTTCTGGGTTTCTGTTTTAGTGCATAAATTCTGATGCATCGAAAAACACCAAAATATCCATTCTTAGCTTTTAAAGTTTGCTTTTGTCTGTTTTACGTCGATAAGTTTTGAAGATTTTAATTGATTTTACGAATAGCAGGTGGTAGTGCTTTGATCCAAATGGTAGCAAATTGCATATTACTCGCGTAGGGCACAGTAGTGAGTGTTTACTTATCTATCACAGCTGTAACAACCGTCCTTGTGTATTACTGAGTTATAAAATGGCGTCACGACATGTAAACAAGATGTTGATTCATTCTGTTTTATTTACGATGAATTTATTAAAGTAAGAAGCAACAAATTTTCTTTGGCAACAAATTTAAAGCTTTGTGAAGCTTATGAAGTCTATTTTAACCTGTGAATTCGGAATCAAGGTAAAAAATGGGGTACTTCACTTTTCCCGTGTTAACTGCTAAAATACTTTAGAAGGTAAGAAACTAAAAATTAAAATCTAAAAAAGTTTCCAACATATTAATATTTTTGTAACTTGAATACTCAATAACTGTTATTATTACACGGAAAAATCAACGAGAATATGATGGAAGATTCATGTTTTAACTTGATTTTTTATTATATTACTCATTATTCTTGAATCAAAAAGACTCCTATGTCCAGGAAGAAATTTTCTGATTATTATTTATAATAAAATTATGAAAAAAACAGTCATTTTTCTTGAAATTCGAAAAATTGCTCTGGTTTCTACAAAAGCAAACTTTGATCAAAACAATTATTTTTCCCTTTATTAATAACGTAGAAGAAACAAAAAATTGACATTTAGAAGTCAGACCCAAAAATCGTGTCGATCGGTGTAATCTATTATTTTTACCAAGTTTATTCAAATAAGAATCTTTTATTTCTAAGCAAATATTATTTTGCCTTTTTAAACAAAATATCTCATAACATATCTTTGCTGGGTTCACGCGCAAAGTTTTATTTCGTCGAATATTAACAAGAAAATTACAGCCTCGAAAATGGTGACGGTAACTCACTGAAGCGTATCAATAAACCTCGTTGGTATCAACCGGCTAGATGTAGAACGAAATCAGGATACGTGCTCTCTAGATGGTAATAGGATAGATTTCAATGCAGTATCCAATTTAAATGATAATTGAAGTCACCTCGTCGTCACTACCGAGCTTTGCACGTCCGAGGTTGAAAATTGGGTGTCGAAGCTACCAGCGACGAACTGAACAGCGGCGACCGCAAAAAATTAATTTATTTTCGTTCAGATAAAGAATTCTAGATCCGAACACAAAATACAGCTCTTACGAGCTAAGCTTTGACGCATAAATTGTTTTCATTTTTAAATATCTATGTTTCTCATAAATTGTTGACCTTCATAAAAATTATTTCACCCAAATTACTAAATTTTCCTCCGGAAGCACAGTTTTTTCATCAATGCAAACGTGGACCGTTGATATTTTCAGCGACTAACATAGAATTTAATTCTGTTTAACAAATTTACCTTAAATCCTCTAATCCTCGCATAATCTCACAATCGTAATAATTTAGAAAAATGTATAACGTACTTAAGATTTATTCATTTCAGAATATTGCTGGAATGAGAAACAACAAGGTGAAATGAATAAAGTGAGAGAGATAGGGAGAGAGAGAGAGAGAGAAAGAGAGAGCGTGAGAGAAAGAGAGTTGGGGTGTAGAAATCCCCGAGGGTTATAAGATCCTTCCAGGGCGAGGTATTCGCGTATCGCTCGTTGCCACGGCGACGAGCCGCGTGTCTGCTTTGTCGTCACGTTCGCGCGAGAAGTTTCCACGGTTTCTCGCCTGTCGTTCTCCCTCGTCGTCACGACCCGCACCGTCTCACTCTCGTCCCTGGACCTTTACCTCCGCGTCTACCTTTATACCTCCAAGATGCCGGGTCGCCTGAAGCTTTCTCAGCGAGAGAGAGAAAACAGACCTAAGATAAAGTCCAGGAATCGACCTCTTCAGGGAAGCTCAGGAACGTCGCCATGGAAGAGATATAACCAACATCATATGTCAAAGCCATATGATACACTTTTGATGTTCACTTTCATGGATTGACGGGAGAAATATCACGTTTTTACTATGAAGCTTGCACCGCCTACAATCTCAAGTGTCAGGCGATACGATACAATTTATATCTTGCCCCGACAGACTAAAAAAGATTTATGAAAATTGAAACAATCTTTTTCCGATCAATGCAAAATTTTACGAATACAAAATTATAGAGGCTTAATGAAGTATGAAACCCGATTGATCGATTTTTATCGTAAGCTCGCGGGAAACAAATTGACCTGGGAGAAAACAGAGAATTAGTCGACACAAACGATTTCGTTCGAATAAACTTTCCGTTAAATTAAATAAGCTTTGCTGAATGGAAATAAATACCTTTTTCACCCCCCCCCCCTCTCTCTCTCTCTTTTTCTCAGTCAGTCGCTCTCTCTCTCTCTCTCTCTCTCTCTCTCTCTCTCTCTCTCTCTCTCTCTCTCTCTCTCTCTCTCTCTCTCTCTCTCTCTCTCTCTCTCTCTCTCTCTGTCTCTCCCTCTTTCTTTCTCCGCGTATTTATATAAAGCCTCATTTTGTTTCCTACCTCAAGTCTTTTCTCGCGAATCCTCGCAGTCTCCATCTGTATGATGAAGAACGCGCGAAGAGGAATGAAAGTGGAGAGAATTGCCGACTTTCTTCGTCGGAGAAAAAGCCGGCAAACGTTAAGCTCTCAACGAAATCCTCCGGGGCGTCGATCTCGCCGATCGTCCGACAATCTCTTAGAGGAAAATAAAAGAAATGCCTCTCGCCCATCTTCCCATCAAGTTCTGGCAAAGATCCCCGGCAATGGGATTCCCTTCTCACCCACGCACTTTCGATCGGGCATTATTTTCCATCTCTGTCTTTCTCTCACCCGCTTCCCTAACTCGTCCGCTTTTTCTCTTGGTCTCCCTCGCTTTCGCGAATAAGGATGTGAATTATAGAGGTCACGTGCTAATGTAAAGATGTACATGGGCTCCGTACGTTCTGATAAACGAACGAAGCGACAAAGACAAGCAATGCCATAGGTCACAGAATCAATCCACGACGAATGAGTTCTTTGCCCCTTGACATGAAAAAATGTAGGTACTCTCATGGGCTCACCCTTAGCATTGTTTTTAATTTTTTGCGACAATCAATTTTTGAACTGAAACTTCGAGCCTGTTTACCCCCCCCCCCCCCCCCCCCCCCCCTGAGTCGAGAAAAGGTGCAGTGAAAATTTCATCAAATTTACGAGACAGTTGGCGGTTCACACGCAGTGCGGTACACGCCCAACACACGAGATCTGCTGCAAGCGCACGGTAGGTTCGATAGTACAATGAATGAAAATACGACTTTCCGATGGCAGTAAAGAAAATTGGCTCTCACAAAGATTACTGTCTCGTTTCTTCCACGCGTTTTCTTCGGTCGTGGTGTGAGTAAATAGACTTTGAATTCAACGGTCGTTTTTTCTATACGATTGGACCGTTGGTCGGAACGAGTCGGCCAAAGAATCACGTGGAGTGGGGGGGGGGGGGGGGGGGGGGGGGGGGGGGGGGGAGGGGGCTTATATTTACGGGAAATAAATATTGCACACAGGGAGCGTTAAATTTTTATGGGAAATTTATGGGAAATTTTATTAGATATTTATAAGTATCTTAAACGGTTTTGACTATGGTGAGAAATTTGAAGGACGCGAAGCTGTCTGGGTCATATGAGAATTCGGTCGAATTGTGACAAAGCCGTAAAAATTCCAGAATTTTTACCCTTGCGTTCACCAAGCACACTGAGCGGTGTACGGTGAGCGCCTGGAGACGACCTCTGACATTACCTGCCCCACATACAGGTGTCCTAGAATCTGGATCACCATGATATCGCTGTTCGTATTCTGCGTACGAACGTCGATCATGAAACCTTCCTGCTGTTATCCCCGTGGTAGCCTTGTGCCATTTTGTGAAACAAGACCAATTATGCTGCTTCCTTCCTTCATTTTATTCCAGGTCAATTAAATTCTCTTGACATCCTCCAAAATGCGATTTCATGTATTCATTTAGTCAATTATTAAAAAATCATTCATTGTTTCTTCTCGAGAACAAAATATCGTTCTCGTTCCATTGAAAGAAATGTTACATTAATTTGAGAATTTGGTCCCGTGTCTTTATTTCAATTTTTTTTAGTTAAATAGAAATTGTGATAACAAAATTTCGTACGTATTATGTTTTTTTCCAAGGCAGGCAGTGTAGATGAAAAAGATAAGTATTAAAGAGGATGTGCGAATGTGGCGTAAATGGCAACATGTGGATCGAAGATGTTTAGCGATTGCCACCAGCAGCAGCGCTCTCTTCGAGTTTCCATCAAAGCTCGAAATTTCATTAACGTCAAAAGAGACCCTGTGTACAGCTCTGATGTATCCACGTGCAGCCATGCATCACGCAACTGCATCAACCCGTGAGGGAGTGAGTGAGTTGTAATTCGCGCGAGCAACTGAACACGAAAGGAGGGCACTCATTCTCTCTCGAGGGAGGGTTGTTGCAGAGGCAAAAAGACCAGTGGTAGTCGATGTACCCACACGCATTTCGTGGCAAGAGAGGATTAGGTTGCGCATAACTATAAGGGAATGGGCGTGCCTCAGGGAGAATCGCGAGAACGTTCGCAAAACGTATTCTTAATTTACCGGACCAGGACTAGCGGAATTGTGCACCCTATTTTGTTCTATGTTTTATTTGCAGTAACCGCACCTCGTGCCATTTTCACGAGTCTGATAATTTTCTTTCGGCGATCGCACCGTCGAGAGTATTTACAAGTCAAGGTATAAATTGATTAAGAGGAGTCCGCCGTTGTCGCGATTTAATCAGCTTCTTTGTTTGTTTTTTCTAGCATTTCGTCCAAATGTTTTCATCGAGTAAAAAGGTGATAACGAAAACAGTTGACAGAAAGAGAATCGTGTATAATGGAACGAAGCGTGTGCTGAGTAGTCGTTTGTCTATTTCTCGAGCTTTTTCTTCGTCTCTTTTTCGCAACAGCGGACACTTCATCGACAGACACGACGGACACGACCGTAGCGACAGGCAGCTTTGTTACTTTTTCTACGGTCAAGGACGCCTAAAGTGTAAGCTTACAGTGTCCTCGGTACATGCGAAGCAGAAACGAGAGAAGTTCATAGCGAGACCGAGAGAGAGAGAGAGAGAGAACGAGACATGAGACTCTCTCTCTCTCTCTCTCTCTCTCGCTCTGTACGATGAGGCAACTTTTCCACCACATTAGAAATTTATTCTTCCATTTCTATCGACCTTGGTACTTTACACTCGATTGAACATCGTCGCTCATCTTTTTTATTACATTCACCCTCATGAACATACTTTGTACTGATACTGACTTATCGATACGACGCACGAATATAACGTTCCATTTTGACTGAGACGTTTCGCTACGATCTTGAGAGAATGGAGAAAAATTCGCAGAATTCGTAGAATTAATGAAAAATATATTTCGGGAAATTACTTAAATGCAACATCTCATTTATTCTGAAGGCGTTGGCATTAGCGAAATCAGAGCGAGTTTTATTTTAGACACGCGGTTTCGCTCAGAATCTAATGAACGTGCTTCTTTTAAAAAAAAGGTTAATTCGTTAAAACAGATTTACATAAAATTTTCTAGGTACAACGTCGCAAAAGTTGCAACTATACGTAGGACAGCCCAAACAAATTCGTGGTTATCTCCACTATCACAGTTACTCACCCTACTACGCATTTACAGATCGTCCTAGTTCATGATAATAATAACGAGTTCAAGGCTCAACGGCAATTACTCTAAGTGCGCTCTACGTTAACCGTTTTGAATCGTAGTAGTGGGAATTCTGTGAGAGCTCCGATGAGACAGCGAAGCCTTAGCTAGGCATATCGTGAATTTCTCGGAGATATCATCCCGATATATACCTTTCTTACCAACGGTAGAAGCCGTGATCACGAGGAACGTCTCGGCTGCTCGAAAGCTTTTCACCGTCATCCCGAGGAGACAGAAACCTATTTCCGTTCGTTCGATCGCTTATTATTTCTTCCAGCCCGATGCGCAACCGTACGGCTCGATGACATCCGCTTCAATAACGGAAATGTCTATACCCTTTAAAACTTTCCACGAGCCGAAGCTTAAGCTTCTTAACCATCCGACGAGAAAGACCACATTTTATTCTCAACGACTACAATTTCCTAGATGGAAATATTCTCATTTCTCTTTTCTTTATTTCCGGCAAGTCGTTTATTCGATTACTGAAACGTTCGTTCGCAAGGATAACGATGAGTCTTTGAATTTGTCCGAACGAGCTTGTAAACTCCGTTGATGAAATATCAAATGCACGAAGGAAATGCTTACTTCTCATACTTTAGATTATGGTACAAATATTTAATTTTGTGGTGATTAAGGAACGCGCTATCTGTTTTGTAGCAAATTTATATCGACAGAACTGGACAAAGTATTAACGATCACCGATAAAATCGCTTACCAAATGTATCAGCCATCTGGTTGCTTCTTTTTTTATCGACAGTAGGGTACTTTTGTCTCTCTGTCGGTATAAACGAAACTCGACCTTCTATCTTCAGATATCGGCTGCAAATAAAACGAAAGTACTGCCCCTAGAACACTTTCTTATCGATACATTCCCGTCGGTAATTTATCGACGGGGGTTCGATAATTATTTTAAACTGTACCATCCACAGCGAGATCGTATTTCCCATTTTCCCATTACATTCGTGCTGACTCAGCGACAATCTATTGATTTTCGGTACTGCTGCGAATTTAGGATTTACATCCCTTCTTTCACCCCTGTCTGCTTACTCCTGGGTTCACCTTTGTGCCCCTCTCTTCGTTTCAACTCGTGCAAAAACATCTCCAAACGAGACGACATATCGACTCAGCGGAGTTATTCGACAATTTTCATTAAACAAAAATCGCCTCCCATCCCCGCCAACGACAAAAATCAACGGTAACCCGAGTTTGAACGAACCAAGTATCGAAAAACTATCGAAAACTCGGTGTATCGAAAAGTCGTTAGACCAACGTGTAAAATATGATTTCGATAAGAGTAAATGTATCGTCCCGAATGGTGCGAAACACGTATAGCTATACGGCAAGTATAGGTATGCGACAGTCGGATACGAGTCCTCTACGTTGATGCGAAGAAGATGGATGAGTAATACGTGTATGGCTCGCCAAGAAATACAAGTTTTCTCCCTCTCTACAGGACGAATTTCCTCCTTTCGTTATATCCGAAGATTCGCGTTTCAACGCGTTCGAACAAGTGCCAGTAGCCCTTTATTCCTCGCTTCTCCGGCATTTCCGACCCCTTATCGTTCACGACCCTCTTTGCCTCGTCACGATTATCCTGTTAGCATTCTATTGTCGGATAAGGAAAGGAAAAAAATCTGCTCCCGGGGAAAAAATGGGAAATCTTTTGCCCGGGTCGTTCGACCCTCCTTGGACCTTCGTGTCGATTCGACATTTCGAGGGTATGTGTTCTTCTCTTTCTTTCCCTTCCTCCTCCTCCTCTCTCTCTCTCTCTCTCTCTCTCTCTATCTCTCGATCTCCCTCCCCCACCCTTCCTTCTTTTTCTGGCTTCACGAACTTGTATGTAATTCGGTAGGAGGGTTCTACGCGTGGATCAACGCCTTTGTATGGGAAGAAGGATTTCTAAGAGGTAACGAAAATCGGTTTCGTAAGCGCACGTCCGAACGATAAGAGCTTATCACTCGATCCACCTGACAACCAGAGATGGACGCCATCGCAGTCAAAATTTATTTACGTTTATTACCTGCCTAAAATATTATCGTTACGAAATAAAAGGAACTTGAAACAGTTATGATTTTTTAATTAATATTCGTAAAGTTTCTACTGTAAATTAATATTGTTCGATTACGACCGTATTTCTGGTCCGTAAAATTTTTAAAGTAATTCGGAATAATCGTATTGGAATTTCTATGTTTCTTTAAAATATTTGTTCATAATTATTAATCAATAATTATTGCATCAGAGCATTATGTCTGATATGATTTGATTCGACCCTCGACATGTTATAATTCCACAACTATTTGTCAATTTTTAAAACAGATTTAAATATTTGTCTATAGGTATTAATTGGTAACTATTTCGTCGAAGAATTATTTTCATTGTTATTCAATTCAAATAGCGACCCTATCTCTGCTCCGAGAAACCGGCCTTTATTAATACGAGCAGACCGGGATAGCCCGCGGCCGTGTAATGTTTGCCCGACGAAAATAGCCGGTTGCCGAAGCGCCTTACTCATGAGCTGCGGGAGTATAAGCACCACCGAGGGGTTTTTCTTCCCCAAAACCACCAAAATTGTCTACCTCATCCCTTTCTCGCTACTACGTTCGTGTTACAACTTAATTACTGGTCATCGTAGCCAGGACATCGACCGTCCACTCCCCAGATCCGCACGAGGACGTACGACGAAAATGTTATACATACGTTTAGAAGTTTGCCCCGATATGCCTGACACAACATGATTGAGTGTGCCAATACGACCGGGTTAACGACAAAACCTAAATTCCGACGGTCCAGCTGGATAATGTCATGGAACCGGTAGGGTCGAGCGTTAGTAATTCATTTCCCGACCATCCCTTGGAACAACTTTCGCACGACAAAAATGATACAGTGCGTGAACACTTCGAAGCCACGGCCGTGATCGATTTGTCAGTGGACGTTTCTTTTTCAAAGTACCGTACCCTAGCTCGAGCCATTCATCAATCGATGAAACGGTCCATGCTAGAAATCTCATCTCATCGATGAGATTTATAATAAATATTATCAGTAAAAGAAAATTTAATAGAACGTGCAATTATAAGTCGAATGAAATTGATACGATAGTTAATGTCGAAGATCGATCTTTCGTTCGTTCCGACATTTGTCACGATGAAAAAGAATTTCTTGTTTTCCTACGGAAATCTTCAACATTAACCGTGAAAATTACGCCGAGAATGTTAACGAGACAAACGAGAGTGGCGAGAGAAATGGGGGGGGGGGGGGGGGAGCGACGGTAGGAATTCTTCAGGCCAGTGAGCTGCAGGAATGAAACTGTCCGAGGCATTCAGCCGTTCGTCCATCTCGGTCTCTATTTTCCGAAAATGCATCAGTTCCGCACAGTCGTTTGGTTACATCAGTTGCAACGCTTTGCGCTTTACGGCCCATGCGGTTGTGTCGCAAAGTTGGCCGAAGGACACTCGCTTGACTCGCCCGTGCCCTATTCTGTTTTCCGGCAGTCAAGTTGAAAGTACTTTATCTACGGTGGATGATTCTAGAGACGAGCTAATTCCGGGTACCAACGTGCATTCGTGCTACGCTTACATCCTCGGGTCCCTTAATAGGTTTGACTATACGTTTGCGTGTACAGAGGCTTCTCTACTACGAAAACTAGACATTGTCGCTCGGTTGTCGCGAAATCCTCAGTAATCTCTCGAGAAATCGACGTTTATTTACCAAAAAGAAAGATCAGAAAACAGGGCAGTGTCAAGTTGAGAAGAAAAATCGCAATCGGTTGGGCGCTAAAGACTTGAAGTAATTAGAAAAAAATCATTTCGTCAACTTGATCGACAGTTCAAGGTCTTACCGAGTTCCTAATGTAGCCCATCAGAATTTTGTTTGGCCATCACGGCGAAATGCAGCCTCCATCGAGATACGTGCCCCCTCTCCTATATCCCACACTCACAATCAGACGATTCCCCCACTTTGACACACTGCCCATTTCAAGTATGGTTGACCATTTTGTTCATCCCCTAAATATCTCCGAGCTTCTCGAATAACGACGATCCGGGAATAAACGTTTAAAATAGCAAGCGAGGGTGGTAACACAAATTGATAAAACCCGCGTGGCTCGTGTCATTACTTATCGATCAAAAAAGTCATTTTCACTTGTTCGAATTATTCCATCGGCGGTAAACGACAGAAACTGTAATCTCTCAACTTCTGCGATCTCGACTCGAACGCTCAGCTGTTTTCTCCCCTAGGCTGTCATTCATCGAAACATCCACGCGCGATCTCGTCTTTTTTGTCTACCTAGATTTTTCGTGTCGACGGTAGGGAATAGCGAACAAAAAGAAACCATCAGAGACCGGTATCTGCGTGAACAACGTCCCAATAGGATTTTATTGACAGCCTCGCTGAGCTATTCGGTGTCAGGGAGACAATGGTTTGAAAAAAATTATAGTCAATGAGCGAGAGGGAGCTCGCGAAAAGCTCTGTTCGAATGTCGAACGATTTCTCGAGCCACTCTCTCGACGTTTTGACGTGATTAAACGATCATATATTCAATACCACTAGGGTAGGCTTTAGTGGCTCTCGTGGACCGAGAGCCGTTCGCACTATACATTGGCATACGTACGCATCCGCCGGTATTGAAGAACTTTTCACTACAGCCCCCTCCCTATCAGCTATCGATGTATAATAGCGCTTCGAGTGATTCTCAAACAAATCATTTATTTCTAATGTATCGGGGCAGCTTTATGGACAATCGTGAATTGGCAGCCGTCGATATTTTGCGAGGGAAAAGTTGTTGACGGTCGTTCGCGGTGTTCTTCGCACAATATTCAATAAGCCGGAGGTGAATTTTCCAAGATAATATCATTTTCGAAAAGTACAGATGACTCTGAAATTATTGTTTAGGTACTCGTTTGGACTTAAATTAATGAAAATTGCTAGAAATTTATGAATTTTATGTATCTTATAAGAACTTGCCAGAAATTTAGCACAGTTGTGATATTCATGAAAAATTCCTGAACTTTTATAAAACTTATTAGAAACTAATGAAATTTATCAAATTTGTTAGAAATTAATGATATTTATATAATTTGTGAAACCTTATTAGAACATTATGAAATTCGTGAAAATTTGACTGACACTCGATACGTTATTCCCTGTCAAATTTGAGATGTGTGTATAGCTCTATAATGAGGTCCATTATCGGAGGCGATACGCGAGGACGATTCTTGATTATAGATGCGAGAGGATGTGAAGTGGAGCACGTGACACGTTCAGCAACGCACGAAATTGCCCTAATCATTTGTATCCTCTGACGGAGAGAGAGGGAGAGATCAGTGTGAATGTATGAGAATGTCCGTGACTATGTCCCAGTCAGATACTCGGGCCTCTCCGGCGTTAGCGTGGAAATTGAGTGATCAATTTCAACAGACATCGGCTCTTTTTATCGTTCGACTTTCTCTTCGAGTGCGAATTCGGGCGAAAACTCGTGTCGTTCGTTATTAACTTCGCGATGTGGCACTTTCTTTCTAGTTGCAGTAGGTATATATTTCAATGTTACAATAATAATAATTAATAGTAGGTATAAAAGTAGAATAATAACAATTATATATTAGAATATCATATTAACATTATATTTTAATATGGCATTCTAGGGCATTGTATCTAAAACATCGAGCAGACATTCTTGTCTTGGACGTCCTATAGTTGACCTCAGCATCCTTAAGCTTTATGTAGCCTTCCTTCACAGTCATGTGTATATATATATTTGAACGTATGGTTGTGCGAGTACATACATATATAGGATTGATAATAGTGTGTCCATTTATTGTTTATCGTAGTATGCCAAATATATCTATGTATAGATATGCAGCTAAACCGACGTTCGAGCACATAATATTTCGTGATCTATGTGGCGACTGGCTAGGGCATGCGAGAGAGTGTGCACACAGTACCCATCGAGTGCGATAGTAACGCGCACACATCGTCCGATCTCCTATCTATTCGTCTACGCACACACTCTCAAAATACACGAATATACGTATACGTATATGTAGGAGAGTATACATCGATATGCTCGAGGGAGCTTGGAAAGCTCGCTGCGGTGGTGTATTCGCGGGAGCCGCGACTGCTAGCTTCGGCGGAGAGATGCACGGACCTGCGCAGTGCCGTAACAATCGTGGGGGGTTGCAAGTCTGTCGTATATAGTACGAAATAGAGAGAGAGAGAAAGAGAGAGAGAGAGAAAGAGTGAGAGAGTATACGTAGCTGAGCGAGAGAGGGAAAGAGGGCGCGTGGCGTTACCGGGGGTGTCAGTCACGGCCCATCTGCCCACCAACGAACACGTAAGTCCGTTACTGCAAACTGAAACAACGATCAACCAACCAACCAATCGTCATCATCGTTATCACGTCGTTAATTTATCACTCGAATTATTTTCTTCTTTCGCTGTTAAACGTTTTTCTTTATACGTTTCAACGTCGAACGGCCCGGCCATAAAACAATATTCGTCGTATTTTTCTTCCTTCGCGACGACGCACGATGTCCCTCGCGCGCGCGAATAAATTTACGGAATATCGCGGGGTGCCGCCCGCAAAACGACCAAAACACCAAAAGTATAACATATGTATATTGTGTATCTATGTATATATCGTACGTATGTATATTTGGATATATATATGACGAAGAAGGAGCAGGTCGAAGAACGTATCCCGGGGGCACAACCCTCGAAACGCACCTCCGTCCCTCTCCGACTCTCTCTCTCTCTCTCTCTCTCTCTCTCTCTCTCTTTCTCTTTCTCTCTCTCTCTCTCTCTCTCTCTGGCTGCTCGAAAGAGTCTACCTTTTCGGGAGGATTCTATCATCATCGTAGTTCAGGAAACATTCGCCAGGGACTCTCTCGCTGTGATGATGTTTTCTTTTCTTTTCTTTTGTTCTGTGAAAATAATGCTCCCTCGCTTGATTTGTCAAAATTTTTACAAACGAGCATCGACGTCTCCCAGAGACGTTTTTTTACCGATCCCCGTGGACAAGAACCAGCCTCCCTGGGGTGTCGCTCGTTTACTTACATCCCCACCCACGCTCCTTGATTTCCCCGCTGTGTAAAATTGCCAACTCGTTGCCGGACCGTTGACCCTATAAAAAATGTTCGCCATCGGGGCGATGTGGTGAAAATGAAAATCCTCTCGCGATTCTTCATTATTTTTTGTCGCTCGAGCGATAAGTGTCGCTGCCAACATTTTTCACACGTTCCGTCTCGAGGGTAGAAGGAAAAATTCATGTTTCGCAACAAAATTCACCGATCTCCGTCCATTTCCGGTGATGAGAAAATTCGAAAATTTCTACGACGGATCGTTGTGATCGTTGGTGAGGAAAAGAAACGAAAATTTGTTGGCCGGTTATCCCAGGGGTTTTCGTTTGAGCGTGAATATTTTTCGGGGGATAGCTAAATAATCGAGCGGAAGAACGAAGGGTGTACGGACGATTGTTTTCCATATCAGATAAATGAGCATCGCCTATCGTCGATACACATACCCGTTTATTTATACACGTGGGCACGGTTATTTACAGTGCAACAAACTGATATGGCTCCATGCATCGAGGAATACGCGTCGTCGTCTATAATCGAGTTCAGTGTATGTGTGTGTGGGGGTGTGTGGGTGTGCGTAGGTGTGTTTGTACACACGACTCACTCATTGTCGATTACGGGGCCACGGGACGCATCATTTGTGTACCTTGATGTATATTATATATCATATGATACATAGAAACATACATACCCCCCCCCCCCACCCACCCCCCACACCCAAACATACACACAAATATATACCTACGTAGATAGCTTGTCGTATTGGCACGCGGCGGAGAATTTCCCCAAGGTGGAGAAGGACATTAATGATTACTCTGTTTGCTGTCATTGGCTTAGAAATACCGCGAAGCTACGATATACACATCCCTGATACCATGATTTCAAAAAAACATCAACATTGTCATTATTCAAATTAAAACGAATGGAAGGTGAATACAAATTGGAAATTGATCAAATGTAAAAAACTTAAAAAATAACTTTTTCTTCATTATTTTTTCGTTCTTTTTGTGAATCGAGATGAATATTTTAATTTAAGAAATTCATTCGGGAGCTATTTTACAGTCTCTAACAATTCTGTGGCTGTTCGCGTCTTCTTCTCTTCCTTCATCTTCTCTTTCTCGTATTAATTGTCTCTCTCACTCGATGCCAATGTAGCAGAGAATTGCAAAGCCTTTTTGTTCATTTCGCCACTCAACGAGGTACGTAAATTCGAATACGGATTCGAGTTCCAAAAGGTATTATAATCGAATATATAAAAGCTTATCCCGTTTAGTCGAAGCTTGTACAGATCGCCCGGGGCGGGCTTCCGTCATCTCAATTTTTGCACGTATCCTTTGTCGGACGAACTTTCATTTTTTAAGCTTTCTATCCAAGTTGATGGCGTATATATATACATATATATGTATATAGCTGACTGTAATGGATGAGAAGGAAGCTGTAGAAATGCGGAGAGCTCCCGTCTCGTTAGATTACAGGATTTGCGTTGACGACAGGCGCAGGACAAAGGAAGAGCAAGGCCTTGTGTTTAATGTTCTTTATTCGGATATCTTTTTTCTAAACCTCTCGTGGGGCCGTTACACTAGCGATACGAACGATCCTCCTCACCTCGACGTTCGATTTTAATCTTTCAATTGTCTTAATTTCGTAGCAAAAAGTATTTCATTTCGGACGAATGGGAGGAGCGATTTAAATCCATCGGATGTCATTGTCGTCGTTGGTTAGTAAATATACGCATTATTAATTATTCCGTTCCAAATTTCGAGAAAGTGTGTTCGTTCGCAACGATCGCGGGTCGTTCGTGCGCGCGCATGCGTGCGACGAGCTTTAAGCTGTACGCGTACACAAATGGTCGAAGTCTGTAAACATAATCAGAGAACATCGAATAAAATATGAATTTGTTCATTCGCGCGCTGGTTGCAATCGTCGCGAAGGTAAAAAAAATACGTTGCAGTTGTCGTAAACGAGCTAACGCAGCGACGATTCGCGTTTTGGAAACCGCGCGAACTTACAAAATCATCGTGTCCGAACAGGTCGGATAATTAGAATTAGATAAATGACCACACGCGTCCCCAATCTGGTGTCTCTTGTTTTCCCGTTCATCATGACGCAATTATCGCAATTAGTCCGGACGTTGCGTGGCGGATAAAATCAGTTTGAGCACGCGGCTACCGCGATTAGGATAATGTTCTTCCCTGTTTCGAATCCAAATCTCTCTTGCTCGTTCCCTCATGTTTGTCGAAAGCTTCTATCGATTCAACGCATAATTGCCGTTTAACGCGCGTTGCGAAACGTAAACTTAATTTTTTTATCCGTTCGCGTCGATGAACGTACGATAATTGTGTTTCTGTTGTTAGAAAGTGATTAAGATTTATTGCCCATGCAGAAGATTTTCCTACGAATTGAAATTTATTAACATGATTATGTAATTAGAAATCTTGAGATTCTCATTTGTGTTCAACTTCGTGTAATGGTATTTAACAGTATAGAGTATAATAAGATCCAACGTTTTACGACCGGAGGTTTTGCCAACCCCCTTCCTGCTACTATATTCTCACTGAAAATGAGTTACTTTTTAAAAAACACTCACGTTTCTCCAGTCATACTTTCCGTACTTATGAAACAGATTATAAACAGGTGGACAATACAAAGATAACAAATTAAACGTTCGAAGAGTTTAGAATCCACAAATCATTCATTTTTTTATCGAACAATTTCGAAAAAGTACGCAAACACTTACTTCGCACTATAATTATTTCAACGATATAGCAGGTACAAAATTGAATGAATATATATTAACTGAGGGCAATATTAACAAATTGAAAGTTCACAGAACTTAGGATCAATAATTAATAGATTTTTTTAGCGAATACATTTTGGACAAAGATCCGTGAAAATTTACTTTCAATCGTAATTTTTTCAAAGAAATAATAAAAAAACAATTATTAAATTAACTCGAAGCAAAAATAATAAATAACAAGATAAGAATTTTTTTAATTAATAATCAATCGATTTTGGTAGCGAATACATTTAGAAAAATTACGCGAAATTATGTTTCGAATCCCAATTTTTCCACACAAAAAATACAAAAATGGATTAAATTAATTAATTTACGACATTTTTGTACTCATGGGTACATAAATAAAACATACACCTAATTCTCAACAAAAATGTAGCATTGGGATTTCGCAGCTGCGACGAATAGCGATACTAACGCGGTAAAGTGCTAATGGAAAATGTATATCGCGTGCGATTTTCTTATTGATTAAACCACGCAACCTAAGAACACCCACGTACAGAGGGCACATGGTATAACAACCGTTATACACCGCGTCCCTGTATCCATCTCTACAATACCACGAGGAGCTATTTACGGCTACGTGCTTTAATGTCGTTATCGCGTATCTCTTAAATACGAGACACGAATGAGTTTCGTCTATTTTTAGCTCCCACAATTCCATTCGTGGAAAGCCCACGCGAGACTCCATCGAATCGAACAAATATATATATATTCGCATATTAGTATGAAATCGTTGAATCAAGGCCTGTGTTGTAACATACCACGAATTGGATCGTGTTGGAATCGAGAGCGTTAACCCAGGGAAGGGTACTTATATATGTGAAGAGGGATATGCCGCGGTCTAGGGCTCGCAAGATCGATGTACTCCGTATTTCTCATCTCGAACTTTTTTTATTCGCTCGAACGTCATCGTTACATCGACTTTCCGAATAAAACAAATTTTAACAGATATACCTACCGGGATATCCACGGTGTGTTAAAAAAACATACTGAACGAGGCAACGATTATATAGTGAAACAGTTTAAAACTAGCCCCTCCTTAACTTTTCTCAAATTTCCTTTTTAACAATTCTTCCTTTTTAACACGAGCCTCGAATCCACCGGGGAGAGACAAGTTCCTCGAGATGTTCTCTATTAAGCTCGACCGAGTACCCCGGATGTTTCAAGCAACCCGACTCGAGTATAATGACTTAGCAAACTCGTTTTATCGCGAAAACCCTCGACGAGTGTATGTGTATGCGGACTCATCCGTATATAACTCAAGCACGCGTTAAAGTATTGGCTACTATTTAAAAAAAGCTCGTTCTTGTGGAGTTACAATCCCTACTATGATGCAAGAATGTATTTTTATTAACAATGGTTTTTATTATACACGCAATTTTATTCAATTTGTATTGACTATATCTGTAGTTAACAAAATAAAATTGGAGCATGTTAAGTCGCAGCCATTGAATAAAAGTAAATGAAATTTTGCTAAAAAGTAACATAATGGCGTTTCTTTGAGTTTGGATGTCCTCAGGAATAATTTCCAACCTATTAGAAACTCGTTCGAGTCCCTCGGGGTTGCTTTGTCCGTTGAATTATTAATAGCTCCGCTCACGTTTCTCCTCCTTACAATAAGATAAAAGCTAGTACATGCGTGTGCTTCCTAACTTCGCGAGAAACTATAGACGTTATTCAACCTTTTCCAATTGTTAAATGGTGATCTTACCGTCAAACTACTGATCCTATTGGCTCACCCCCTCTCACCACCAGCCGCACTATCTACTCCAATACTTCAAAGTAGGACACGAGCTCTGTACCCCGGGAACGGTTTATTCACAAACGTATATACTTGCAGGGATACCTAAACGTGCTCTTACAGTTATAAACGAAGCATCAACCCCCATACGTGAATGTATATCCACATTATAGCGAATATCAAACAGCTTTTGCTACTATGCCGCACATACCAGGGCCTGAGAGATACCGAGGAAGCTCTCGAGCTCTTCGTCGATACGAGGGGGTCGCTCGAACACCCTCGCAGTGTGAAAGAGAGAGGGGGAGGGAGGGAGGGAGGGAGGGAGGGAGAGAGAGAGAGAGAGAGAGAGAGAGAGAGAGAGAGAGAGAGAGGGAGAGACGGAGAGAGAGGAAGATCGACAGGACGAGAAGACGTTGGCCCAATTTGCCTCTTCTTCCTCATCTTCGCCAAAATGTCTTTCGTCTGTTGGATGGAAGCGAGGCTTGTCACGGAGAAGCACGTTTCTCTCCCGTGGTGATGAATCGATGTAGGAAGAGGAAAATTGAGTTACCGGATTTCAACAGTATCAAACGAAACAATCAGGATGTATCGAACCGATATCAATCGAAACGTATGATTATTTGCTATGTTTTTGGTTTAATGTAGAGAATGGAATAAAAGTATAAAATACAAAAATCTCTCATATTGATTTAGAGGGGGAACCAGATAAATGGCAATCTGATAATTACGTCGAGAGAGCTCGAGAAATTGAAATCATAGTAGGAGCTGGGCTAATTATGACGAAACTCTGATGCAGGAAAGAGATATAGCTAACATTCAATTTGATGTATATGTATATATATATTACTTGTATCGACGTGATTTCACATCATATATATATATAATGTGAAATCACATCGATACAAGTATTACACAAACAAACTGGACACACGTCTCACTTGTACGTCTATACACCGTGACCGACCTGTACATCCTGCCCGGATTGACAACATTCCTGGCGAAGCTCCAACCCTCTTTCTCTCTATCTCTCATCCCATATCCGCGTAGTACCCGGAACCCAAGCTACGGTACGACAAGCATTCCATTCGTTCGCTTCCATAAATTATTCGTAATATTACGTTATCGGACTTTAAATTGTTTCGTGCCCTCTGCAAAATTCCACTATCTCTTCCCACCCTTTCTCTCTCATTCTCTCTCTTTCACACACACACACACACACACACACACATATCACGCGCTTTTTCACACAATCTCTATATATCTCTCTTTCTATCTTTGTCTCTTAAGCCCTCACGGCATTCCACGTTCGTTAATACAACCACTCGGTTAATTAATGTCGATGTAGACCCCGAGCAGTCTCGTTCCCTTTGCCGCCAACTTTGCGAAGAGACAAATGCCTTCCTCGTGACCTTGCGGTAGATTTTCTGTCCGATGAATTACGGGAATAAGCGAAAGAGGGAAGAAAGTTGAGTCCAATTGTCGTCCGATAAATTTATATCCATATCTATATATCGTTGTGTACACCTTCGAAAGTCAACTGCAGGGATTGCGATGAGAGAGGGGCGAGAACGCTGACTCTGACCCCCGTGGCCCGTATACCTACGATAGCACAACGATCTGAAGTACACATAAGGTAGTTGTTTCTTTCTTGAGAACTCTGGAGTATACGCGCAACGCGCGAAGGGATTTATATCATTGCAACATTATGATGAATTTGCAGATAATTTACTAAATTTCGAATACATACGAGAAAACACCGTGTTGTAGCCCGTGGTTTATTTCAATAATTCTGAATATTTCATCGGGTAAGGTTTATCGTCACCCTCTTTATTAATTATTTTGTACCGTTATGATTAAAACCACCCCACCATTGCACTCGATGATTGTTTATCTGCCAAAGTACCCTGAATCGACAACAGTAGTCGCGACAATTATATCATTTATTCACGTTCATGCGTTCAATTTCTAATTGTATGCTTTCTGTCTCTTGGCGACGCATGTAGCGGATCCCTCAGACAGATTATTTTTAACGTGATTAAAATTCATTCGAAAAATCCAAAAGGATTTTACTATTAGGGGCGCAAGCTTGCAGGATTAAAACAAACAGATAAAAAACATGTACGGATGAAAGGGATTGACTTCGTCGATGGAGAGCGAAAGAGAGAACCAGTAATATATACGTTTACATATATCTATACACACACACACACACACCCACACACACATATATGTATGTATGTGTGTATGGATATGTATATATATATATATATATATATATATATATATATATATATATATATATATATAGAACGCACAGGAAGACCGAGAGGTTGGAGGACCGCGAGCAGGACGCGCCGGGCCGGTGCTGCTCCAAAGCAGAAAGAGAAAGAGTGAGGGCGCAGCGTGGGAGTGATCAATACTCCCCTATACCGACTTCCCACGGGAGTAACAAAGATGAAACGAGAGAGCGGGGCGAGAGGAAGCAAGATTAAAAAAAAAAGAAGAGAAAAAAAAATCGTGCCGATGTCGATCTATTTTATCGCCAATTGTAACTGTTTTGAAATTTTGTTCACCTGCTCCCTCGCGCACCGCGCATTTTTATACCGCGCAATATGAGACGACACCCGGGCGAATAAATTCGCCGCAATATTTCCTGACAAAGATAATTTTACGTTTTTTTTCCTTTCTCAATCCTTCTCGTCAGATCGTGATATTTCTATCTCGTGAGCACTTCTACTCTCGCCTTCTCTCTGTCTCTCTCTTCTCTCTCTCTCTCTCTCTCTCTCTCTCTCTCTCTCTCTCTCTCTTTCTCTCTCTCTCTCCCTTTCTCTGTCACTTGGTCATTCTATTTTTCCATTTCATTCGACGTCGCACTTGTGACACGAGTGGAACCGGCGAACGGTACGAAAATCGGTCTCGAAATTTCGTTTCCGGTCCAATGAACGCGTCCCAGCTTTAGTTTCCCCAGCGTCACAAACATATACACACACTTTCGATACATATGAAAACATACGCGAGGGAGGGATGGAGGTAGGGCGAGGAGGATTTCCGGAGGCTCTCTCGCCTCTTTCCGAGTCTCCTCTCGTATTCGTACGATATCGTGTGCATATAGACCTCGAAACTGATGCCCAACGACTATTCATTTTTATTAGTCTGATATTCCCTGTAGCATACAGTCAACAAATTATATTTAGGAACTTGAAAAGAGCAATTTTCGTTTTCGCAAAGGCGGATTTATTTCAAATATGCTATACGCGGAGAATTTCATCGTAAAAGAAGAAGAAAATGTTGAATTATTGATAATAGTTTGATTAAGAAAATTTCATCGATGTGTCGTTAATTGGAGTTCAGTCAACTGTTCTGACAATGATTAACAAAAAGTGTGAAGTTAGCTAATTTAATTTCGAGGTTCTAGTGTAATATCCATTATATTATAATCGCCGCATGAATTTTTTTAATTTCGATGTCATATTCACGCACTAATTATCCGCTTCGGCTAAGTTGCAAATTTTTGGTTCTCATAGTTTTGCCAATACTTGTGGCGGTTCCAGCTTCGGGTAATTGCTAAAAAATTCTAACCTATATTATATTTTTCCAATTTTTATCTGGTCTCTGATGCATTCAATGAAGTTTTTTTTAAACCCCCCCGTCCCGACAAAACTACGCCAAAATTAGTTTTTCAATTCAAGAATCGTAAAAAGATCGTTAAAAAGTCTCTCAAATGCTTTCATAATTCGTCAAATCCGCTCGGCACTGCCGATTTGTTTGATTTTTTCGCGCCAACCTTTATCCTAGTAGGTCTTATCTTGGATTAGAATTGTGTTAGAGCTTCGAGAATGATCTTAAAATTGACTTAATTTTCTGCTCAGCATTTCATACCAGCAGACATCATCCCCTATAAAACATGAGGTCATATCTCGGAGTAGAATTAAGTTGCGTTTAAGGATTAGGGGTAGTTAGCAGCCTGAACAAATTTGCATTTTAAATATATTTTGTTTTGCAGTAGTTTAATTTATTTTATAAAACAAATAGTACAAAGTTATTAAATTATGTTTTAACTTGACTTGACAACAATTTTAAAAAATATATTCATTGTCGACCAAGTCGTCGCCATATTTGGTGGACCCCCTCCCGCAAGTCATGCTCTGCGCTGACCAATGTAATGTTTTACTGGTTCATCCAAAATCAATCAAACAAAACAAATCATTAGTTAAATAGTTAATCTAGTGCCTGATCGAAACGTTTTTTTTAATCAATAAAATGGCGGCTTCTGATAAGTTACTCGCGGGCTTTCAAGGAAAAAATCACTAGTTTATTGTTTATAAAAAATTGTTTATTAAAATCCGTCGGGTGTTTTTTGAATTACAGTGGTCATCGACTTTGAAAACATAGTTTCGAGAAAAATTCATTTAAAGTTTCTCCTCGAGTATAAACTTCTAAAGTTTATACTCGACGAGAAACCTTCGGTAATTGTATGATATCCCGAAAACTATTCATTGGAACTACTTGAAATTTTTAGATTATACTTTCAAGACATCATACTTTAAGAAAATGCAAAAAAACGATTTTTTTAAAATTCTGACTACCCCTGCCCCCTTAACTAGAGCATATGTAATAGTAAAACGTTCTTTGCGTGCAATTATTATTAAAAATCATAAAAATGAGAGAATTACTGTTTAAAATTTCAACTCTGCATTTTTTGCGAAACTGACGCTCAATACTCCGATATAGGCTAAAATTGTTGTTCAGTTACGAAGTAAATGAACGTTGATTTATTTTTAACGCTCAAACGGTTGATATCGAGGAAACTTGCAATGGAAAGTTACTCTGGATTATTCTACAATTAGACAGAAAATGTTTCCGCGTTTGTAGAGCACGAATACTTAACGAGGTAAGCCGAAAGGTCTTGTCGTTAATATCGCTTGGGTATGTGTAAGAGAGAAAAAGAGAGAAAGAGAGAGAGAGAGAGAGAGAGAGAGAGAGAGAGAGAGAGAGAGAGAGAGAGAGAGTAAAAGCTAATGTACGGTAAAATCGCGAGCTACGGCATTGGCAGTTTTCTCCCTTCGTTTCCCTTTTACTTATTCCATTCGCGTTGGTATAGTACATATCGGTGTAATACAATGCTGGTATTTCTCTTTTAACATTCGTACCCTGAAAGCTTTCATTTTAAGCTGCAACTTCATTCCCACCACTCCCAGCTTTCACGACGATGAGAATAAGAGGGGGTCTGATGAAGAAACGACGACAGCGACGACGACGTTATCCTTTGTCCTCGGACTTCCGACGTCGAGCAGTTCCGGTTGAAAGGAGAGACCGTACTAAAACGGTAAAGTGCGCGTACTCTCTCGTTCCCTGTCTCTTTTCATCACGTATTTATCGCGAAGGAATAACGAATTGAAATTATATCCCGTCTCTTTAACTTGCGTATACTCAAGATTTTATTCCCCCACGCCTCTCCCTTATTATCTCACTCAAAGGCTTTTTCTATCAGAACAATGCCAAAAGCACTGCAACTTTTCATCAAATTACGTTCCCAATCATGAATATTAACTTTATCAATCCACCATAAATATTAACAACAGTTGTAACTAATATTTCCAATTAACAATTAAGTAAATTAAAAAATATACAGGGTTCCATAATTATATATATTTTAAATAATCTTTCTTTCAATGTAAAATTCTACCATCGTTTAAGGATACTTTGGGATACTTTAAGGATTCGTAAAACGAATGATATTTTATTCACGATTATCGCGAGGCCCGTTCGGTCAAGTCGTCGTCAAGACGCGGTGGTGAACGCGCGCACGTGACACATGGGTGAGGTCGGAGTGTTTTATCGTCGTCGGGAAAAGCCACGGTCACGATATACACTGTCGCGTTTATCCGTTCGTGCGTGACCGGAAGCTGTTAACTCGGATGGATACCACGGCGCCGCTTTCTCTCTCTCTCTCTCTCTCTCTCTCTCTCTCTCTTCCCTCTCCGCCATTTCTCTCAGTTTCTCTCTCTCTAAGTGTGATACCGCACCCTCGTGCATCTCGCTAACTTGATTTCTCGTAGACTAGGCACACGTCATCGCACCTTCTCCCTGCCACCCCTCTTTCTCTCTCTCTCTCTCTCTCTCTCTCTCTCTCTCTCTCTCTCCCTCCCTCCCTCCCTCCCTCCCCCTGCCTCTCTCGGTATTTCAAACTATAGTAGTTGAGTTATTCAAGCCTACCGTTTCCTCCCTTTCCTTTCATCTCCTCCCTGCTCGATCTTGTCACGATAACGCACACGTCCAACGCATATAATCTTCCTAACTCTCCCAGTGTCTCTCAATTTCCCTCCCTCGCCCTTTCATTCTCTCTCTCACCCTCTCTATGCCACTCTCCTCTGTCTCGTTGCAACGAGCGAACTATCGTTGGATTAGAAGGGATTAGAGACGAGTTCGTAATCGAGTTCGTCGGGCGCACTCCCGTATCTACAGTAATACCCGACGTTTCAATCGAAATCTCATTACCAACCCGAAGAAATACACAGTGCATGAGGTGATATATACATACAGAACGATTTCAATGAATAATGCATTATGTCATTCCTGCATCGTTGATCGATTTTACGATTTGACATTCAACGTCTCAAATACGATTGTCCTGAAATCGAATTTTATCGAAGAATAATTTTCTCCAACGTATAATTTTTTTTTTCAATTTGTGTTAAACTCAAAAATGAGAATTTTCTTAGTAATGATTTCATAAAGAAGGAAAAAAATAGTAAGATCAGTTTGCCGAAATAATGAAATATTTTTTAAGTCAAGACGCGATAAACGTCATCGTGAAACAACATCTTTCCCAAAGATTTCCGTTGCCGTTCTAATCCAAAGTAGATGAAAAATACTGCTAGCATTTCGATTATCGTGACAAAAACAGTCAAATAGATTGAACGTCGGGCGTTTCACGAGGCGAAAGATTTTCATGAATATCGAGTTTCCATAAAATTAAATATAAACGGAATCTAATTTAGAAACGTCACTTCGCTGCGAGGAGGGGTGGTATAAGCCCTATAGGAGAGCCTCGAGCAGCTTGGAAATCTACGACGCGAGCGTGAGAGAACCATCACGCGGGGATCCGTTCTCCTGCTGCGCGTTTCTCTCCTCCAGGCTGTACATCACGTCATATGTTCCGTCGGGGAGCATATAGCGTGGCGATGGCACGGGCGAAGATGAGAGAGAGAGAGAGAGTGAGAGAGAGGGTAGGGCACGTAAAGACTTTTCCTTCTTCACTCTCTGCTCGTGTATATAATAACGGAAAACTAGTACACGACATTCTGAAAATGAACGATTCTCTCTCTCTCTCTCTCTCTCTCTCCCTCTTCTCTTCCCAGTTCGCGAGAACATTTTTTTCATTATCGGTTCTCGAGCAGATTGGGCGGCAACGACAGCGCCATAGTTTAGATAGACAAAGTACCTACCAAATTACATTTTTTTAACATTGCTGTGAGAAAAAGTCATGTTAGACAGGAAATTTTGAAAAATTTATCTTTTCGAGTTTTAACAAAGTTTCTTTCTTAAAACTCGAACTTTTTCCATCTTAGACTAACATTTATGAGAGGACAATTCTCCAAATTCGTTTTACTTTCACGATGCTACGAACGTCCCAACTCTCCTCAACTCGCCCGAACAATAAAATACATAAAAAGTTCAATTGATCGTAATATAAAAGAATCGATTCGTTTTCTTCTCTTCAAATTTCTTTTTCTGGCCTCGTACTTTATTCGGCTCGATCCAATCTCGGGGCATAGATGTGACATTTTCAACCTCTCTCTCGAATCTCGACTTTCGTACGAAACTTGGTTAAGCTTCGTTTTGGTGAGAAAGAGGAAAGTCTCCTATATCAATCATATATATATATATATATAATATATATAAGCGTGTTAGGCAGAAAGAACAATTTTTCAATGAATTTCACATTGAATGCCGTCGCCATCTCTGGAACGACGGTTTGGTCGATCAGTAGGAGAGAAAAATTCATTCGAGAGTTTCAATGGCTCCGCGTGACTCTTATCGAAGTTATTACGTATACGCCTATATATATATATATATATATATATGCTTTATCTATCTGTTAATTAAGCCAGCGCTCAGAGCAGCTCTCGGTTCTCGCGCTCGATAGCGTTATTATAACAGCAAGCGAAAAGAAAACACAGGAACAACGGATCACAAAGATCCCTTCTTTTCCACAACCAAACGTCACTCACTCTCTCCCTCTCTCCCTCGCTTCAAATGTATATAGAGAAAACTGGCACTCATCCTTCTTCACGAGTCCCGCGGTTGCTAAAAGTTTTGCAATTAGTCGAAAAAGAGGGAGAAGGAAATTGCGAGATCCTTGGAGAGCCCAGCCCGCTCTTTATTTTTCCGACGGTCGGAGCGCCGGCGGAACTTCGATTATAAGAAAGACCACAACGTCGAGAGGATAGGCTAAGATGAGAGAGACCGAGACCTGGATTTAAGGGGAGAGATGAAAAGCGTTGATCTTCTTCTGGGATTGAAATCTTCAATTTCGCGAGATCTGTATTGCCCCACTGAAACATCGAATTAATAATGATAATAATGCCAATAACTCATCCCGACGTAATAAATTCCAAGAGCAATTTGCGTTTATACGCATTATTATTAACGATTCTTCAAATGTACGTCCATATTGATTGACGTACAAGTAAACGAAGTCAATTATGACGAGTTTTATATTGAATAGAAACGATGTTATTAAATGAAAACTTTGAAAATTCCGTTTTTTCTATACTCTTTGCAGTCCTTAATTAATCGATAATTGGTTATAATTTAACGGCGATGATTGAGTTAACGATGAGTGTTCCTATCTACGTTATCAACGTATCAATCTCCCTCGCCTTCGAATAGTTAATGCGTGACTCGTCCATCGATGAAAAGAAAAACGCGTGTTTTAAAAGATAGCGGTCGCAAAAGAGGGAAACACAGAGGATAGAGAAAGTTCACACGCGAGGATAAACGTTGGACTTTGCGTGCGTCGCTCATCATTGATAAACGCCCGGCGTTCGTGGCATGAATTTATTCTTTGACATACAACGCGACGATATGCATAAAAGGTGTACCGACTCGCATCCATCCATGCGCGCAGACATGCGTCAACGACGACTGCCGGGTGAAACAAAGAATGAAAAAAAACACACACACACACACGAAGAAAAAAAGGAAACGCGACGGTATCGCAACAAAAACGACTCGTTCGTAAATTATTCAACCCCCTCGTGGCTCTGTAGGTACGTTGATATACCTGTAATAGTGGCGTAATAGTGGCGGGTATGTCGAACGAGGACATCGTTCAAGTATCGCATCGGTTTTGTAATTCCGAAGTAGAAAAAAAAGAACTTATCGCCACAATTTTCGCGTATTGCATCGATAGTCGATGCTCTCTTGCTTGAAATATCGCGTATCGTTAGCCTCTCTGTGTGGGGCTTCCGTCCTTGCCCGAAGAGTGGAAGGGCGAGAGAGGGAGGGAGAGAAGGGCGGAGACGGGGGGGGGGGGCAGAGAAAATACATACATTCACACACACATTCGATCGCGTTCACATTAAATCGTTCGATTCGTCCCGGATATTCGCGTTCCCGGCTCCGCGGCCGATTATATAGAAGACCCCGGTCTGTATAGTGATATATATACATATATACAGGGTGTCCCAGCAAAGTCGGGACACTAAAATATCTCGGAAAATATAAGTTTTACCGAAAAGTGTTTTAGACAACAGTTGTATGGTTTAAACATATCTATTCACTAATTTTATCTGTTGGGTGTCGGGCCAATGTCAGGTCAAGACCACATCAATTTTAAAAAATGTAACACCCTATTTTTCATTGCATATTCTTATAGTACATCTCGCGAGCTCTTCAAAACACTATAAGAAAATGTTTGCTCATGAAGTACTTTTCGAGTTATGATGCTTCAAAGTCTCGAAGCTGCTACAGTATCGACGGATCACAGACCGATTTTGTCTTGACTGGCCGGATCACAGATCGATCTTGCCTTGACTGGCCGGGTCACAGACCGATCTTATCTTGACTGGCCGGATCACCGACCGATCTTGCTCTAACTGGCCGGATCACAGACCGATCTTGCCTTGACTGGCTGCATTATTCTCCAATCTTTCTCCGAGCACGAAAGACATGTCATTCCGCCCGGACAACCTCCGCGTGGTATACCTTGGCTAGTGCCGTCGATACTGTAACTTTGAAGCATCATAACTCGAACAGTACTTCATGAAAACATATTTTCTTATAGTGTTTTGGAAAACTCTTGAGATGTACTATAAGAATATGCAATACAAAATAGGGTGTTCCATTTAAAAAAATTGATGAGGCCTTGCACTGACCTTGGCGCCGATACCCAAGGTCAAACTAATAAAATCAGTAAATAGATATTTTTAAACCATATAACTTTTGTCTGAAACACTTTTTGGTGAAACTTATATCTTTCGAGATATTTAGGTGTTCCGACCTTGCTGGGACATCCTGTACATGGCTGTATGCGTCTATCGAAAGGGGATCTATATGTATATCGGAATGAGCTCGAAGCTCGTGCGACTACATTTCCGTGCAATTTCAGACGCCGATAGAACGATGAGGTTTGCCAAGCCGACGAGGTCTGGCCGCACCGTTTCCCGCGGATCTCTCCATCCTCCCTTCATCCAGTTCTCTTTCTCTCTCTCTCTCTCTCTCTCTCTCTCTCTCTCTCTTTCTTTTTCCCTCCCTCCTTCCATCCTCTTTCTTCCTCTCTTTCATTCTGTTATATACCAGCTGCATTGTCACCCGCCCACATTTGATCGAGTCTCGCGTATAAAACAACGAGAGGGTTCCTCAGGAATTTTTGACATAGGAAAGAGAAAAATTGATGTTTTATACATATTTGTCCCTATAGCTGGTAACGTGGTTTGCCAAATTTTCGAGCGAAATGAGAATATCGTAGATGCTATGCACGTAATAGAGAAACGAAACGGTATCTCGTTACACAGGGTTATAAAATCTCAACAAGCAACAAAAGGCGTTTTTTTTTGTTAAATATTATACGACGACGTTAATAAGAATCGTGTGAGATTTTACAGAGACTTGGGCATATCTCTATTTCGATAATTACAATTCGCGACAACTTCGCGCATAACGATCGTGTAAATTTTATTTTTCGTTTGTTCTCTTTTAATTTTTGTTTTATTACGTGGTGTTGAGAGACACCCACTAAAATGGTCGTCGTTTTCGTTGTGGCAAACGAGCGCTAACAAATTTTCTCGCAAGTTCTCTCATCCATCTGTATGCTACAGGGCCCAGACGCACTTTTATAAAATAGTATCGTTGAACGAGGACGGGGTTGCGGTTCTCTGTATATCGTAGAACGGCGGATCTCGGGCTCTCCGTGACTATGCTATTAAAACGGTGCCCGAACGAAACTCGCGACTCTCGGCCATTAGAAAAGCGACAGTACGACACATAAACGCGGCTCGTAAACGATTTTCCTATACGCTTTCTCGAATCCGAACGTTTATTGCCGAGACCCACACGCCATGCTCCGCCTAATTATAATCAGGATATCTCACGTAATCTACCGCCCACCCGGTTCTTCTCTTACTCACCCTCTCTTTCTCTCTCTCTCTCTCTCTCTCCCTCTCTTTACACTTTGGCCAAGTCGCAGACCACACACACACGTACACCTGGGATCATCGTCGGGTAGACCGTAAACGGGATTACCTGAATTCGCATATCGTGGATGCCACCATAACGGCGGTTAACAATTTAAATCCGTAACGTACACGTGTATATACATATATATATATATATTTATTTATTTTCATATGTACCACATGTACAATGTATGTATATCCTCGATAGGATTATTCGAGGACGTTACTATCATCGAATCGAAAAAAGATTCGCTCCTATTGTATACTATAACTTTATTTTATATACAGGGTACCCAGTTTTAAACCCCCCAGTCGAATATCTTCGAACAAAAGTATTTTTTTTAATGTTTCGTGTAAAAGTTTCAAGATTTGAAGGATGGCATAAAATGGCATTATTTATTTGATCTTACGTAGAAGTTTTCAAGGTTAAAAGGCTTTAGATTTCGAGTAAAAAATGTATTGTATAGAAATCTACAAGCTTCTACAAATTTTACTAATTGATTATGTTAAAAAATTGTAATTTTACTAAAAAACATTTCGAATAACATTTTTTTATTTGTTTATGCGAAATATGAATCTGTACACAAATATACTGGTTCTCATTTAAAAAACAGAAATTGATCTTGAAATGACCTTGAAAACCTATACTGAAGATAAAATGAGTAGGTAATGACATTTCACGTCCCCCTTCAAACCTTGAAACTTTGATATGAAACATTTTTTCAAAAATGCTAGTGTTCAAAGATATTCGATTGGGGGTTAAAAATGGGACACCCTATATATGTATAACTTATATACCTATAGATTTTGTTCACATCATTCTACGCTCTCGCGTTCTTTCGCGAACTTTGCAGTGTCAGTTATTCGGAAATTCTGCAAACAGCGTGGGCGGTGATATAATAAAAGTTTGCTACTACATCGGAGCCTTACCCCCCTCCCCTCCCCCATCTGCTGGGATTCTCCTTCCTTCCTCATACCCCAGGGTTTTTCGTGAAAATAATGCGACAAACTGTGAGATCACGAAAGGTATACATGAGTGGGGTGTACGTTTGATACGTATTGTACCTAGAGAGACCTTCGAATCTCTCTATACACTTATTTTTCAACTCCGGGACTGTCCCTTTATTGTGTGCATGTGTGCCTGCAATTCGCAAGTCTGTGGGTGTGTGTGTGCGTGTGTATATTCGGTGACTCGATTTTTCTGAGATTCTGGAAAATAGAGCATGGAGTTATTTTATACTCGCACAAACATTCGCGTACACGCCCATTGAACTGCAACGAAAAATAATGGAAAGGGAAAATCTTTTTGGGATATTGGTTTATAGGTGTGGCATTCCACGCTACTTCGATCTTCGAAAGAAAAAAAACGTTTGAATAGAAATTCTTCTCGAGGATCAGAGATTTTCGTAAATTATGTAGAGAAAAATTGTGAAATCGGAGAATTCGAAAGAATTTTGAGAAAATGTAACGACCGTCGTGCATAATTGAATCAGGGATAGCTCGATTCCCGGGCCGGGCCGTTGTATGTTTTCTTTTTTACATCTTCTAAATAATATAATTTCCTCGATCCCGTCGACTTTAATGGGAACGAAACGATCATCCCTATTTCTAGATCCATGGCCATATCTCAATAGCTGCGTCAATTAGCCAGCCGCAATACAGACACAAGGATGCATCCGCGACTCAAAAGTAACGATTGAAATGTAACCGCGTTAACAATTTCATTAAACGACGAATATACAGAAAACACATATACATATATATATTTATGTATGCATGTATATATATAAATATATATATACATATATATATATATGTGTGTGTGTATATATACGTAACGAAGATCAAACAGGGAAACACGAACGGAATACAGGGAATCATAAAGGAAACGCACATACGTAAATAAAGAGGAAAAAATCGCATCAGTGACCAATGTTCGTAGTGAACGACGCGACGGTTAACAAGAAGAAGCACAAGCACCAATATCGATCTAAACAAATTAATCCCGACGTTTCGATAACAGCAGCCCATGACGTTTGTGCTCATAATCGCGGAGACTCGTTAAATCAACTAATAGATATTAATGTCATTCGTCAATTTCACAAAAGGCTCAGTAAACCTGCCGCAAATATTCCTAGTCAATGTGGCTGTTTAATTCGACGGTTTAATCGATAGTGTTCAAATTCGATGATCAACCGTTTATTTCATAAAATCATAAAAGTTATACAATATATTATAAATAATAATAGCAACAATAATAATAATAAATAAACAATAATAATATTGATATTAGTTTCCCGCGGAAAAATTAGAACAGTGATACTAGAGTATATCGTACTGATACGTCATTAAAGAAACCGCAGCAAAATATATATATATCGAGAATATTTAGCAACAGCAATAAAAATCGAGAACAAATTTAAATTTTGCAAAGCAATAATACGAGTTTCGTAATAATAGAATAAAAAACGAGGCAATTTTAAGTGCGGCCTGACTTGAAAGTGGTGTGATAATAAATATTAAAAACAAAAAAAAAACAAGCAAACGGAGGACGTGCAATAAATCAAGATGGCTTTTGCGGCGGCTCGAATGATCCTCAAGGACAAGAGGCGAAAGACGAGCAAAGAAGATTTCGCACCACGAAACAGAAGCAAGGTAAAATTGCAAAAAACAGATCGCCGATGGATCTATATATTTATTGAAAAGGAAAAACAAACAAATGTAACAGATCGTATCAAACATTGCAGACGATATTGATTGATTCTGATGACCATTATTCATAAAAGTTAATATATATGTGTCTCAACAGCTTCAACGTACCCTCGATTACTAATGTGCTTACGCAAGGGAAATGTCACCGGGTATTCTCTTATGTAGGACTCGTATTATTTTTTGAACGAACCGCTGTCCGCACGAATAAAAGCTAATACTACTTGCGCGTAGAATTGTGACGAATAATTAAATCAACGTCACAGGGAGAGAGGGCGCACAAAGTCGATTATAATTCTATACAGGGACCCAAGCAACAGCGCGATCAGAAACCACTGGAGACTTCCGAATGGATTGCCTCTGGTCTGCAGGTAATGGTGGCCGCTCGTATGGGCTGTTTACGACGAGACATTTCGTGATCATTGACGCGGAAATTCCGGAGAGTGCCCCGAGCTCGCCCCTTTCTGACGTACTCAATCACAGCCCCGGTGAATTTCTAGCTATGCTGGTCAGACGTGGCGAATCGTGCGGGAGTCAGTAGTAATGCCAAGTGAATGGTCAGACGTGATCCGACGGAACGGCACATCGCACGTGTTAAAATACAAAATCAACGTTATTTTCCCATTTTCACGTGAAATGTTTACATTCGTTTGCTAAAATCTTGTTCTCTTTAGTGAAAACTCAATTATTTTTATTTGCCCAAATTCTAATTTTCGATAACAAACTTATGTGAACATTTTTCTTTTACACCGTAGGTCTTACTTTTTTCACCCCTTAGAGAAATGTTTTTTTTCTTTTCAATGATCTTTTTCTCGCAAATGAGTGAAGGAGGATCAAAAGAAAGCTCCTTTTGGCGCTATACAATCGCTCGGGCTTGACAATCGCGAAGCTGTGGCATCGCGGACGAGATAATTGAGTTCTCTTTACCACGATGGCGAACTTCTTCGATCTCCCGTTCCTCGACGTCGTTCTTTTTCGCTTTTTTTCCCCTTTACCGTTTCTCATGCCCGGAGGTCTATTTCCCTGAAGATCTTTTGCTCTCTTCCCGTCTGTGAATTAACCCTTTGACGGAACTCTCGAGGACCGTAAAAAGACAGTGGGAGAAGTGAGCATCGTCGCTTGTCGCGCGGGTGAGTCGCGTGCTCGAAACGACGAGGTCAAAGAGGGTCGCGGTAAAGAAGAAGACGGTTAACGAGAGGACGAACGATTCTACAGATCGATTCCTCTGCGGGCAGCCGGAGAGGTGCGTGAAAAGGAAAATGTATTGATGCTTCCATCGTTCTTCTCTATACTCGAGTGTCCATCCTTTTCTCTTCATCCCCTTCGCTCGCCGTCGATTCCTCTCCCTCTCTCTCTCTCTCTCTCTCTCTCTCGTTCTCACGAAGAAATGTTTCTCTCATCGCGATATTCTACGGCCGATGGCGATAAACGCAAACGTTGATGGCCGATAAGTGCGAGCCGTCACCCACGTGTCTCCGATAGTTCGATTATATCCTCGAGTTCCCCTATACCCTCGAGATAGATACTCAAGCGTCTTTGTCATTGTTACTATCATCGATCGATTGTAAAATCACTTGCCATTATCTTGCATCAAGTGGATAAAATCCCGACCTAGTACATTCTGATCAGACGTTCTTTACACAGATCAACCGAATCAATCTTCTTCTGGAGCATCTCCGATGACGTTGACTTCCAACAATTATCGAACTTTTCACGAATTACATTCTCTTTCCTGTATGTCAAGTATCACGTTCATTCTTCGTCATCTTGGTGGAGCTTTTCTTTTCTCCCGTATCCGAAAAGCTTTTTTGTCGCGCGGCCAGAAACTTTTCAGGACAGACAAATTCCATTTCAGTCTCTCAAGATCGTGTCAGTCCTTCGAACCAAGCCTTCGTGAACGGAATATTCTTTCATTTAAATATAGTTTTTCAGTTTTATTCTCTCTTTCTCTGACTCGAGGTAAGATTCTTCTTCGCGAATGTGACTTATCGATACACTCATCATGATCGCCTCGACCACGAGAAAAAAGAAGGCCCGGGAAATCTTCGATGAGAGGGAATACAAACACTCCGAAAGGTTTTAGGTCGCGAAGAGATTTGCGACCACGAGAGAGAATATCCTGTCACTGCCTCGGCTCTTGGACCTCTTATCGCGCGTATCTCGAGAGTTCGCCGAGTTGCCCGACACTGCTGGCGAGCCTCTCTCTTTACTCCGACTACTCTCGCTCTCACCGTCTCTCACACTCGCTCGCTATCCTTTTCGTCCACTCCAAGTTTTATCAGGATTAAAAGAGGGAAAAAAACGGTTCACAGAATCACAGGTTCGTGGTGACCCGTCTTTGAAAGCCTTGTTCATTATTGAGACCTCGCAGATAGGTTGAGGAAAATATAGGTATATTGATTTCTTCGTAGGGTGAGAGGTCGAGGTCGAAAAAAAAGAATTGTGTTCTTCGCTTATACAACGATATTAACCCTACACTTCATAACTTCATTTTTCTACCTTTAAACTCATGGCTGGGGTACGAACGCACCCCAAACTTTTGTTCTTTATAAAACTGGTCCTATGCTGATAAACATATTTTTTCATATATGGTTTTCTTCGTTTTTTCATAACGAAGAGAATGATGTAGGACACTAATGATTTCATTCACATTTAATTAATGAACAATGCATTCGAACACTGAAAACTGGCGAGCGGGCTTGTTCAGGAGCGTAATTCAAAGGTTACGTGGAGTGCGTTTGGACCCCAGTCATGAGGTGTAGGGATAATGAACTTTTGCTCGCGGCAAAGTAAATACTGAAAGTTGCCATTAGTAACATAATTTGTAACGAAACAAAATAATAAAACACTTGAAAATAATTAACTAACTCAATATTTTTAATTACACAGTGAAATCAACAGTTTGTAAATAAAAGAAACTCTAGATAAACAAACATTTATTTAACAAATACTAATTTCAAAATTTGATGTAATTTTTGCAAAAGAAATTCAACGAGTCGTATCTTGGTAAAGGAAATAAAATGATCTCATAACTCGAGCAGCCATCGACAGCGCATAGCGAAAAAAGGTAATAAAACACGATACTCGATCGGCAAATATGTCCTCACTTAACGCGAAAGCGTGGTTCAGACTTCATTCAAAATCCATGTTCCGGGCGTCGAACAGCATTCAGTCGGCGAGAGCGCAATAATCAATACACGTTTCGCAGCCGGGTTAGAAGTTTGAATTGCGGTGAAAACGATGATTAGCCTCACAGCGTGATCGCACGGATCGACGCAATCTCATAACGAAAACTAATTAGGGAGCGTTTCACGAACGTTTGGAACCTTAACGACCTGCGAATTCAAGAGGCACTTGGCCAGCTGAAACTCTTGGACCCCTCGGTTTAGCGTTCGCTGGAGCGCCCCAGAACTTTGATTTCCGTCGTTGACGCGATTCGATTCGTTATTGATAATTGAGTTCGCACATTGTTGGTGATGCTCTTTCACTCGTTATTTTTCCTCCCGATTATTTCCAAATTGAGCTTTATTACGAATGTGGGAAATTCGATCAAATTCACTGCAAATAATAAATGTCCCCAGGTTATCGTGTAATGTATGTATTAAAAAGGACCTTGAGCTACAGTAAAATGACACTACCAAAAATCAATTCGCGAATCGCACAAATTTTATTCAGATTGTATAAATTTCACATAACAATAAGATTATTAATATAATTATGCATTCGTTCACTATATTGATAAATGTTTAATAATTTAACTGGTATCAATGCGAAAATAAAAATGATTAACGCTCAAATCAAAGTCCTTTGCCCGTCGTTGATAAAGGGGACATCAGAGGTTTCCGACCAACATTCTCCCTCTAGCATCGTTTTGCGTTTATATCTCGTAGGATATAATTATTCTACGAGATTCCTTGACTTACCCCACAATTCCGGCAACGAATTAGTAAGATAGACGGGTATGCGCATCGCTCTCGCTCATGGTGTCGTGTCACGTTCACTCGCAAAAGCTGCGATACTGCAAAAACTTAGAGTGTCTTGCATCGAGTGTGTACGTTTCCGACACTGTACGTAATTTCGTTTCAAACTCCTCCGTCTCGATGTAAACGGACGAGATCTCTCCGGGTCCGATATTGCCATGGAAAAGCGAACAACCGAGTGTCGGATTGCATGTTTAACTATACAGGAACACCGTCGGATCTTTGTCCCAAGTTTATACGACAACCGATGGCACTCGCTGACCGTTCTAAAAGACCACAGTTCCCGTATCGTTCGTACAGCGATCGAGCGAACCAAGAAAACATCGAAATTTGCTTAAGAGTTTTCAAGGACTAAAAGAAAATTGAAAAAAGAAATATGTTGAACGAGACTCGTACTTTTGATCTCGGTAGACGTTTTCAAGAGTGAAAGAGATTTAAAGTGTTTTGTTTCATTCCCTGGACCGAGACTGTCGTCGCCTCGTCCGATTCTCCGGATTAACTTTTTATATTTTTTCTTTTTCCACGATTTTCCACTCAACCGCAGCTACTCTGTGTCTGTTGAAGTCCTTGCCAGCATTCTCGTTTGTTTTCCCGGAACGATGCAACATTTTTCATAGGAAATTAAATATTTTTTGAATTATAAATCTACAATCTTGCATCCTTACCTTCTAGCATTATTGTCTGAATTTCCGACGATCCATTTGTCAAGCGTATCTAAATTTCATCGTGTTTGACCTCGTCTTCTACATCTCGCCGTTCCGCGTTCTCGTTTGCGAAAGCTCACGAGCCCGAGAGTTGCCAATTAAAATGACAATGCGTGCCGGAGTAAAACTAAAGAACCGCCCCCGTACGATTTCAGCTACCAGCAAAGTCGGTCTGACTCATGGTTGGTACGTCGAGGGAGAAACTCGGGCACTTCTCTCCGAGAAAGTATGGAAAGAAGAGCGAGAGACCCGTCCCGTCTTTCTATTCTCCACGAGTCTCCGGCGCATTAACGCTCACCGTCAAACGAAACGCGTCAAGGTTGCTAGATTTTCTTTTTTCTCCATCGCTTTTCTTTTTCCTCGACTGACCTAGTTCACGATGCTTACGCATGGCTCATTGTCAAGATTCGCAGAGCTCGCTTCAAGGATTCGCTAATAATTTATCAAAAAATGCGAAATATGCAAACTGGGACGAACGTTTGTTCTCTCGGCTGGAAATTCGTGCGGGCAGCGCAGCTCTTAGGTTAACTGATAGAAGAGTCGTTTAGCGAGGGTTTTTTTTTATTTTACAATATACTTATTTTAGTTGCAACTGGTGCGATATTCAGAGGTAAATTTGTTTCATGAAAAAAGTCTCGAGGATCGACCATGCGGATCTTCTTTCTCCTTCTCCGTCTCCTCCTCCTCCTCGTCCTCTTCCTTCAATTAAACATTATAGTCGACTGTAACAAGGAAAATGAATCCGTATTAATCATAAATGTGTTATTAGGCGAAGAAGGGAATCATTAGACCTGTTGCCTCGCGCTTTATAAATTCATTCCAAGCACCGAGAAGGATTTACACTGCGAGAATACTCCGAGCATTAGAGAGAAAAGAGGTCAATGGTACTCGGGGCAACGCGTACACTGACAAATGGACCACTTTACGTATGATCTAATTGCTCGATAAACCAACCAACTACAATACTTACCTCAAGAAATGTAACGCGAAAAAAACAAACAAGGAATCACTCCGTTCGCATATAACTGTTAGATATGATATGTGTAGTGCGTGCTATAATTGTGAGCAGTGTTCACATGAACTCTTATATATTATACGGAACAGACGAGCAATACTCCCCTCGAAAAACTTATTTCGTTTTAAATTACTCATTCCCTACGATTTTCGTATTGTTTGTACAAAAAAAAGAAAAAAAAACTTCGCAAGACCGAAATCATGAAAAAAATCGATTACCATTTGTTAAAGTGATGACACGATGAAAAATGTTGCCGCCAAATATATCTTGGTAATTCGTATTATTTCATTTAAGAATGATTCGGTCGAAATTTTCGAAAGTGAAAGGTATTTCTTTCGTATTTCCTGACGTACACGGCTTGCCCATACATCCAATTACCGAAGCACTTTTCTAAACTCACTGTGTCCTGATGCACAAGCACACGAACAGCAAACGTATATGTGCATATCTTTATACAATCTATATAAATAGACGAAAATTCACTTATACCTTTATATATTACTCGCTATATTCACTGTGCTATGCAATGTCACTGTCTACTCTGTATTACTCTGGTTATCCAACTGTGTTACTATACCTATTACTATACTACTCTGCGTATCTATTTCCTACCGTACTCTATCATACTTTTTTACAACATATGCCAGAATGCCAGTGGTGATTGGTGACCTGTACTGTACTTGTGTTTACAGGCTCGCAGCGCCAGTACAAGTAGCTTTAGAAGCCTGAGCCAGGTACAAACTAAGATCACAATAAGTCCACAATAGCTAGATATGTTTTTTTATAGTTTAGTCAATGATAGATAACAAAATTAATCGTTTTTATTGTACTCATAGAAGTTGTTCGTATAGAAATAGGGATTGACTAGATAAATAGAGATTAGAAGTTGATAAACTTTGCACCTTTTACTCGTGTTCTTTTTCTTATTATGTTTTTCTCATTTGTTTCTTATTTTTTACTCGATTTTTCATTCGAAACGCAGATACGTCGTGTAATTTATCGACACATTTGGGGGGAAAAAACAGTTTCGACATTTGTAGAACGATGGTTTAGCCTCGTAGGTTATTTGACATTAGACCGCTGGCGCTGTAAGAATCGCACGTGGCAAGGCAAAGCGCACGCCCGTTGCAACGTTGGCTGTCCATATGTATACAACATGTATTAGGTAGTCGACGTCGGGTGATACGCAAATGTTGGACGAGGCATGCACGATACACACCCTTTTTCCGACACTGGTACGTCCATGCGTGATACATACGTAATACATACGCTATTGAGGCCACGAGAGTCGGGTGACGTTTACAGCTGTATAGCTTGATTCATAAACTCGTGATAACGAGAAATAACAATGCGCATGAATTGATTAGTCGTGTATGTTGTTATGCCTTCTGTTAGTCCTGTATTATTTTTTATTCCTCACGTGCTTCTCTCTTCTCCACTATATATGTATATATATATACTTTTCACGAGTAGAGATGGACGCTGATCGAATGAGAAATCATTGAAGATAATGACGAATAATGACTACTTATATCGTAACATTTTTTTCAATAATTTGTTTTTTCATCGTCTCGTTTCTCGTCTCGGCTCACAACTGTATGAAATACAATACATCCTTTTTTCCTCGACACAATTTAAAGATCATTCACAAGGTCCGACGAAACAGTAAGTAATTCGCTTAAGCTTCGATCGATTCTCCCGTGTGTCGCATTTTTTTCCAAGTAATGCCCGAGAAAATGTATGGTTAAGAACGAAATAAGCAACGATAAGGGAAAACACACACACACGCACACACACACACACACAATGTCGCAGTGTAATAAAGGGTTCACGCTTTTTGTCCTTCGGTATTAAAGTGCAGAAAGGCGCGAGAATGACGTTTTACCGCCAGCGGGCACGAGAGATATATTTGCATTATTGCGACTGTGAGTAAGCGATAAAAAAGTTGATTTGCGAGAGAAAAAAAGAGCAATTTTTCAGACCGTACTTTCTTTGCCAAGAGTGTTTCTTTAATGCATCTGATGGGACTAAATAACGCGTCGCACCACTTTCTTTCCGTGTGCTTTAGCACGATGAATAATTTTATTGCTCTTGATTTTCCGCATCGGTCACGATACTCGTTTTATAATCAAACATTGAACTTAAAGCCGTGTTTCACATTCAATTATTCACTATCATTTTATCATAAAATAATAGCGAATCATTTTCTTACGAATATGGTTGAAAAGCTAGTGAGACAATTTTTGAATAGTATTCAACATTAAAAATAGGGTCGAACATTAAAATTTTCATCGAAACCAAAATGTTTCGTTGATTCTCATGGAAATATGCCCAGTATATTTTCTAACTCGCTCCAGTGGCATGTAAAAATGAAATTTGAACAATTCTCTAAGAAGTTCAAAGGTTTTTCAAAATTTATGTGTTTTTATTTTGTAAATTCGTTGCTATTTTCATGGACGTCGAATCTAGGAACCGAGAGTGGTCGTAGGTGTTCGTTAACATTCTCAGAATATCTTGTCCCTGTCTCTAAGGTGTTAAAGTTATACGACCTCGTTGCGAACAGTGCGTAAGGCACTTTGAGGATGCGTTCGCGAAAACTCAAGTGAAACTATCTTAAGCCTCGTCGCAAAACCACCGTGTAATATAGACGGTAGTTTCTATCTCTTCGGACGAATAAACTATGGAAGGCCATCACACCTAGCGAGTATGTACGAGTAAGGCCTTCACCCGTGAAAGTTCTTCCCCTCGATTTGCCCAACTTCGTACCAGCACGCGCTTCCGACAGTCCCAACCGAGTCGAAGGTCGTTAACAATTAATTGTGTTATGATGTGTCTCTGTAGGCACCCTGCACGAAGTAGTTTGTAACAATGGATATTATTGGCCATTGTTCTTGAATCGTCTCGAAGAAAATCGTTCTCGACCAAGCTAGCCGCTTAAGAGTCAGTGTAACACGGAGAAAAATTTCGACGGGTTCCCTTTCCCAGCGGTAGTGCAGAGCTCGCAGCATTTGGCTACGAGCCGCTGCGCACTACCGCTAGATGTCACGGCGCGCGTCTGCTACGAAGCCCCGGTACACGAGGCGGACCGAAGGCCGAGGCCTCGTAGCAGGGCCAGCCATGACCCGCCCCGTTCGAAAATCTAATACTAATGCTCGGCTATGCACATGTAACATACACTAGTGTGCATGTTACACGTACGCTGCAAGAATTTCTTTCTCGCTACAATATATAGCCGAGCGTACCAAACATTCAAGTTTGTTTTTGCTGCAACCACAGCAATAAATAACAGAATTATGATAATTCTGAGTATGCAACGACAAACGTCGTTGGCATCTCGCTCTTTAGCAGAGCGGTTTTTATTAATTAACATATTTGTTAATTATAAATTCTTACGAATTAAAATTATGTCCGTCTATTTTAGCAGACGGAGATAAACAACGACGAACGTCGTTGGCATCTCACTCTTCAACAGAGCGGTTATTAATAATTAACATATTTGTTAATAAACATTTATAAACAATTAAAATTCTCTCTGTCCACTTTAGCGGACAGACTTACAGCGTCAGACGTCACTGACATCTCGCTCGTTAGCAGACCGAGTTTATTAATTAACATATTTGTTAATTCATTATTTTTAGAAATTAAAAATATCTCTGTCCATTGTCAGGACAGATTCACAGCGACAGGCGTCACTGGCACCTCGCTCTTTAACAGAACGGTTATTAATCTTTAACATATTTGTTAATAAACATTTATCAACAATTAAAATTTTCTCTGTCCACTTTAGCGGACAGACTTACAGCGACAGGCGTCGCTGACATCTCGCTCTTTAGCAGAGCGAGTTTATTAATTAACATATTTGTTAATTCATTATTTTTAGAAATTAAAAATATCATTTTTTCATCATTTATTGAAGAAACTGCGCTGATATTTTTTATCATTCAGTGTATATCGGAGAAGCTTCGCTAACATTTTTTCGTCATTTATTATGTATTGAAGAATCTGCTCTGACATTTTTTCATCATTTAGTATGTATTGAAAAAACTGCGCTGACATTTTTTTATCATTCAGTGTGTATCGCAGAAGCTTCACTAACCTTTTTTTATCATTTAGTATGTATTGAAGAAACTGCGCTGACATTTTTTCATCATTTAGTATGTATTGAAGAAACTGCGCTGACATTTTTTTATCATTCAGTGTGTATCGCAGAAGCTTCGCTAACCTTTTTTCATCATTTAGTCTGTATCGAAGAAACTTTGCTGCCTTTTTTCATCATTCTGTGTGTAGCAAAAAAGTTTTATTAAACGATGAAAAAATGACTGCAAAGTTTCTTCGATACAGACTGAGTGATGAGAAAATGTCAGCAAGGCTTCTTCTGTACACACTGAATGATAAAAAAACGTCAGCACAGTGTCTTCAATGCATACTAAATAATGAAAAAATGTCAGCGCAGTTTTTTCAATACATACTAAATGATGAAAATATATCAGCGCAGTTTCTTCAATACATACTAAATCATGAAAAAATGTTAGCGAAGCTTCTCCGATGCACACTGAATGATAAAAAAATCTCAGCGCAGTTTCTTCAATACCTACTAAATGATGAAAAAATGTTAGCGAAGGCTCTCCGATACACACTAAATGATAAAAAAATGTCAGCGCAGGTTCTTGAATGTATACTAAATAATGAAAAAATGTCAGCGCAGGTTCTTCAATGCATACTAAATGATGAAAATATATCGGCGCAGTTTCTTCAATACATACTAAATCATGAAAAAATGTTAGCGAAGCTTCTCCGATGCACACTGAATGATAAAAAAATCTCAGCGCAGTTTCTTCAATACCTACTAAATGATGAAAAAATGTTAGCGAAGGCTCTCCGATACACACTAAATGATAAAAAAATGTCAGCGCAGGTTCTTGAATGTATACTAAATAATGAAAAAATATCAGCGCAGGTTCTTCAATGCATACTAAATAATGAAAAAATGTCAGCGCAGTTTATTCAATACATACTAAATGATGAAAATATATCAGCGCAGTTTCTTCAATACATACTAAATCATGAAAAAATGTTAGCGAAGCTTCTCCGATACACACTGAATGATAAAAAAATCTCGGCGCAGTTTCTTCAATACCTACTAAATGATGAAAAAATGTTAGCGAAGGCTCTCCGATACACACTAAATGATAAAAAAATGTCAGCGCAGGTTCTTGAATGTATACTAAATAATGAAAAAATGTCAGCGCAGGTTCTTCAATGCATACTAAATCATGAAAAAATGTTAGCGAAGGTTTTTTGATACACACTGAATGATAATAAAATCTCAGCGCAGTTTCTTCAATATATACTAAATGATGCCGTGCCGAGAACCGATCACATTGCTTCGGCTATGCATATATATATGCGTCTGGGTAATGTACACCCAGCATCTGTCAAGAAATATGTATTATACAAAAATGCAATCATAGATGATAATCAGTTCTTATAAGCTAACTCTCTCCGTTCGTTTTAGCGAACGGAGGAGGACAGCGACAGTCGTCGCTGGGATCTCGCTCTTTAACACAGCGAGTTTAGTAATTAACATATTTTACAATTAAACTTATAATAATTTGCAAATATATTCTGAAAAAAATATATTTGTAAAAATTAGTTTATGGCATGTTGCCATATCATTCGGGTCCCGTGAATGACCCGGGCCTCGTGCCGCGCGCACGATATGCGGCAGCTCGTGTTCCCCCTCTGCCCCTCTCCGCAGAGACTGACAAAGAGTAAACACAAGCAGTGCCGAGAGCCGATCGCAATGCTTCGGCTATGCATATATCTATGCGTCAGGGTAATATACACCCAGTCATCTGTAAAGAAATATGTATTATACAAAAATATATTTCTTGCAATCATATTATATGTTAATCAGTTCTTATAAACTGATACTCTCTCGGTTCGTTTTAGCGAACGGAGGAGAACAGCGACATGCGTCGCTGAGATGTTGCTCTTTGGCAGGGCAGTTTTTATTAACTGACAATAGTTCTTAGAAACTGTATTTCTCTTCGTCCGTTTTAGTGGACGAAAGAGAACAGCGACAGTCGTCGCTGGGATCTCGCTCTTTAACAGAGCGAGTTTAGTAATTAACGTATTTTACAATTAATCTTATAATAATTTGTAAATATATTCTGGAAAAAAAATATTTGTAAAAATTAGTGTATGGTATGTTGCCATATCATTCGGGTCCCGTAAATGACCCGGGCCTCGTGCCGCGCGCACGATATGCGGCTACTCGTGTTCCCCCTCTGCCGCTCTCCGCAGAGCTGGCAAAGAATAAACACGATCGCTATGCTTTGGCTATGCATATATATATGCATCTGGGTAATATACGCCCAGGCATCTGTAAAGAAATATGTATTATACAAAAATGTATATCTTGCAATCATATTATATGATAATCGGTTCTTATAAACTGATACTCTCTCCGTTCGTTTTAGCGAACGGAGGAGGACAGCGACAGTCGTCGCTGGGATCTCGCTCTTTAACAAAGCGAGTTTAGTAATTAACGTATTTTACAATTAATCTTATAATAATTTGTAAATATATTCTGGAAAAAAAATATTTGTAAAAATTAGTTTATGGCATGTTGCCATATCATTCGGGTCCCGTAAATGACCCGGGACTTTTTTCATCATTCTGTGTTTAGCAAAAAAGTTTGATTAAATGATAAAAAAATGTCAGCGCAGTTCCTTCAATACATACTAAATGATGAAAAAATGAAAGCGCAGTTCCTTCAATACATACTAAATGATGAAAAAATGTCATATTTCGTAATCGTTAAATAGTGAACCGAAGATACTTTTCTGAAATTTTGTCATCATACGGTGTATATCAAAGAAACTGTACTGATATTTGTTCATCTTTAAGTATGTATCAAAGTCGCTTCACTCACATTTTTTCATCATTCAGTGTGTATTGAAGAAACTGCGCTTTCATTTTTTCATCATTTAGTATATATTGAAGAAACTGCGCTGACATTTTTTCATCATTTAGTATATATTGAAGAAACTGCGCTGACATTTTTTCATCATTTAGTATGTATTGAAGGAACTGCGCTGACATTTTTTCATCAAGTGCATATTTTATTATTTAATAATTGTAGACTTACCGAATAAAATACGTTCGCTTCCTTGTAAGCCGCTTATATTTATTCCGGCTATTCGCCATACATTCGCTTGCTGTTCACTAATTACGCGCACATCACTTTCACAATAAATCCACTGTATTCCAAAATTGCACTACGCACCGCAATAAATAAAAGAAACAACGGCAAAACGCGCGAGTTAAAATAAAACGTCGCGGACTACGTTGTATCACATTCGCGTGCTCGGCGAACTGAGCTTTGTCCGACGGCACGTGGCTTTCGAGCGCTGCGACGATCTATATATATATATGTATATTGGGCGCAGTCGAAAACGTCCAATGTTTACATTTTTAAAGTCCCTTGTTCTTGACGTGTTGCATCGCGTCGTGGAGCGTCAACACAGAGTCGTAGCAAACGTCGAGAGAAAACCCCACAAATATATGATAAAATAAAATTATAATATGATGCAAAATAAATGTTATGGAACATAATAAAATTCAACTATAATATTACGCTAATGAAAAAATATTAACAAACATAAAAATAAAAAATCAGAATATTTCGCAGAAAAAGAAATCTTTTCGCACAAAATAAAATAAAATAATAATATTGCCCGGGTGAAAAAAAATCGTAAAAAATAATCAAATAAGAGTATTATTTGATTATTGATATATACTAAGGATCAACAGGCAGTTTGTCTTAGGAACACTACTCTGCATTCCCGTGCTGGCAAAGTGATAACAAATATATAATTTCGTCAGTCAATATTTTGCCGTTTTTTAAGCAAAAGAATATTAAATTGTTGACGTGAAAAAAAAATTGCAAAGAGCCGTCTTTGTTTTGACGAGCACCGAGCGACCGATCGGGTTGAAACTTTGAGGGTACCTAGAGAATTATGGTACAAAGATCCTAAGACTCGTTTTTTTTTTTTTTTTAATAAATTATTTTGTTAATGAAAAAAAAACGATAAATTGTCATACTCGTACGATATTTCTTATCGTGTTGAAGCCAACATCCATGCACAATGAAAAAACGCATATTTTGGGCTTTGTTTCATATCATTTGATGAAAAAATGACTGAAAATTCTCGATTCCCGTTTTATGTATCGCGGGGTCGGTGTCGGTAACTCTCATAGCCCGCGCGGCGGACGGATGAGACGCGAGCGTCGAACACAGAGACGCCTCTCATGCACGTTCGACTCTGCCGGCACGTAGCTCTAATGCGGCGCACGTATATATATATATACTGTCGCCGAAGTGTATGGCTCGCCCGATCGAGCTATAGGCAGCTTCTTAGGGCGAGAAAGATAAACCGTATTATGTCTGAATTTTACTATACAGAACAATCGGTCTGAATGGCATTGCTCTTATTGTTGGTCGTATTGTGGTGTTAGTTAGAGAATAATCGTGAAGTATCATCGTTTCGTCAGTCAATATTTTGTCGTTCATATGATTTCATGATTTACGTTTGTGTGGAAAGCGGGCTGGCATCGGTATTTGAAGAGGCACGTGTCCCAGTCGGCTTCGGAGGGGGCCGGACTCCGTAGTATAAGTAGATATACATATAGAATGGATCTCGATATTGTGGCATAGGAGGCGTGGCTGTATGCGGTGTATTAGTCGTAACTTTTCGAGTCTTCTCCTCTGCCAGTTCCCGCACCCATCTCGTGAGACAAATACGTCAGCGCTCCACACGGAATTTCGTCACACTATTTTCACGCTGTGCCGATAATATTCTCGGTGTTTTTTTCCATAAAACCCCATCCTTAATTTCGCAGCCAATTTTGCATCAAATTAAATGAAACAAAGTTTAAAATGTGTGTTTTTTAATGCTACGTTGCCTAAGAGTCCGAAAATTTCGATAGAATCGGTGCAACATAAAGAATTGTCTCATTTCTCTAGTGATAAACTGAATCTGCAAAATTTGTTTCAAAATTTCGAAAAAAAATGAGTCTCATGTACAAGGTGACGTAATTCTCTATGTACTCGCCAAATTTTAATCTGATCGGTTGCTCAGTGCTCATACAAATAAGGATGCCGTTTTCGCATCGCTCGTCGCCTGTTACACTGACTCTTAAAAGAAGAAAAAACATCGAGTCATCAAGTCAGCGCCTGACTATTCGTCAATATCGACTACTTGATTTCGTGCTATGTTTTCAAACGAGTCTACTAGACTTTTCCCCCGAGATACCTACGCATATTACGTTAACTCCATAAACGAATATGTAATGTAAAATCGAACAATCTATGTTTTTACTTTCTACCAACGAGGGGGGAAGTAGTTTCACCCTTTCCCTACCCCCACCATTTGTAATCTACCTCAAAAGCCTGCCGATTATTGTGAAGCGTCTAATAATCGACCATTGGTCATTGAGCTGCAACTCAGCGATAACCATTCAGTAAACTGTAGTTCCTCGGAAATGAAGTGTGCGGCCCTTTGCTGCATATCAACTATGGTCCCCAGACCCAACAATTTGCAATTCAGTCAGACATCAGTAAATATTCCAATTACCCAGAGCATTAAAATGACAAAAGCTTCGGCGTTTCGCCGACTATCCTGGCGATGAGATATTCTCGAAATCGCGACCTGTCAAAAGCACCCTCGAGAACCCGATGAGGCAAAAGGTGAGAAAGCCCGAAAACACTTTTTTCTCTCCCGTAGACTCTAAAATGGGTCTACAGGCCCTCTTGACTCGAGAGAGAGAAAGGGCCCTCTTGACGAGTACAATCTCGCCGGATATAAAAGCCATACCTGCTGTGAAAACGAGGAAGAACGAAAAGAGGAAAAACAGGAACGTAGCTCGGGAGTCGAGTGCTGGCTCGGGATTTCCGTGTGGTTGTAGGTCGGGGTTGAGGGCGGTTTGGGAGAGCGTAGACCGATCGATGCCCTGGGTGCACCCCCGTTTCTACTCGCTTTTCCAACGACGACGACGACAACGCTGGCGACAACGACGAGCTCGAGTCGTGCCTCGCTCTCGCACTACTCCTTTTTCTTTATTTATTTTCCTTCATTATTAATCCGTCGCGATTTCCCCCGAACTTCCAAATCACGAGGGCATTAACTCGTTTCACGGACGACTAACCGATCAATCTTCGAACAAACCAAAAAATGAGTAATTCGTACAAGGCAAGTCGCGACTATCCCATTGAGAGAAATATTTATGTTTATTAATAAAATAATAACGTTTTCGAATCTTTTTAGAAACGTTTTTAGAAATCTTAAAAAATTCACAAGTTATTTTTCCAACAATCGTTCATAAAATTAATTACGCCGTAAAATTAATTAGAATAATTTCTTCGAGACCCTTCTTTTAACGTATAATTGTTTGAAAGTTCTTTTGATGAACTTTATTTGATGAAAATACGATGCCCAATGTTATCGGTCTTTGATCGAGGTCTGATGTAAGAATGGCATAACCACTTAATCCATGAATCGGTGGGGGGGGGGGGGGGGGGGGGGGGCTCAATGATATTAGACGACAGTCTTGATGGACGAGAGTCCGTCCTAGCCCCGAACGGTGAAAACGTTTTCGTTGCCAACTAACGAAAGAGAGAAAGAGAGAAATACGCTAGCCTCTGTAGATTATCGCGAAGTGCCGAGATGACAATGTTCGCGAGGAAAGGTACTTTCATTGGGGGTAATGCTCACGATGCCAAATGACCCGAAAAACCACTTCAGAAAGTCTGGAGAAAGAAAAAGCTAAAACCGTCTCAGCCTTTCTCTCTTTCACCCTCTCCCTCTCTCTCTCTCTCTCTCTCTCTCTATCTTTCTCGCTACGTTCTCCCTCACTCGTAGCGAAAGGCGTTACAGCTGTTTATAGCCGGCAATACGGATACTCGTTTAGCAACATCTAGATCGCTACGTTCGAGTGTTGTCAGTGGTACGGAGTCCACAAAAACAACCAAGCGATACAACACATACTTTGCGGAATGGAAGAGCTCGATACTCGGGGCGTTTTCAAGCTGTGCGCACTTTACCCACCATCTTCTTGCGTTTATGCTGCGTTTTTTAAATATCGTACGTCCGAGATCTCTCTATAAAATCGAAGTTTCGACGTGTTCGCGAATGTCGTTGCGATTCAAAAAGAAGTTAAAATGGGATACCAAATTACTACTGTACAAACATCGTTTGTCATTGTCATCCCCCTTTAGCAAAAACTGGCGTGTAACTATCCGTAAATTTTCCAAACAAAGAAAGGTTGTCTTTATTTTTCGTACTTTCCCCATACCCTCTCTCTCTCTCTCTCTCTCTCACCCACACACACGTAGATTTGTCCGCAATTCTGGCACGTAACTAAGGGCGATTGAATAATCCCAGTTCTCTTCACGAACCGAGCTCTCACGCCTGAATTTTTCTCTCGACATCCGGGATACCGGTGTCCGTGTTACTTCCCGCGGATGTATTTTGTAGCTAGCCGAGCGGAAACGCTAACCCCTCTTCCATTCTGTTCCCGGGGGGTAAAACCATAATTTCTCGATGTCGATGAAACCATATGTCGCTCGTCGATATCCAAGTTCACCTCGCACAAGTTGCACGAGAGGGAGAGGAAAAGCGAGGCAGGGAGAGCGAAATGGATTGGTTGCAGCGAGATTTCGTATCGCTTTCGTCGTTGCGAAAATCACAAAATGAAAGAGTGCGGAAGGGAACGGGGTAATCTTCCGGGTGATTCCACCAGCTAAATCACTCTCTAGCCAAGAGATACAAGGGTCACAAGGAGTGTCCACCTCGCGGCCATCTCCTCGTCGAAATTTCCCAATTCTCTATTATTCGGTCTATCCATTCGTCTCTCTTTTCTTCTCACCCACCCCGTCTCTCGCTTTTTCCCGGAGACCTCTCACGAGGAGCCTAACTTTTCGACGCTGCTCTTGCTTTTGCACCCAGGCTTCTTATTGATCCCGGGATGTGGCTTCCACGAGGTGGATAGGGGAAGGGGGTCTTTCTACGTCGGGCCACAAACACATTGATAAAACTCTTGAACTAAGGAGGCAAGAAGACGAGAGAAACAGTGGTGAGGTACAGAGAGAAAAAAAGAGAGTGAAAGAGAGAACACGAAGAGGGGCTGGTTTTGTATCTGTAGATGGCAAAACTTGAAGAGAGAGCGTTGTGAAAGTCCCAGAAAATCATCCACGGAGTTGTTGTAGGCATGCAGGTACGGAGCACATATTCCACTCTGTGTACGACCCTCGATATAATGATGCGCAAATACATTTTCCGCGCCACTCGGGTCGAGTCTCTGGAGGGATAAACTGAACCAACCCCCGGCTCGTTCATATGGCTATGTGTATATTCAGAGATACGTACGTATCACTGCCGTTGACGGCGACGAGGTATACCCTTAGGCTCTCTCTCTCTCTCTCTCTCTCTCTCTTTCTCTGTCTCATTAGATTCACGACTTTAATGTCGTCTTTATTCGAACAATATTTCGTACATACATAAGTTTGCGGTTGAAAAGCAAGAGAGAACGAGAGATAAACTCGTGTACCGCAAGAGAGAAATGTTAACCCAACTACAATACTCGGTGGGCACGCAATCAACGTCAGGAGTTTCGAAACGTTATCACGCGAAGAAACTTGCCAAGAAAAGGGCTTGTACATGCAGTACATCTTTGTTGGCAATAAATATAAGGCTCGGAGAGGTCAATGCTTCGATGTTCGTGTTGGCCGTGAAGTTTTCTAAGTATTTATCTATATTGTCTTATATAGGTGTAGACGGATATGGGGTAGTTTTTATCGTTCGCGCTGAGGGAAACGGACGAGAGAGAGACGACATTTTTTGGATAATCGTTTCTAGCTATAAACGTTCGAGGCAGGAAAAACGAATTTTCTTGATGGAACTCGATGAGCCAATGCCTGAGAAAATATATGTACGTACGCGTATGAATACGCATATGTATGTGTGTACAAGGGGTGAAGTCGACACGGACGCGTAGGCACCAATAACGGCGGGCAAGCGTCCAAATACGGACCCCACGATTCATTCTTCGCTTTCTCTTCTGTATGAATGAATATAGTACCTCCCCCTCATATATATATAGTTATATTGCACGCCGCCAGTTTTATTGGCGCACGTCGCACCGATGAAATATATACCTACCTTGGCCCAGATTGTGAGTGTCCTTGGAAAAATCCACAAAAATGGCAAAGAAAGAGAACGTTTTCTACGCGTACTCATCTTTTTACAACAATAATAATAGAAAAATCGATGCTGCACAATTTACTGCTTTTTCATTACTTAAACTTTTCAGGCTGTGTTTAGTGGAATTTTTTCGAATGGAATGCCTATTTCGACATATGTGTAAAGGTCAAATTATTTTATTATCATTTAGTAATATTTTTGTCGATTTTACTAGTTTAAAGACGTCCGTATTGATAGCAATGATAGTTACCCAGAACACAGATGTACCTAAGTACCTACATATATCTAATATTTCTGTAATGACGTAAAATTTAACTCGATAAAAAATGATTTCGTAACCCTTCTTATCTCACTAGTATGAGATAAAAACTGTGTAGTACGCGATTTGGGCGATGCATTGACGAATCCAGGGTATGCCCGGGGATGCTGCAGGATACTGGTCGATAGCTCCTTTGGATTTTATGAATCGGTGACCACAACCATATCTCGTTGGAGCGCTCCACTGGAAAACCCCTGGGCTTTTTCTCACCTCACAGATTTACATAAGCAGCTATTAAACTTAAAAGTTTGATAACCCAAGCCTCGAATGCCCGACGATCCAGCCACGTCCTCTTTCCCCCATAAAGAGCTAAACAATAAATCTAGAAATTTGTCAACTCTTGACCCCCTCTCTTCGAGAAAAAGTAAATCGAATGTTATCAGTCATCGGTATAACATTTGTAATTCATCATTTTTCATAAAGGATATCCCCGCCCACCGCTCTCATGGATTAAGTGCATCTGACCGAGTGTATGTGTGTGTGTGTGCACACGCCCAGGCGTCGGTTACTGGACGGGCTATTAGCTTTCACCCACAATCTAGTAGAAGCAGCCGGGGGCGCACGTGAGACCGCGCGCGCACCGCCGCTTTAAATCCTCGACTGCCCGGAGGGAAAACGCTCGCTGTGTGGGGTGCACCAGCAGCTGCCGTTTTCACTATGGCGGGGGTGCTCGCGTCGGGAATGCACAGCCGTGTCACACTCTCGCACGTATAACTCGACGCCACCCTTCCCTCGTTACGAACGCTCTCACGATAGAACAATAAATATTTAAACAAGAATTTCGCACGCTGCGAACGAAAGGTTTCAACTTTTGTCCCAACCTCCTTCCCTCCTTCCCTCTCTCTCTCTCTCTCTCTCTCTCTCTCTCTCTTTCTCTCTTTCTCTCTCTCTCTCTTTCTCTTTCGGTCTCTTTCTCTGGCATGCGAAATGTGCCGAGAAATAAAAGATTTTCTGGACAATAGCTTTCTTATCGGACTCGCCCTACTGTTGCTTTTTCCCTCTGGTCGTGTATCTTATATATATACGCGCCTTCTTTCATCCCCTTTTTATACCGTTTTTTTATCCGGAGCCCTTAATCCCCGTACTTTCGAGTCTCGGCCTCGGGGATTCGTCAGCTTGATTTCCAAACCATACACAAACCAGCTCTTTGATTAAGTGAACAGCGTAATTAAAATCTTCCACTCGCAGCATCTCCGTCATCATGTCCCTTTACTTGCTAGCCGTAACTTCCACACAGCCCTGCCACAACTCAATGCCTTCCTCGTTAGGCCTTTCGCTTCAATGAAAATACTTTCTTAAAAGAGTATAGAATATATATTTGTTTTTCTTTCCTTCATATTTTTTCTTACATATTTTTTATACGAAATGATGATGATTCCTTAGTGAAAAATATATATATATATATATTCTTCACGCGCTTCGTTATTCGCGAGTAGAAAAAAATCTGAAATTCCGGACATTGGGATTTCGCAGGCATCTTTGTAGTCGAAACATGCTTTTTTCAAGCTCGGCGAGCCGATGATCGTAGGTTTTTCGTTCTGCCCTTAGACGATTTTTCTAGTCGCCGGTCATCATCTCCATAAATTCTGAAACGTAAAAAAGATAACAAAATTGTAATATCTTTCGTGAGCCGCGGTGCGTTCGAAGATTTTCGAGCGATACGATATAAATTGGGCAAGGGAAACGATGGGGTAGAGATTGGCGGGGCCTTAAAATCCGTCAGGAACGACGAAGGAACGGAAAACCTCGTCGGCGACGATGTTGCGTATATCGTCGCCGGTGGGGTTTTCGGTTGATGGTCGTTTGTTCGAGGGCGCCAGCTGTACGCGATTCACGTTTCAACGATAAACTTTCGTCTGTATAAGCGGTATTATTCGTGAGGACGCTCCTCCACTCCAAAAAACGAGCGAGGGAGAGGGAGAGAGAGAGAGGGAGAGAGAGAGAGAGAGAGAGAGGGAGAGAGCGAGAGAACGAAGCGTATGCGCGACAACGACTTTGGCCTCTTCCGAGACGCGCACGCGGACCCGTGTCATCCGCACCGTCTTCCTACTTATTTCCTCTCATAAGCCCGGTGTGTGTGTGTGTGTATTTCGTACAAAAGTTCCTTAATAACTTTGCCCAAAAATGACGTAAAGTACCGACAAGAGAAACTCGTAAAGTTTGGTCTAATTTATCACCCTCCGCCCTTAACACAACATTCTTGATCCGTGGTACAAATTTCTTCTTCGGTCGCGTCAGTAAAGGGATTGGGAGACGGTTTTCGTTATACTGAAGGGGTCGATCGATTTTTTCATCACGTCCAAATTCACAAATTGCATCACCGACTCTCAACTTTCGGGCTGATAATGCACTTGCGGCTATGAAATCCGATAACTTTCAGGTCCAGTGTGGCCACACACGCGGTGTGTGCGGTCGCGTATTCAACACACCGACTGTTTCGTGTCTCTCGTTCTCTCACCCTCGTCCTCCCTCGGTAGCGCTCTTTCGAATTATAAATTGAAGGCTATAGCGCTCACGCTCGTCATGAAAAATTCACGAGTTAATTGCCAATCGAGCTCTCGTTACATTTTATACGCGAGCCCTCGAAATTTCGAATGATTCAATGGATAAGAGATACCAACCTTTCGAAGAGATCGAAAATATCGAACGTTAAACGGTCGGACGTTAAAAGAATTTGCGACTAGTTGGATAAAATCGAGCAACGACTCGAAGAGGTTTTACACGCGCTCGTTTCGCATAAACGAGAGAACTGGCGCGGGATGAAAGGTGTGATGGGCGAAGGGAATGTATCGGACGTTTAAGAACCTGTACGACAAGTATCCCGTTGGGATAATTAAGAAGTGAAGCGCAATTAAATTTTAATTGTTTCTCGTAGCAGTAGAGGGGCGAGGAGTGACAGAGAGAGAGAGAGCGCGGGGGAGGGCGGAGGGGTAAATTTTAGCGCAATATCGCGAAATGGGAGAGGTTGGATTGTGCTTGAAAGTCACTAGTGGCTCACCTTCCAGGGGGAAGCTTTGAAACGCCCGTTGTTAGACTGATACGGTTCGCGATAACAATTTGGCATTATAATGATCATAGCGACGATATAATAGATGCAACGTGAACCGTATACTTGTATTTATACGTGCTTCTGAGATTGATGCAGTATAAAGCGAGAAAGAGAGGGAGGGAAGCAGCGAGGGAGAAACCCCATCGTCGGAAGGTCTAGCAGTGCATGGCTTCGATCAATATTACGATTATCGTGCTATATACATAGCCAAGACGGTGCACCGCGAACACGCCCGAGAAAAATTCAAAACACAATGCGATATCGTTTATCAATCAAAGAAGAAAAGGGGCAACCTTATTACATTATACCTCGCGATCCTAGGTCAAATCTTCTTCTATCTTGCGATACCCGTGATGGAAAAAATGTGTTTTACTGTTCTTTTTCTGTGTGCGTGTGTGTGTGTGTCTATATTTTTTTGCCTTTCTTTGTTCAGTGAGATGGAGAGAAGAAGCCAGCGAGGAAATGGAAAGGAAATCGCGTTCGCTTTGGGTACGGAATCTCCTGGGCTTATATGTACCAACGCGTGTTGGCTGGACCGGTAACGGATATAGATATACCGATTTGTATATAGAATTCGCGGAAAGGGGTACAAAGAAAATAGAGGGAATAAGCAAGTGGGTCGAGCCGTACGGTTTCGTATACCAAACAATATATATATATATTAAATCGAATAGAAGACCGCACGATCTTTCGACGTTTGTGAATAGAAACGAGCGTTATCGGATTTGAAAAAATATGGGAAAAATCATTATAGCAAAAATATGAAAATTATGATTTTTTTAGACTGTTTCATTATCAGAGAGTTTTTTTTTATCGTACAAGTATTTTCGTTATTATTTCGTGAGAAAATTATTCCAAACGTTCGTTCATCCGAATGTTGAACAAAGCTAAGCCGTAAGAACCGCGAACGCGAACTCAAAGGCTCGATATTAAGCCGTCCAACGCGATTGTCGGTACCACGAGAGACAGCAAAGAGAATTATCGCGTATATTTCGCTTTGTACGCCACGGACCCGTGGCAAGGAGCGTAGACAAATAGTTCGTATAAAGCTTGCCGAGTAATTACATCTCGAAAATATGTGGTCTCCTTCGTACGTGTCTCGTAGGGAAAACGAAAGGGGGCTCGGGCTACCACCGAGTGACGGAGTGGAAAGGACGAACGCGAGAGTTACCCGCGAGGCTCCAACGCCGCGAGCCTTTGTCGCTCGCTATTAAAATCTTTTTCCCGTTGGCCGTTTGTGTCCGACGAATTCCTACATACGCAACACTTGGCTCCGATTCGCGAACGGATTATTTCACCATCGTATATTCGCGGCTTTTTGTACCGCGCAAGAAAATTGAAAAACGGTCTCTGGTCCGTTCCTCGGCACGTTTTCATTCCCACCCCGCCTCACGTTATTTTCTTCCATTTGTACATGAGAAAACAAAATTTTGTTTTACATCGATTGTTTTTATAATTTTGTTCGATTTCTTCTTCCGGCGTTCGTCGATGTTTTCGTGAGAATTCGTGAAACTCGCGGTGTCTCGTTTCATTATCATGTATTTGAGAAGCGTATAATAGCGCGGAGAAGAAAATGTAGTTACCATCGAAGTCAACGGTACCGGAGCCATCGGTGTCGATCTCGGCGATCATACCGTCCATCTGATCGGGCGTTATCTGATCGTCGAGCGCGGCGAGAATTTCGCGCAACGAGCTCGTCGGAATGTAACCATTGCCCTCCTTGTCGTAGAGCCGGAAAGCTTCCTTGAGCTCCTTCTGCAACGCCTCGTCGTCTTCCTCTTGAAAGTGGGTCGCGACCCGATAAAACGAGTCAAAGTTCAACACGCCACTCCCTGAAAATATGAATATAAACGATTGCACACTCCTCACAATTTTTCAACAATTTCACTAATTATTCTATCATTTATTTCTCATTATGCGATTTTTGATTTCTGAATTCTTTTACAATTTTCGTGAAACTCTAATCGACATGTGATCGCGCGTGGCCGGCGCTGGAAATGCTCGCATCGAAGATCGTTAAATTAAACTGCGAGATGAATTTGCCAGCATTTCTCTCTCGCTCTATATATATATATATATATATACATATATTTTCATCCCTCTTTCGGCGATCGCACACCAACCGTGACGGCGATAATTGCATTTGGAATTCGATCACCGATTCCACCAGAGTCCCTGACGCTGCTGCTTTTACCCACTTTCGTCAAAGCGTGCATGCTTGCATATAGTATACGCGGCACTCCCGTCGCCATTCGCGAAATCCCACCATCTGCCCCCAACCTCTCTCAACTGGCCACGACTCCCTCTCTCGTACACGTCGCGGGATTAAATCTGAATCAACTGTACAACCCCATTGATCGGAGGAAGTTCGCTCGAGCACTGATGGGAACGACGTGTTTGGAATAATAATGCGAGCGTTACGAGAGCCGAACGGGCTCGTGAGGTAGGATGTATACCTACGCGAATTTCCTATACCTACAGTTTTCCTCACTATATTGCAAGTTGGGTTAAAAAAAATGGAGTGTCCGGATAGCTCGGTCATTAGGAAGGGTAGTGCAACGGTTGATCAGTGATTGGCCACTTTGGATAACGAACGTTAAGAACATATCGAAGTAGATAACAAGGCTCTAATTGTGGACCAATTGTCATAATAATATCGTACGATTATCGATTATAACGTAATTGCTAACAAGTAAGTTCATTATCGTCGTTCCAACGTGCTCGATAGTTGTACCGTTGATAAATCCGTGTATTATAGTAGTCCGCAAATTTGGTCGTTTCTGTCATTGTCTCTTTCGCAAAAACGCAGCTCGTTGTTCGTGGTATTCTTTTCTCTATTGTCTTTCTACTCCTTGTTGCCGATCCCGAACTCTTTCTGGATCGCTACTAATTTAGAAGCCAGCTCGGAGGTCCGATGACTAAACAAGAGTTAAACACCATTGTACAGGCTAGCGTGAGCCTAATACGGAATCACAGCATGGCATGCACCCTGTTCCAGAGTTCCAGGCAGGCCGTCACTGTGTTTGGCCCTTCGGTGCATCGACTTGCAGTTGGCGTACACCCTCTCTCTCTCTCTCTCTCTCTCTCTCCCTCTCTCTTTGTGCAACGCGATACGCCACCATGGTAGTAACGTATATATACGTATGTGTGGTGCACCTCGTTATACCGGCTAACGCGAATCTCCGCAGAAGGGCAAGTGACTCTGGTGCTTGCTCGTACAATGTGTTGGATCCCTTGAACAGCAGCGTTTCCCTCACACCTCTCTCTCTCTCCCTCTCTCTCGCTCTCTCTCTCTCTCTCTCGTTCTCTTCCTGTATATGTATATCTATATGATAATATTGGTCCCCCTACGCACGACGTCGCAGAGTTTCGTTCGAGCATATCTGCGAAATTGGTTGTACACGAGGTGACCTGTCCTGTCCTTGCTTTTCACGCTCAATACCCTTGCCAATAATACGCGGGCTGCATCGTCGATCAAGAGCTCTTGCATGTGTTTCGAATACAGATGATGTCATTGAGCAGCTTTTTGCCTCGCGAAGATGACACGGACAAGTGAAATTTTCATTAAACTCGAATAATTTTTAGAGCACTCAATTTTCCGCTTATAGAAAATAATTACGCTGCATTCCGAAATAATCGTCCGAGTATTTCGAAACGCTCAATTCCGAACCAATTGAGGGTATTGTCGGAACTCCAAAGCCCAAATGTATCGGTAAAGTGCATTTTTCTCTCCGTTGATTTATTCTTCCCGTTCGCGGAATATTCGTTCCGGTTCTATCGTACGATTCCTATCGTTTTCCGCTATCGGATAAACCAACCGCGATAACAATTATTCATGGATATTCGATTGAAAATGATTTCTAATGGTTGTCCGTTTGAACAACGCCCGTGTGTTATTTAAATATGAAAATCACGTGAATTACGGTGTTGTCAAAGGCTTAATACGTTTATAGCGCGTGCTAATAACTATTCCCCATTTGTCGGAAGCGGCTAAAGCTAGGAGCACCGGAGCTCCTATTTGTAGTCCAGAATATATTTATATATATATATATGAGTATAATCAAATGGTGGAGGTTACCTATGAGCTCTCATATTCCCTTCGGGTTTCCCAAGCGAGACTATACCACACATCCTATTTATGCTGGCATTGCACGTGCTCGCATCGGGCGACACGCTCGCCGATTAAATACCAAATGTTTATGCATACTCTTGCATTAAACAGCTGGAGCGAGCCAGCGCGCGTTCTCCCCCTCTCTCTCTCCCTCACCCTCTCTTTCACTCTTCCTCCCTCTTTCCCTCTCTATCTCTCACTGTCTCTCTCTCTCGGTCGCGAGACTGTTTGAATTTACGTAGGACCAGACCGTATAACATCGAGGGATATGTTATATCTACGTATGCTCCGGAGTGCAAGCATTAGGCGCCATAAATATAGCTGACATGCAACTCTCCTGCACACGTGTATAAACCGACGACCGGGACGGTCGAGGCTATACCTACTCCCTGATATTTCCATGCGCATCGCCGTATCTGTCTCTTCGAGTTACGCGTGTCATCCAAACTCTTTGCGAATCGTCCATACGTGACGCTGAAATATCAAAATTTTCGCGCGTATGTCAGTTCCCGCAGGGCCATCTCTAATGCTATCGGCAGAGGCGAGAGTCGATGTGAGGATATACATGCTAATTTTTTGTTTATACGTTATCCTCGAGCATCTCGGCGATATGCTCGCTGCTCTTCGTTCCATGAAATCCATCCATTTATCAACGGGATACGTGCAACGCTGATATGCAAAAAGCTTTGACCGATTTCCTTCGAAAAGTTTTATCTCATTGAATTTCACGTTTGGAGAGAATATAAGAATATGGCGTTGGCTTGACTATTTTTCTGGAGGGGGGGAGAGCGCGCTCGTAATTGAAACCTAGATCCGAAGATACGTCAAATATTTGTCCACTTAAAAAACTTTCGTTTCTCGTTAATTTTGGTTCGGAACGTTTCACGGGAACAAAACTTGAATGAAAATTACGACAATTAGAGAGATGACATTTTCGAATGTGCAAACAAAGGGGTTGGATGGAAATTCGATACTAATAGTTTGCAAACTGCTCGATGGCTGTTAAAATTGTGTTCGCGGGGTGCTAAAATTGTTTCCTATAATCGACTCTTAATAGACACGATGGTGAAACCTCACCCGGCAAAACTTTTACCTTTCTTCACCTTTTGTTCTCGTTAAAACTCGATAAAATTCTATTATTTCCTAGTTTCGAGTTGCCTCGGAGTCGTGAAACTTTACCTCAAGGACCCGAACGTACGATCGTTTACGAAGATCGGAAAGATGCGTATAGGATTCGTTTTGTTCTTCTCGATACCGAAACCAATAAGTTTATAGGTCGATTTTTGTATCCGGAGGTTAAATCGCAGCAGTGCGCGTGTTTCCTCGCACGACCCTACGTAATACGATATTACATGATTTATCAGACCCACCTGCGGTTCGAAATCAATAAATCGATCCAATTCGTACATCTACGTACATACGTATCGCAGAGGAATTCATCGTATTCAGGCTATAGCGACGAACTAACGGAAATATATGATTTTCTGCAAATTCACCTTGAAACGCATAATACATGAAGTTATTCTCGATACACGGTGATCCGACTCCGAAAGATGATTACAACACGTGCCGAGTTGGATTACGTCTCCATAACGCGTATTAAATCAATATAACTGTGCACATCTATCTATGTATACGCGACTTTTATTACTTCACCCTTTATCGCTTCGTTTTACGGTCGAGCCGTAAAAATCGCTCATAAAAAAAATATAAGTCAACAAAATATTGATACATCGTAAAAAATACAAAGCACTTGACTTACCGTCTTCGTCCTCCTTTTCGAGGAGAACTTCAAGCTCCTGATCATCAAAAGTATGCCCGAGGGTATTGAGGATCGTCCGTACTTTTTCCTTCTCGATTCTACCTGCCTTGGTCGAGTCGAACATGGAGAAAGCTCTCCTGAGCACTGAAATAATAATAATAATAAGAAGAAGAAGAAAAAGAAGAAGAAGAAGAAAAAGAAGAAGAAGAAGAAGAAGAAGAAGAAGAAAGACGCGAAAAAGGAACAGAGAAAAGGCTTCGTATCGCGAAATTAAAAGTTCTCTGGCGAGCGAGGAAGCTTGGGAGTTCGAGTCGAGCTCGAATTTGTCTCGTCCGCAGTTCGCATTCCATTTTTTCCTCGAAACCGATCTCGGCAACGTTCCCCAGGGATGCCAATTCAAATTCTCGTGCTCGCTTCACACGCACAAACGTCGATGAAGATTTTTCTCAGTGGGCGCTTGCCGAAGCAGCAGTGGCGAACGTTTATTTATCTAGACCGAGAGAATTCTAGCACGTTGCTACGAAAATTTCGTAAGAACTGTAATTAGTATTCGCGAATTCCGATCGATAAACGTTCGTCGCTGTCGATCGAATAACACTGTTACCTTCGTTAACAATGAAACATCAACAATTTCATCGCGTTCCGGGCCAGGTTTTTTTAATCGTCCGAATATTTTTTCTTCTATTTGACCACGATACTTGCAAGAATACTGAGTTAATTTTCACACAAATTTACCGACTTTATGTTGTTTTCAACCCTTCGAGAATATTATCGTCAATTTTTCATTTTATTTCTTTTTCATTGCGACGACAATGAAGATCTTTAATTTTCGATCGGAAAATATCTGATCGTCGCCAGAACGAAAATTTTATACGCACCACCGATAAATATATTTACGTTCTCGCGATAATATTTTTGTCCTCATTCTCGCGCTTTCTCATTCTCCGCCCCGATACTCCAAGCTCCGATATTACTCTTCATCGAGTCGTTTTCTACGTGTAGCGAGCAGAGAAAAAGGACCGAACAAACGTGCAATCTTGCTACTACTTCGATATAGCAACAACATACAGTGATAAAGCGGCGCCTGCTATACACGCTCGTATACGTCGCAGTAGTCAGTCTCGACTGGGTCAGACGCGCTGTTGCACACTAGTTCCGGTATCAACCGTGTGCTCCTGTCGACCTAGTGAAAAAAAAGTCCCATCCTCGTTCCACTCTTCGTCTCCTTTCGTCTCGTTGTGTATGTACCGTCGCGATGGTTATATCGCCGATGCTCTTACTCGCGCAATGACGTCGGCGTCGGTACGGCGAAGTCGTCGTCACTCGACGGACTTTGCGGAATGGGTGGAAGACGTGCGAGATAAAACACATCGCGTAACAAGGGATCGTTTCGAGCCAACGATACTTCGACCGGTGTGGAACGACCAACCCTCGATAAAACACAGACACGCACACGGTACCATCGCGGTAATAAAACATCATGATTTTTCCGTTTTTCTCTGTACTCGATATTCTTACTTAATGTATCCCCGGCTCTCACGCTCATTCACAATTTTATACGCGGATATATTATCTTACACGCACGAAAAGAAACCAACAAAAGGAAAGAGAGAGAGAGAGGGAGAGAGAGAGAGAGAGAGAGAGAGAGAGAGAGAGAGAGAGAGAAAAAAACCTCGTGACCTCAATAATAATTCGCGCTGTCAACACAGGCTGTCGACAAACGAGATTCGAACGTAGACGTACGAATACGTATAGTCGAAAATTTATTTCGGAACGTTTTATAAATCACCACTTATCCTCGACGAATGGGTTTTCGCTCGGGACAATGTTGGACGATCGTTTCGTTTGTGGTGGATAGAGAAAAATTCGATCCGTTGACCCAGTTACGCGAAAGAGGGATGACGTTAAATTTGAAACTTTGCGTCAAGGATGAATTCACGTATGCGCGATGCGAATTGGTCTATGTGGGTGCGATACGAGACAAAACTGATGAGACGATACGAGATGGAACGAGGACACGAGAGCGTGGATTCGACTCGTCGTAATTTTGTTATCGTACCGTGTTTCGGAGTCAACCCTTGAGAAAACTTCGAGTTTCCATCGCAGGACGTAAATCGTGAGTAATGCGCGTACGTCGACTCGTTTCTCGACTTATCGCTACGAGTTGATTGCTAGCTGCTAATCGAGTGGTCTAATCGCGAGGCGCGTTCGGGACTTCGACAAGTCCGCGAGTCTGTGTTTTTACTATTTTCACGGAGAGATGCAACGGTATCGTATTATACGTCGATACAGGAAGGCTATCGAACAGCACGATCGATCGTAACGTTATATTTTACCGCGGGCTCACGTGACTCTTGTACATCGAACTCGCGACTACGGACGGTGGCTGGGAGCGAACGAAGCACAGTCATTGACACGCCGAGTTAACAGTTAAACGCGGATGAATTTTTTGTTTTTCATTTATAACGTCAGACTTTTAATCGAATCGTGCTTATAATTATCGAAAAAGCAGGTCGATCGGTAGAATATTGGAGATTGCGCGAGACGAAACGCTGTGATTACTTAGATTTTCTGGTCTACTTACTTTTAACTTGTTCCTCATCCTGAAACAAGAAACACCGATAATTAATTCCACACGTTTTTTTTCCAACCTCGTGAAAAGAATAGCCATGATATCTTTATAATGAAACCAAAGATTGAATTCCACCGCGAGAGAAGAAAAAAATGAATGAGCACAACTTTGTCAGTTGTTCAAAGAACTTTTTAATCCTTGCAGCAATTTTGAAAAGGTTTGCGGTGCTGTTAGAGATAACGCGTTGGAAATGCGAAACTATTTGTGATTATATCTAAACACCACTTTGGCTCGAGACATGCACGAATTTCCAGGCAGATATCGAAGGTCGAGCGTGCTTTTGAGAAAATGAGGCGAACGGACGAATACTCGAGATAGCGTTCGAAAGTTCAAAACTAACCATTATGTCGGGGAGGATTTTTATCAGAGCGCAGCCGGACTCTAGAGTGTCTCACACTAACTGGCTTCTGGGCTTGGCATAACTTTTATAACCGACCCAAAGAATCCGCCTCCACCCCCGCGCTTTCGCAGTTTCTCGCATTTTCCCGTGTGAAGACATCGCACGGACGCACACACTCCCACGTATTCCCGTATCTTCTCTCTAGTTTGGTCCGCGTGGTGTAAGAGCTATACGGTGTATAAACTCGGTCGAGTCTCCAGAGCTATAATGCTGCAGGTCGGCGTGAAAACGTCGACCAATGAGAAAGACCGAGAGCGCTCTTCGCGCGCTCAACGAAACTCGCGTGTACGAGCAGAGGGATCCACGCACGAGAACGAACGAAGCGTTTGAGCCGTGGAGCGAGAGATATTAGCCCTAGGAGAGAAAATATCACACGCAGACATGAGATGATGAGACAGAGTGAGAGAGAGAGAGAGAGAGAAAAGAGAAAATTCGACCAGTCGCACGCAACGCCACGTGCCGTTTTCAGAACAGCGAAAACTCGCGATCGTGGCCCGAAAACGACGCATACGCGACATATATATATAAACATTCGTCTCATTCCCACAGAATTTTCGACGCGAAGAATTTTAACAGACGAAAAACACCCCGAAATCCATTAAAAAAAATTCGTCACTCGGACTGAGCGTGAGGAAAAAATAAATTTCGTTATAATGTTTCTTATAGTCGAGACGGAAAATGCTATACGCGATTGTGCAAGAAAACATTCTCGTCGAAAAAAAAAAAAAAAAAAAAAAAACGTGACGACCTCGCCGAGAATATCGCGAAACGTTGCATTAACCAGAAAGAATTGTGCAATTTTAGAAAAACAGTAATAAAAAAGTGGGTTTTTTTCATTGTTGAATGACATAAGGAATGAGAGTCTGCCTGAGTTGACGTTATGAGCCATTTCCTTTGTTACTCAGGCGTATATGGCATCGTTCCGGAAGTCGTATACGGCAGTGGAATGAACGAGATGAGAGAGAGAGAGAGAGAGAGAGAGAGACGCGTGTACAAATACAACGAAACGGTTTGTTCGCCGAAGCCATTGGTTTGTCGTAGAATTCACAGATGCGAACTTTAGGGGTTGAACCAAAAATGGAAGAAAACTTCGAGGGGCGGGAGAGAGGGAGAGAGAAAAATGGCACATCGTGCAAGTCGTTTACTGGGTCGTTCTCAACCGGTTAAAAACTCGCCGAGATTTGTAGTGTGAGACGCACTCATACGTATAAAATAAATGAAGATGGAGAGAGTTTTCATGAAAATTCTGTTTTCATAGAGAACGTGTCGTATGGATATAAAAAGTTAATAGGCTTTGCGCGAGTTTCAAGTGTCTTGGCACGTCGAGCGCGAGCGAGATGATTTTACATTTTCTCGCATTTTTTACTCTTAGCGCGCGAATCTCGGATTATTTTTGCAAACGATCTCGTATTCGACACGCTACGTGGATTGTAACGAGAGGAACGCGGAAAATCCCGCCAGGTGGATAAGAGCCAAAATATACCAGACAGTTATTGGCCACCTTGCTAAAAAAAAGATTCGCCCAAGGCTCATTGGAGACAAAATAAAGCTTCCAAATAGCTCCACAATATAATAATTATATGAAGTTATTAACTAAAAAGCAAATGTCTAGGCATGAATTAATCGCGACCAATGACTGTGCCATTTTTCGTCTCAACCGTTCATGTCCGCGTAGGTGGTACGTTCCACACATTAGCACCAGTTTCGAGACTCCCACGAGGGACTGAGCAGATAGAGATAGAGAGAGAATTCAAAAGATCGAAACAAGCAAAGTCTCGAGACGTCGTTTGGTCGCGAATGGTGGGAGATGTTTGAGAAAATCCCCCGTCGTCTTCGTCGTCGTCGAGCGAAAAGCGAGAGGCGGCGCGGTCGGGGATAGCTATTTCAAAACATTCCAGAGACTATGATACTGCTGCTTTCCATGCGCGACTACGCCTTCGCCAGCCGCGCCTTCGCCCCGGATATACCTCATTCTTTTTATCGAGAGAGCGTGCAAGCCGTAGGAAAAAGCACAGTCGAGAAGCAAGCGAGATACTCAAGGTTCGCTATATAACTAACGTGTGTGGAGAAGCTCAGAGAGAGAGAGAGAGAGAGAGAGCGAGAGAGAGAGAGAGAGAGAGCCCCGAGAAATAGTGGAGATTCGAGTCAAGAGTATAGCGGGAAACTTAATATCGCGAAATTCCGGTATGTTCGCGAAGTCGCGGCTCGCTTTCTTGTACCTACCTCGCGCCATACTCGAGGTAACCGCCCCTAAAGACGAGAGGGGTCGAAATAGCTCGTACTCGAACACCAGCAACAGACTTGGGTCACGAAGCACCTCCTGCTACGTTACAAATCTTCCTTTTGCGACGAGTTTCAGCACGAAAGTCGTTTTGTGAATATCTCGTATAATTTCTTTCTAAGGAAGACAAAAATACCAAATGAGACGTGAACCATTCAAAAAAGAATTACTCTAAATATCTCCGTTCTTCGTTTGAGAAACGAATTAATTCTCCTTTTGTTTAAAGTAATAAGATTCGTTTGAATGGAACAAATTCGATTATTGTTCGTAATGAGAAACATCTTGGTCTCGCTGATTAGATTATTATCAGTTGTTTTCAGTTTCTCCAATAATTCAAATCGCGACCATTGTTACGAAAGATTGGTAAAACGATCGCGGCAAGGGTCGAGAGACTCTCGAGGAGAGAGGAAACGCGCGCGAAATTGTGGAAACTGAATAATTTGGCACGCGAGCCAAGAAGTCGCGAACCTGCCGTTTCTGGGGTCGACCTGGGCGGCTGGCGGTACTTCCGAACTGCTAACACGAGTTATTGGGTGCCTTGCTGTCCAGTCTTTATACATTTATATATAAATATATATATATATATATTTCTATCCACCTATATACATACGCGTAGAAACGTACGCGAGTATAGTCCGAGTATTATAGCGGATAACGATAGGAGGGTATAGGCTTAAATGCCGTTTCATTACCTCGAGGACGCAGCAATGAATACGGAGGGCTAAAGGAGCTTCGTTGTTGTGGTTCGATGTTACGTCTCGTGCGGTGAATCCAGCCTGTTTTAACCGATTCGATCGTTATTTCCCAAGGGGCCGTCCCGTAACCATTTCCGCCCAAGACCCCCGTACCTACTCTCGCGGTTCGGTGTTCGCCCAGCCACGAGACATGCATATTATACGCGCGTTCTCCTATGTCCTGAAAAAGGATGGAAGGAGGAAGATAGAGAGTGAGAGACGGAAAGAGGTTACCTCTCCGGGCGGCCACCGCGAATGCACCGTTGAGAGAAGCAGCGCTCCATAGTTACATCAAATTAGCACGAGAACTCGACTGATTAATGGCTCATCGGTAATTCATACCGCCTATGTGTATACTCGTGTACGAAAGGTTACGGGAAATATATGTGAACTTTCGACAAGATGAACTTCCTTCCGTAAATCAAAAGCTACATTTTCGAAAGCTTCTCCCTTACTCGCTTATTCATGACCATTCTGTCACCATTGGTTTCGTTAAAAAAAGTTATTATTTCGAGATACTTCGAAACTGCACCGCTTTCAGCCTAAATTTATTATCTCGCTGTACGACGTATCGGAGCAAAATTCAAGAATGTTTTTGATACGCTGGTTAATGGTAATTAGGTAGAATTTGGTCGAAATACTCAACGATTCTGTAAAACAAAATTCCAGCTATTCCCAACCCGTTCGTGCAGTTAAAGTTTTTACTCGCCCTCTAACAATACGAGAAGTAACTAGGACACTCTGCTGTGTTTTTTCGTCGAAACATTCAACCGAGTGTATTTATTGGTCTATCTCGGTCAACTTCGTTACACACGAAAACTTTTTAGAGTTGCCTGCTTGCTAGTCGAGACATTGCGTCGCTCACGTCACCCCGGCCAGCCAATTTTCTTAGCGATTTACACATCCGAGGAAAACACGGAAATGCTTCAAGCAAACTTGTTATATTAACTCATCTGGGAATTCACCAATCTGTACAAATCTCCATCAGCGCGAATTTGTAGAATTAAAAAATTCACTTCCCAGGTTGAACCCTCGCACGGCGTAAAATGCGCGGACCCGTACGTGCCTCTGTTAGTTTTAGTGGGAATTGATGAAAAAAATAAGATACGATGTTCGATTGCACTGATTCTCGGATTTGAGCGATTGACCGGCAATCGGCAGCGTGTCAGGTTTTTTGATACAGGATCGACGGAGATGGGATTTCTCTGTTTTTAAGATCCATTTTTATTTCGTTTGTAGATTTCGTACGAGATACGTACGAGAAATGAAAGAAACGCACATAAATGTGTTGGCGGGAGGGATGGAATTGATCTCGAGTGAGAGATCCCGACTAGAAATTTTGGGAGGCAGACCTGCTGTCACATCAGGGCCCGATCGAACATAGAAAGGGGAGCCTGTTCAGGTCAACCAGATCAAGCCCAGATATGGCCCTTTTCAGGTTATTTCCACGTTAAAAATCCTAAGTTTCGATGGGGTAATCCTGATCTGGCAAATACCAAGACCTTGTAATGTTCCCTAGATGTTTAAACAAAATATATATATATTTTTTTTTATATGACCGAGGTTCCATACACGTCCCTTACCTCTTCTTAATCAGAATCGCCGGATTGTCGTTGGATGAAGTATTAAATTATTCCAAAACATACATAGATCTCAATTCTCCAATATCATATTATATATTTAATAAGAACTTGAATGAAAAGGAGCGCAGTGGCTCTGTGGATAGGGTTCGATCTCCACAGCCGACACACCAAAGGACACAAATTCCTATGTCATGTTTCTCGCATTGCCCCTGGGGGAGGACTAGGCAGGCACCGACCTGTATCGCCGGAGGTTTTCTGCAGTGTCCCTCCGTCCGCGGTAAATGCGATACAGGAGTTACAAGGTAGAGTGCAAACCGGCTGCAGCCGGGACAGCAATAAAAAGTAGGCGACATAGGAGCCCCGTGAAAGAATTCAGCCAGGACTTAGACAAGGTCCCGATTATTTTTCCCGCACTCTATAAGGGTCCTAACATGGCACCCGACCAGGTCCCTTTCGGGCTGGTCACACTTTGTCGATGAGGGCCTAAACAGGCCTATGAATCAGGGCCCGGCTGGTTGCCTCAACAGAACCCAGAACACAAACGAAGCCATGAAGCAACCCTATTACTGCCCTGTAATTGCCAGCTTTATTAGTGGATACGTATCAAGCGAGATGTTTTGCAATAATGAACAAAATTTTCTTCAAATAAAGGATTATTTATTATTCTTCGAAATATTTTATTTTTAATCATTGCACATTTATTAGTACGAAAGTGCCAGATAACGTTGCGCTTTTGCGTAATGGATACGTCGCGAAGATTAACAAAATTTTCGGACGTAACGAGTCTGAAGAATGTTTGTACATTGAAGCAAAAGTGTGGAAAAAAAACAAATGTATTTCATGTACCCCACAAAGTCATCTAAATTTTACGAACGGCGAATTATCTCAACAAATTCAGTTGATGTTGTATATCCCGTCACGAGCATTGAACGGAAAATTAGTCCAATTAAAAATGTCGAAGCAATCAAACGCTGTTGTACGTACATATGTGATGTTATTCCTGCACGTATGAGTATTATTTTTAAAAAAACTATTTTTGTATTGCGAGATTTATTTTCCAAACATTCTAAATATTTATAGAATACAAATTATTTGTAGTAAAATGCCACGCGTATGTTTTACCGATACCTTAAACTTTATATGTATATCACATCTATGGAAAATAAGTCTACAAACTAGAAATTGTTTTAAATAACGTTGCAAATATTGTATGCTCTGTAATAACTACTGCCTTGATGAATTCCGTTTGGACCCTTTATCATTTACCTCGCTACGACCTTTTTTGAATAAATAATCCAACCCTGTTATTTTCCTGCCGGGGCCTAGTCCGATTGTGTTGTGGAAATCCCTAGTAGTGAATCCATATTCAAACCCTCATGAGCCCCGAATTTGGTTATGGCTGCCCTCCTAATTTCTTTCACGGGGCATTGTAAAAACCCGAGAAGGGTGTGCAATTAAAACTCGCAAACATTTTTAAAAATATGAGGAAACCCTGTAATTATCAATCAGACAGTCAAAACATGAATAAATAAATAAAAAGAAAAAATGACTAATTTTGTCAGGTCTCTAAACGGTGAACCCTACTAAACCCTGAGATAATTGACTTTAGCCGGGCCTTATTTGGTTTTCGTTGCCTGGCCATTGTCTGGAATTTTTATCCGGCCCACAGACGGTGACCTCTATTTGGACCTCGTCCTGTCAACTTCATCAGGTCCTTTAGTGGTTGGCATGATCAGACCCGTATGCGTCCATCGCGTTACACCCCCGAGCAGGGCCGGATAAGCTAACCGGGTAAGGAGCTTTACTTTTCAAAAAAGGCAACCTTATGAGGGCCTTGTGTGACCCCTAGTAAAATTTCTAGTCGGGATGTAACCCGCGTCAACTTCGGGAGACAAACAATGAGTTGATTGTTTGACCGCATGAATACAATTTTCGGAAAATTATTGTTTCAAACTTTATGACTGTGGAATATCGGAAGCATGATTGTGATAATCTTATTGTACGGGGAATTTCTGATGGAAGTCCGATGAAAGATTTTCGGAAGTCATTTTCGGAAAACGAAAAATGTCGATTTTCCGGGAACTAAGGCATATGCTTGCCCGCGGGCATGCTTGTACAGATATAAACAATCGCAATGTTCATCTCTGTAGATGAACAGAGAAATTAGCAACGCTCGGGTATAAGTGGAAACCTCGACAGTTGAAGCGTCGACGTTATACCTGAGCGACCAAACGACATAACGAGTCTCATATTTGTGAGATGGCCAGTACGTATATACGAGTACCTAGGTAGGTACTGGCGGTCCGTACCCCCAACTCATCGTCAGGGGTTCTCAAGACCAACCAGGGACCATCGATATCCTGAGGAGATAAACATTATTTTTGTACAAAAAATATTCCAGATTCTGACATTTTTTCAGTTAAGAATCGAAAAAACTGAACTTTTCCGTTTGTCACTTATGTTACAAGCGGAATTTAAAAGTCCAGGGACGCTCACGTTTCCGGATGTCCGGAAAAAGAACCGTACAAATAACACCGAAAAAATGAATTCCTCTTATCGGACACTTCCCATAGAACGAATATATCTCAAGTACCTATTTTACTGGCACAACAATTTATTGCCCTAAAACCGAAAATACGTGAAATTTCAAAGTTTTTTTCTCGATTTTTCGCATGTTAATGCGAATAATGGATAAGGACTGGGGATATAACCGTGGTATTAAATCTGAATAACAATAACAATTTAGTAATCTTCGTTTTACATGATAATAATCCTTCGAGAAATTATTTAATGGTCCTACCATAATTATGACTATTCGTTTATTTTTTTTCTGCAACGATGCTTATCTCTTCGGTGAGCCCACGTTAGTACAACCAGCGCCATTTAGAAACAAAAACTTTGCCAAGCAACAACGAACCGGTATGAAAAATATCTTCGTTACTATTCGCATTCACGTTCACCAACTCGAATACTTATACGTATTTCCATTGGAACGAAAAAAAAGACAAAAAAATAATCATGCGAACGTACGAGTGTACGGAACGATAATGCCTAGCAGGCGCAAGTTGAATAATGAGACCTGCTGAGCGCTCTGTCCGGGGAAACGAGGGTAACAAAAAAGTTATATAAAAAAAAGAAGCGTTCCTCTATTGTTCGGCCCAGAGACACGTGGCATTATCCTACCTTGGCGTACAATAGGCTCGAATGAGACAACGCTGCGTCCATTGGATTTAACGTTTTTTCATTCACGATTTTACCTTTTGGGCTACTTTCCATGCCGAAAGCGATCTATATCAGTCGACGAAATATTCGCTGAAGAAAGAACCTACCTAGATGATTTTCTCGATATTCTCGGCAAGCGCGTAATATTCGTCGCTCGTAGACAACCGGGTAGACAGTTAAGATCGGGATATCAGAAATCGTGAATATCAATATTCATACGCGAGCGACGAAAAGGATCCAAGGACGCGATCCACTTCAGTCACTCGCGAGGAAACTTTCCGCTTTGCATAAAAGATCGTCTATATACGCAAGATGGATATTTCACGAAAAATACGGCAGTGCGGAGGAGGAGAAACATGGCAATATCGATAAATCCGTGGATCTTGAGAAACTCGCGAGGTTCGATTTCCGACGCCGAAAAGCGTTTCGAGACTTTTCTCTAGATCGTGACATGGATATGCACTCTACTCGAGGAATAATAATGATAATAATAATAATGAAAAGAGCGCTCGATTTCGACCGTTTGCTCGTGGGTTTTATCCGAGGCAAAAAACGAGGCCTCAAATAATCTTCGCATGTTATTGGATGCAGACGTGGCTTCGTTCTTTCTCTTATGTTCGAGCATTCGAAAGAAAAGAGGCTCAAGTCGAGGCAATTATGTCGCTGTTTTGCGAGAAAGCCTCGCGAGACAGCTCTATTTCCATACGAGTAACGCGACGGCATCGGCGGAGCGTAATTTTTCTCTCTCTCTCTCTCTCTCTCTCTCTCTCGAAATTTTCGACAGTCTCGGCAGTTGTTGATTCTCTGACGAAAGACTTCCGTTATTTTACCCCGTCTCTATACGGACGAGCTCGTTATAATCGCAAAAGAGATTCGTTTCGCCAAACGAAAACTCTATCTTTATCCATTTATTATTTTCCAGCATTGAATCTTAAATTATAATGCATGCGTTTTAAATTCGCTGGCCAATTCGCTCGTGCGCATTTACCGAGAATCTTTTATTTGCTCCTTGATGCGTTAAGAGCGAGCTGTTATGCGCGCGAATACGTCGAGTCACATCAAGGTAGGTACTCGAAAAAGCAATGAAATGCGACATCGAGTTGACGGGAGGAAGAGGGAGAGAGGGATAGAGATCTGGTGTACATCGGCTTTTGATCATTTGCGCGCGAATTCAACGAGGGGGAAATCTCGCTCTCGTACGCAGCTTGCAACGGCAACTTGAACCTCCCCCCGTCACTCTCTCTATCTCGGGAGTTTGATGAACGATACTCGAAGCTGAAAGCACACCAAACAAGTAGTAGAAATAAATAAAAAATCGGTTGACACGATGACGTATAATGCTGACGCTTGCAACTAGCGAAGCGCGAAATCCCACTGCATACAATATGCATAAACAGCTTATTCGTTAAAATGTGTTAGCGGCGTAAATTTATCACGATATAGTTCGATTTGGGAGAAAAGCTGAAATATGCACAACAAACTTTTGCCGATCCCCTTCAGCGGGATTATTCGGGGTATATTGGAAAAAGCATTAAGGGCTCGCGTGTACGCGGATATTTTTGCGTTAACTCTCGTATTCCCGTGAAGAATTTTCCATACGCGATGAGAAAGTTAGTCGTGACAGTCGAGGATGCGAAAGACCGAGAGAGGGGCAAGGGAAACGCAATGTTCGCAAGTTGCGATCGCTGATGCCCCAGTTTCCTCGGAGGCGTTTATCCAAAAGTCACGCCCCACATCTTCGATATTTCGATATACGAAATTGCGAAACAGTGAGGAACACACGTGGATGAACTCGGCATATTTGCTGTTAGTCAATATTCAAAACTGCAATTGAAAATTCCTATTTGTACATTTTTTTAATGAAAATATTATTTTTATTGAAATTTTCTATTTTAGCTTTAACAATGATTTAAAGTTTCTACGATTTGATCAGTGAGCATCTGACTGAATCAACTCCTCGACGCCAGGTTTTACCTGTAAGAATATCATCGTATAACCTCGAAATGATTTAGTTTCGACGAGAACGTACGACGAAGCAAAGAACAGTGGCATGCAATTATTTTTCGATATTCTTCGAGCACGATTGATGAAATATCTCATCTGGCTGACGAATAGTGCACGGAAAAGAAACGTACGGTCCGGCATATATGCAACTAAGAAACGCGAATGATCGAAGCATCGAAATGGGAGACGGTAGAGAACATTTGTTTTTAATCTCCAAAATGACAAATTTTCTTGAAATTTTTCTCGTTGTTTCAACTTTGTTCTCTCTATTGTATGATCGACGAGGATGTCGTGTAACTCTCAATTATCTTTCTCTCTAACCCTCTAAATATATTATTTCTTTACTTATATTCGTCGCCCTGCCGAAACATCCGTCTCTGAAAGTTGCATACATGTAAAAAGCTGTAAGAACCCGCTGATGCTTAATCGACACAAAAAAGAACAAAGAATTGGCTAACATGGATATTATTTTCTTTTTTTTCTCTCTATCATCGCACAGGCTCGCAACAAACCGGCGGACGGTGTTGGCCACGTGAATCAGAAAGGTGCCAGCGGCCAGAAAGCTCCTGCCGGTGGACAGAAAGGTGTGCCGGGTGCCAAGGGTGCAGCCAAACCGGCACAAAAACCATCGGCCCAGAAGGGTCAGGTCAAGGTCACGCCAAAGGCAGCCTCCGTAAAGACCGGCAAGAACAAGAAGAAGGGACAGAGGCAGCAGTACGATCTTATCGTCACGATCAACTTGGTGAGTCTCGCAAACTAATATCCCAACTTTATACATCATATCGTAACAAACATAAAGTATATTGATTATTCGGCTGTACCTATATATATATATATATATACTCACGGCCCCCTGTTACCGTTATCGCCCGAACAATTAGATTATAACGATTCACGAAGGGACCGTTAGAGATTTCAGTTCGGAAAGTGATTTTACGACTCGCGAGATTCTGGTCACCCAATATCGAGAAATTATGAACTCGCACGGAGAACGAGCCTCGAATAGTTATATCGCTCTGGTTCATAAAATTACTGCGACGGTGCGATCTCCCTCTCTCGACCATTGTCGCGGAGCTATTCTATTCCGCGGCGTGGCGTCTTGGCAATCGTCGTCGCTCGGGAATGTCGTAACGCGCTTGCTAAGACGAGAGAACATGCTATTGTTATTATTATTATTATAGTCGTCGCTTGTGTGCGCAGACTAAACACATCCGAGCTTTAATTTTACAGTCGTGAATTTGAATACGATGCTGAAAATCGGGTTTGAAAACAAAATTTTATGACAAAAAGTTGATGACCGACGGAATAAAATATAAATTAAAAATGAAGGGAGAATGATATATTTGTTAATTGGCTGATAGCGAGGCCGCCCATTCCTGCAACATAACACGAGCGATTATATTCAAGGCCGTGATGATCGGCTCTGTCTCGAATACATACCGTGACATATACAAATATATTGTATATGAGGAATGACCGAATATGTAGGCGCTCTCAACGCCGACGGCACTTTTGCGTCGCGACGCACTTCTAGAAATAGATGCCGCACGCTTTCCTGGATTGTGGGAGGTATATACGTATATACACTTGCTCTCCATTTTGCCGCTGCCCGGCGACACACATATCGCTCCCCGGGGTCCGGATTTTCCGTCGGAACATCGAGTCGAGTGAAATATATATTTTATATTCGTATATACATATATACGTACTAGAGAGTGAAAAGAATTCGCGCCAGAGAGAATTTTGAAAAATAAAAAATATCACACAGATGCAGCGGCGCTTGTCACTTCCCAGCTGAATTCAATCAGTGGTACAGCTCCGTCAAGCGTCAGACCGATAAAAATGCCCACGGCATTGCCAGCGAACGTGTCTTGAAAATCTACGTTTCTCTTATTCGAAATGTCGAATTTTCGAGTGATAAATACGTCGAGCATGATTTAGCATTAAATGATAATTACAAATTTTCAAATAAATCTGGTAAAACTCATGAACCGAGTGAGGTAAAAAACGAACGACGGCAGATGGAAGATCGGTGCACATACAGCTTGGAGAGAGTAGGTCGCTTAAAATGTGACCCACTTAGATGGACTGCGGCAATGATCAATCGATAGGTCCTTAGCACTCCTCGGTTCGCGTTCATACAAGGGTGTTTGCCGACACAATCACCTGACCGTCTCTCTTCTCTCTCTCTCTCTCGCCCTCTCACAATGGCGATATATGTCTATGTAAATACCAACCACAGTAAGATACATATCTATATATACATCGTATGTAGTGTATAGTACAAATATATAGATCAATATAAACAGATATATGTGTGTGTATGTGTATGTGTATGTGTGTGTGCCGGGCTGCTGAATCGCGAGAGCGACTTCCTATGTCACAGGACGATTCACACCACGCTATTCCGCATTGATTCTCCCTCACACTCCCGAGTGTATCCCCTTTCAAACAACGCGAATGAAGAGGCGAAACGATAAATGAAGAGCAATTTCACTGACAGAATGAATTAATCTTTTATCCCTATCTCTCTCCTCGTTGTCAAGTGGACAGTTCATAAAACTTTAAGCGATAAAATTCGTATAAAATTCGATAGCTACGAAAACACGAAATATTTTTGAAGAACACTCGACCCAAGCTCATACATGGCTCCAAAAGTAATTCAAACGTTTTTATTTTGGCAACTTTTTATTGAAGCTTTCCGGAGGTTTTATTATTTGTTAAAAATTTATGCGAGTATTTCATCTCTCTTAGTTTTTATCATTATTCTGCCATGACGCGATATGAGAAAGGACGAATTTTTCAAATTGTTGAAAAAAGGCTCGAACGAATCGCGACGATGAATGAAACGCGATAAGTTATGGGAGAGAGGGAGGAGGCCGTTGGCCCTATCTCTGTACTACACATCTTTCGATATCGTAATTCTGTTGGCTGTGAATTCACGGTCGACAATGACTAATATAGATGTACGATGTTTGCATGCACGCGGACGTCGCATTCGACGCATATCTATATGCAGTATCGAGTAAAAACGCAATTTGGCTCATACGTCTCGATGACAAACGTTTTTTTTTTTTTTTTTTTGGCGCGGGGACGAGAACGCGATTTTTCTAGATCATTCTTTTATAACCAAGGAGCGTACGGGCCCGATATAATTTGGTATTTGGCATCGAGAAAAATGAGACCACGAGGCACCGATATTAAAGCTTCATCTCCGCGATCATTGTCTCGCTCGCTTTCTCGCGGTCGACTCGAGAGCCATGGCCAATCGTATCGAGTAACTGACGAGAGTTAAAAACGGTCGAAGGCCGAGAACGCGCGGACGACTGTCGACTTTTCTTACCACAGAGGAAAATTTTCATGTCTTTTCTTCACGAATACCTTCTCGCTCTCGCGATCAGATGGTGAATTTTTAAGAAAAAAAAGCACATATATTTTCTCTGCGTTAAATATTTTTTGTTTTTCGTATAAAGTAAAATTGATTAGTCAAGATAGCGAAAAATGAATAAATGAATTTAATTCGCTGATTCGAATCTCGTGAAATTTATTGGCTCGTTCGAATCGAATGAAATTTATTAGCTACTGATCGGCTCGTCCCAATGAAATTTAATTTGTTATGTATTTCTGCGCTCGTATCGATCTAACGATATTTATCACTCGTTTATTATTTTTACCACAAGATAAATATTTAATTGATTACATATCGATATGAGAAAAACAAAATTTCTAGACGTAAATACGATTTGTTCAACACGCGTTAAATTCCATTCAGTTACGATCGCCGTATTTTATAGAGCGCCCGATACTTCTTGCTTCCGACAATAACCGGGAGGTACCTACTTTTGTCCCTGACGCAGCTAACGTTTCGATCCGATGGTCGGGGCACGGGAGTCTCGATGTTCGTTTAGAATAGCGAGGCGGTCTACGCGATTCCGGAGATGTAGATACACAAAAACGCCCATATGTTTGCTCCGCGTTTGTTTGATCTCGGGATTTGATTGAATCATTTCTCTTTTGGCAGTGCGTAATAAACGAAGAATTTTCGTGCTTCGGACTCCTGTCGAGAGTTCCATCGGACCACGTCGGAACTCTCCGTTTCAAAAAACGACTACGAATCGTCAAAAATGTATTAATAATCCATTTCCCCGAAGTTCCCGTCGACGCGATTAATAATTTTCAGCTGTAGGAACTAACGAGAAAAACGTGAATTGAAAGGCGTCTCTCGAAACAAAGTCCGAAGTGTCGAGATCATCCGACTCGCTACTCTTTTCGTTCGGGCGTTTCGCTCTTCGTGAAACTCTGATCCGCTTAGAATCAGTTTCGTTATACTCTTTGCCCCGACCCCTCCACCCACGTTCACCCCATCCTTGTTCTACCTTAATATTTTATCAGTGGAGAAATCTGCTTCACTCGAGAAATTTCTGTATGTACGAGAGCTCCCTGTGGACTTGGTCTCGCGACTGAAAACTCGGTTCGTTCTCGCCTCTTTTCTCGACTTCGAAGTTCTCCTCGTCGCGAACTATTCAATGCTCGCTAGGCTGTGCTGCCAATTCCATGTACGTAATGTTCTCTGTGCGAGTATCGTTCACCAGTGCGCGAGGACCAAACAACGAAACGAAATTCTCCGAGCGGTGGATCTCTTTATTACAAACAAAGGGAAATTATAGCGTTGCGTTGCCCGGGTAACACACATTCTCGGGAAATTCTGGCTCGCTATCCTCCTAGCTAGAGATATCTCGGGGAGACCGGTCGAGAGATGCGCCAGTAATAAATGTAGCCACCAGTGGCAAAAACCGCTTTCGAACCAACACACCGCCCCGAAAAGCGAAGAGCCGCACAGTGAGTGCGATAGAGGAGATAGAGAGAGTCATCAGTGACGAGGCGAACGGAGTGTTAAGGCGTTGTGTTCGCGCCGTCTGGTTACGCGTGTTAGCACGTACCCGCACGCACGTCTCTTTTTTTGTTTCAAAGATTTTTGGCAGTGCGGTTGTTCGTTTGTGAATTTCGTAAACGACCGTGACAGATCTGGCGAGGCAAATTTAATAACAAAAATAAAGTGCTCGAATCTTTTTCATAAACGCGAATCCTGAAGGTCTCGTGCTCGAGTCGAAAATTTAATCGGAGTTATCTTAACAACGAAAATCATAAAACGGAACGAAAAAAACGTAAATATATTCTCGTTCCTCTTATGAAACAATTTTTTGTGTGAACAATTTGAGTGAGACTTCAAAGGACGGATATTACTTCGACAATGGCAGATACGGAAAAGAAATATTCCTCCGAGTACGGAAGACTGAGGAGATTGACAAGTACGATCGATGGGCAAATCAGGCAAATAAGCGTAAGTTCGTATTTCTCAACGCGCTCGTAATTTTGCTGACTTTCTTCCGGGAGGAACGTGGCACGGGCGAGATGATAGATTGGTCGAAACACTAGCTTGAAAATATACGCGAATTCTTTGGCACGGGGCCGACGTAGCGCTTCGTTGCGACGTTTTACCGAACGGTTTTGCCTCCAGTAGAAATGCCTCGCTGTGATCAGACGCGTTTGTCCGCGACGAGCTCCGCGTTCCCGCGAGACTTTTTGGACATTCGCTTATCCCTCGAGCACGAATTTTAACGTGTTCTATGCGGACGAATAGTAGATGCTTTTTATCATACAGCCGTTAGACCACAATTTGTGAGACCTTCGGAACAATTTTACAAACGCGACTGACCCAGTTTTTTTCCGTCAAAACCAGATTCCTGTTCGTTCGGTTACCTTTCGCCTTTGTTCTCTCTGTCTTTTTTCGAGTTTACCACGTTTTTAAACAATTGGATGACATTACAGTCAGAGCCACAATCAAGTTTCAGCTTTATATGGAAAACATTTAAGTTGGAGTCTTTATAAAATAATCATCATAAATAAAAATAACCAATTTTATAAAACCCTGAAGTATAGATTTTAACTAACTAATTTTTGCCAAAAAGTAACATAAAAGGAATTCGAAAAATTATTAATCCGAAGTCTAATTATTTTGTTTAAAGCAACTGGATATTTCTTTTTTCGGACGTAAGCTTTTGCAAAATTTTCAAAATACCGAGAGGAGCACCGGGAGAGAGATATACGTGCCGGAGATTACTGTTTGTTCCGTTAGTCGGTCCAAAAACTTTATGGTCCGCTAAACGAATGAGCGTTGCAGTATGACGCAACGAAAAGGAAGAAACATGAGTATTGGCTTATCGTCGAGAGAATGTCGTAAAACGACGTCGTGTGCTGTTTCTCTTGTGCAAGAAAGCCCGGCACACGAGCTCAGTTGAGCGAGTGTTACATACGATAGAGCAAGGGAGAGAAAGAGAGAGAGAGAGAGGGTGCGAGAGTATATAATAGAGATCTTGCGATATAGAACAACACGTTTTACACCCTTGTACACCCATCTGTCAAGCTCGTATTTATAGACATGGCAGGTTGCCGGAAGTAAACGAGACCGCGCGGGCGAGAGCGAGAGAGAGAGAGAGAGAGAGAGCGAGAGAGGGTCCTTCCTCCGCAAAACGCGAGAGCATCGCGTTGCCACGTTCACGAGATATGAGACGGGGGTGAGACGGGTTCATCGAGACTCCAATAATTTATTGGCGGTGTTGCACAAATCGTATCATGCCACAAATCGACGGTCTATAAACCCATCGGCCTATAAGCTTTCCCCCATCGAATCTATATGTCTGTTTACGCTCTCTCGTGCTTGCTTTATCGCAGATAGAAACGTATAATGATCGAGAGAGGCCTGGTCTCTTCCATCTTCCGCGCACCGCATTCTCGTATCAGCATTGCGAGGATGAATAAATATACAGTTTATCTGTCGATATAATCTTCCTTAACGCGTCCCCATCCATGTGCGAGGACTCGAACGGCTTAATGGAAATAAATTCGAAAGCATCGCTGTACCTTTTTAATATCCATTTTATTGCTATTATATTTTATTTTCATTTCTCGATCAAATTAAGAAATCGAATGTTAAATCGCGGTAACTTATGGCTAGATTTGAATTAAGTCTCGCAATACCGCTCATTCACTCGATAAGTGCAACGATTCAAGTTTCAATTTCGTCGGATGAATTTTATTGCAAACAAGAAATCAGTGTCGTTAATAATCATGAATTATGCGAAAGAGTCTGCATCGTTGGTGAAGCACGAAGCAAATTGACAGATTTACGTAGCTTAGCTTAATGAACCAATTAAGTTTTGTGAGTAACGAGCACTTGCGTGACTGTGCTACTATGCCACATCCATTATTAATAATACCGACCGACGGAGCATATATATTTGTGTGTGTGTGTGTGTATGTGAGTAAGAGAGAGAAAGAGAGAGACGAAGGCTCTCAACGCATACGATCACATATGAAACGGTGGATGGAAGACAGGCTGAAGCAGGAGAGAGTACGTACCTACTGCACGTCGTGTGGCAGTTTCGTGCGTTTATAGCAGGGCAATCGGCCAAAGCTCTCATCTCTCTCTCGCTCTCTCTCTCTCTTTCTCTCTCTCTCTCTCTCTCCCTCCAAGCACAACCGGCACTTCATCCTGAATTTGAGCATATAGTACGTAAAATCCGTACCCGTAGGACATAGTCGAATCTGGAATCTCTTTAACGGCTGTTGCACACGCAGACGCGGTTACCCGCGTCTTTATTAAAATGGCCGACGACGATATTTATTCGAAAGAATATCACAAACTTCGACGATTCACTCTGGAAATGGGTTGTGAATTCAGATATTTCTGTGTTAGTTCATGATATATAAGTCTATTTTCGGTTAGCTCGTGGCTTATTGTCGTCACGCTCCATTTTAATCGCGATGCAGTTTTTATCGTCACGGAAAAATATCGCTGTGATGGTAAAAGCGGGGCACGAAGAAAAATCCATACGTACTTTCGAAAAATGTGAATTTTACGTCGCGTATTTAATGTTTCCGATGCTTTTATCATTTTTGCTCGTATTACAGTCGTATATGATCATTTAATTTGGTCTGTTCCAGTCTGAATATGGACTCACGGAGGATCAAGTCGCGGGTAAGTTTTGAACTCGAATATGCCAATATGACCTTGATAGTTGTTTTATTTTTAACTTTTTATTTACCTTCCGGCACCCCCAACCTGACAACGGTAGATTTCGAAGTTTCACAATATCGGAAAGTTAAAAAAACACTAACGTAATTTAAAAAACTTACACTTGAAACAAATACGTTTTTTAATTCAAGTGGTAATTTTTTCCAATGTGATAAATTAGCCCAAAAGGTATGAGATAATTAGACACATTTTATACCCCAAGTTTCGGCAATCCAGCTTGAAACCATTTTCTTAGGACGAAGTATGCGCACTTCAAGGGTCGGCATACAGATCAACAAAATAAATTCAAAGCGAAACAGCCATATTCCCATGCTTCTAAGTTGAAAGTGAGATTTTCATTCGTGGCATATTTGCCGATTGCACAAAGCAAGCTAGCATATACCTACTTATGTAAGTATGTATACGACAGTGTACAAAGCGCACTAGCGTCAGGCGAGCTTTTATGCGTTTCGTATCGCGTGTATTCACTTCCCTTGATACGTCCACGTACCATACATTTGCATACTCCAATATGTGCACCAACTCACACGCGAACAAACGTTGACCCGTAGTCGCATTATAACGCGACGAGAGGTCTCGCAACGTCAAGTACAGTTATTTTGTATACCCCTCGCGATCCGCCAACGCGATAAGTCTCCATCGGGACTCGCGGGCACTCGCAAAGTTTTTTTAATTGCATATGAACTCTCGAATTAAGGAACACTTCCGCTACGGCGTTATTTCTCACATATTCGGAAACATTGTAAGCACCTCTCGCGCACGGTGGAATATCACTCAATTAGTACTAGGGCAATTTCCGCTGGAATTAATTGGGCGAATGGTGCTTTTTATTCGTTAGATAGGTAAGAGAATGAAAATACACCGGAATGCGATTAATAGCGTCGATTTATTCCATTATTAAATTTGTCCAATTTTCATAAAATTTGATGCGATCAAAGAAACTAATTGTAAGTACCAATTATATTTCTTCATATGAATATGAATTCATTTAAGCGAGACGAAAAATTTAATTAATTACTGTCGGGACATCGATCGAAAATGCAAATTTATTCAATCGTGGAAAATAATTTCAAGTGGCGATAATCATCGACCTTTATCTCATCACTTTTCTCTTCAAAGTTCGACAAAGACGCACAAAAAAAACGTGCATTGAAAACGCTGCATCGCGGTTCTACACACTAGGTATATGCTTTTTATGCACACGTCGATAAATTACCGTCCTATTCGATGAGTAGGAGCGAAGGTATAATCGTGATTTCTTCGTACAGTATACCATCTCATAACTCATGTAGATTTCCATTCAATCGATTATTTATTCGTGTATTATTGTTCACAGCTCGGCGCAATATACATAGGACTGTGTCGAATTGATACTCGATACTTTTATTATCTGAGACATTCCAGGAGTTCAAAATAACGAAAATAAAAAAAAGTTTGTCCCCATAATAAAACAAAATAAAAATGTTCATCCTATATGTTTGTCCAGAAAGTCCGTAATCAATTTTCGAGTCGTATTTAATAAAAAAATCGATCGGCATTCGTCAAGCTAAGAGATTTTCGACTGTACAGTATGAAAAGCATATTCGTTCAGTCTGTGAGTTCACCATGATGAATCGATGAACAGTCGAGAGATACACAGAAACTACTATTAATTGCCACTGCTTGGTATTCTCGCGTACGCATCGAATGAAAAAGGTCGATACGCGTGGACCATCGACGAGCGTTTTATGAGCCTCTACAATTGATAAAAACGTGGAAGTGGGGAATGGCTGAAGGGGGGAAAAAGGAGCGAGTGAAATAGAAAAAAGAGAGAAAATCAACGAGGGAATGTACGAGATCAAATACTTTTCGCTTCGTGTCGGGGCGCGTCGATACATCGATAGGTATAAATTCACGAAACGGACCACAGCTCTTCATTACTTTTATTTCGTGCTTTGCTCGTATAAAAAAAAAAAATACGACGGTTTTTATTCATTTTATTGCTCACGTAATTGTTCCAAGCCTCGCCAATATTTGTAGACGATCGATATGGCCGATCGAAGAGATCCATTAATATTTCGATAAGAACAATAACTTCAAATTATTTTGTAAATGTGATTATCACGACAATTAATACAAAATTTTACCAGTCGCCCGAAATTCTCAACCTCCGGAAAATTCGTCGCAACATTAATTTATCTCATAAACATATGAGACGCGATCTGATTATTCTAGCTATACGCATTACCACGAGTAAATAGTCGTGCCAGACAACGGTAATAGTTTAACCAGCCGCGGCAATACATAACAAACCCAGCCTAGTTCGACCTACAAACTTCGGGCTTTCGCCAAAAATGTCCCCCTCCCTCTCTCTCCCTCTCTCTCGCTCTCGCGCGCGTCGTTACAAGAAAATTGCATCTATACTAAATACAAAATTGCATACATACGCGAACGCACACATACGTCTATTTTACATTTGGACCGACCTCCGCATGTCCGGGAATAAATTTACGTTAGCCGCGTACATAGCACAGCTGGAGATCTAAACATCGTGGCTTGGGGACACACAGGGGATTCGGTCAGTGGTAGGACGAGACTCTACGGATAGCGCCCGTTTATATGGGCGAATGGATACCGTTCGTTGGATTTATAAGATCACATTTCTGAAAGTATGATGGTGTCGTATCTGGCCACGTGCCCGTTCGCCAACGCCACCAGAAACTCTCGGTGAAAATATACGGTTAAACACACATACACACGAGCGTATGTATAGAACACCGGTACGGTTTCTAACGGCCCGCGATTTTCCACCGAGAAACGTCCCGGCCGAAATATCCTATACGTACACGTATACCTAGATATCGTCTTCATACATGGGCCGTTCCAGTTCAAATCGATAAATCCATGGTACATCACCCTTTAAGACGATTTTTTTTCTTTTTGTCACTCTTGCTACGACTTTTTGTCAATCTGCAAGAATTCTCAGAAATCGCCAGTCTGAGATAAAAAATGTTAACCTATCGTTATTGAAATTTTTGGGGTTATTTTTTAAATTTCATCTAAACTTTGATTTCTTGTTTTTTTATAAATAAATTATTATAAGATAGGGGCTGGCCGAAAAATTACAAAAAGGACCTGCGTGCATTGAAGAGTTGAAACAACTCTATAAAAAATTAGAAATGAAATCACGGAGAGTGAGGCTTCACGAGCCTGTCCATTTGGGCTGGAAAGCTCCACGTATGTTCATCGTATACAATAAGTAGGTACATATGTGTATGAGAGCCAGTCAATGCCCACGTGATTAATAGGTATCTCAATTCACGCGGGTTCGCGAGTTCTCCATTAAGCTAACTTTACTTTCGTTTCTCTCGGATCTCGACAGACGCGACTTTCGACGCGTTTCGCCTCGACAAAACCGATCGCCTCGCTATATTTCTATGTCCTACTAGCAATTCCATCGTTCTACGAGTCCAAAGCCGTAGTTCGTTGCCAAGAAGTCGTCCATGCCAACCTTTCGTTTTTCGTGCCCTCGTATAAATGTTTGCGTTTATGTACAGTCCGCATTATTTATAAGCGACACTCGTATCTAGACCCGTGTACGAGAAGATCTTTGCAAATTTGCGGTCGTTTATAGACGTCTTTTATTCCTCGAAGGAACCCGAAATGCTGACTTATTTCTTATTAACTCGAATACGGTTAATTTAGGCTTATCGTGATAATAGGTCGTCGATTTTTTGGCTCGTAAACCTTGTCCCTCGTTAATTGTTCAGTAGGTACATGAAAAAACCTTTCCTCAATTATTTTCGCTCGACAACGTTAAAATTGTATTACCTCGTAATAATTCTTTCTATTTCTTTATATTTTTTAGAATTCAAAGAAGCTTTCATGCTCTTCGACAAAGACGAGGATGGAACGATCACGATGGCTGAGCTCGGTGTGGTCATGCGCTCATTGGGTCAGAGACCGTCGGGTAAGTCGTTTTAGTTTTTTTTTTCAATCGTTCGCACCGATATCAACAGCATCAAATCGTATCGCAAATTCGATCGGAGATATCGTAACAAGAGCTCGGAAATAACAGAGGCAACAAAGGGCTCCATATGTGAATTTATATTGGTGGTGGTGGTGGTGGTGGTGGTGGTGGTGGGGGTACGGGAATAATGGCAAAATGCGAAGGTCCATGCTTTCCTGTATATCAATTCTCCGCGCTCTCATCGATCTCTCGCTGATTGTATCGAGATAGAGAAAGAAACGAAGAGAAGTGATATGCGAGTAGTGAACGTTTGCACACAAAACGATGAACGATATATAGAAAGAGAGAGAGAGAGAAGTGGATCTCCCTTTTCGATGAACGCGAAAAACCGCGGAAATGCGCTCGTGTGCCGATCATAACGGTTCGATGAAACTGGGCCAGCCACGAGGCTCTTTCTCTCTTTGTCTCTCTTTATCTCCACCCCAATATGCGTACTCCGTACATGTATATAATATACCGCATATTTCTCTGCACGCGACATATATACATACGAATTCTTTACGACAGCGGTGAGCACTTTTTGTTCCATTTCACCCATGGCCTATGCATCGTACATTTTTTTTCTGCGATCAGAGAAACGAAAATTCGACAAGCACGGATCTTTACCGGTGAATTTTATTTTTGCACAAAAAAGGGTGTTTCTTCACTCTATGCCGATGATTTTTTCGCGACGCTATTCGATGGGAAAAATGGGGTTTTTATTCGTTATTTTCAGTAGTCGCAACATCGGTCGAGGTTGATCCACTTTGAGAACGAAGGGAATGGAAAAATAGAAGAACGAGAGAATGTTTAAATTCCCGAACGTTTTAACATTCATAACGTGGTTATGCACGTTCCTTCGCGATACGCCCATTAGTCAGACTGTAATTCGTTCATTAACGATTCATACTCTGAATTAACTAACGCGAGCACGTTCGTCACGAAGTGTGAAATTAATTTACGTCGTTGTTAAGGAAATCGTGGTAAATACAGTCGAGAGAATTTCATCGTCGCGTTATTGAACGAACGTTGAACGTTTCGAGACGATGGAGAACGATCATGTGTTTTTTAATTACAATGTATAATTAGATTAGCTTTGTTTAAATTTTGTTCTCGATTACGATTATTCACGTTTTATTTTTCGTGCAGTTGTTTATATTTGTTGGTTACTTCGTTCGTCAAGGAGGGTTTTTGATTTTTATTTCATTCCTGTTTTGTTCAGTTCGGTTCCACGAAGAAAATGAATGGAAAATCGTTTATTCCTTCATCATTATTTAAATATACCAACTTCCAATTCCGTATTATTTATTCAATTATATTATTTTTCTTACTGAATTCGTCTCGCGAAAATAAGTCTCATTTTTTTGGTTCCTCTTTCATATTTATTTCCCTTTCATACGCGACCTTACATCGATACATTTTTATTGGACAAACTTAACGTCACCGTTATGCACTCGATGCAGAGACGGAGCTACGAGACATGGTGAACGAGGTCGATCAGGATGGCAACGGCACGATCGAGTTCAACGAGTTTCTACAAATGATGTCGAAAAAAATGAAAGGCGCCGACGGCGAGGACGAGCTGCGTGAAGCTTTCAGGTATATTCGCGTAATGCGATTGCCTCGTTCGACTAATATAATTTTTTTCAATCAGAATAATCGCATAATCTTTATAAATCTATGAAAATTGTTCGATTGCACGTGCATGGAAACGCAGAGTATTCGATAAAAACAACGATGGCCTGATATCGTCGATGGAATTACGACACGTCATGACGAATCTGGGAGAAAAATTGTCGGACGAGGAGGTCGACGACATGATCAAAGAGGCTGATCTGGATGGCGATGGAATGGTCAATTACGAAGGTATTTTTTATTTAAAAAAACAACAACAAGATGTTCAATTTTGTTTACTTCACGAGTCATGAGATATGAAATTGTTAATTTCGTGGTAATAATGGGCGTATGACATATGGGCATAAAATATTATTAATGAATTCGATTATTAAAGTAAATAAATTCATAACGATTTTCTGTGTAACGACTTTTTTCAAAGTTGAGATATAATTTTTTTTATTGTTTTTCAGAATTCGTGACAATTTTGACATCAAAGAATTAGCTTGGGTTAACCGCGGGACAGAAAGTCTACGATACCAAGACACTGGGAGCGAAGACGGTTCGTGTCCTCACGAGAATATTGCGGAAGGGCGAACGCGTTCACGCGCAAGCCTCGAAGCCACCGAATACCAAGTGAGACAAGAGAAGAGAAAAAAAAACAAAAAGTCAACCAGTCAGCTGAGATGGAAGAGAGGAGAAGAAAAAAGCGTCGGTATTGCGAGAATAAGGAAAGCGTTCGTGAGAAAGCGGAGCAGTGACTTCGATCTGGTAACACGTAAGTAAAGGAAGGCACGTACTCGCGTCCTCGTTAAGCCACGAGCGGAAAGAAAACGCAGCCCTTCACCCGTTTAATTTCCAACCCCAGACCCTTCTCTACGTTGGAAGCCGTGATGTTCTCATCCTCGTGAAGCATAAATACGGCTTTATTATTGTTGATACAAAACGCTGTGAGAAACTCTCGAAGCATATATGTATATATATATATATATATATATATATATGTGTATGTGTGTGTCTGTGTGAGTATACGACCAAAACGGCAATGAACGTTGGGGTGAAAGGTGAGAGAAAAAAATCGAAAATGTAGAAAAATTGTTCGTCGTACTCGTCGGTGAACGATAAACAGAGATCGGTAGTTGCCCTGACACGAGAATTCCGATTTAAAAAAACTATATATATATATGTATATATATATATATATATATATATGTATAAAAAATAAATTGAAGAGAGAAAGGGCCACGAATCTGCAACGCTCAATGAAAGCGACGCGACTACAAAAAAACTGACTACGCGAAATTAATTCGACAATTATTTTTCCAATTTGTTTGTATTTATGAAGGTAGTTTGTATCCGAAAAAAGAAAAGAAAAAACAAGGTTGCTCCTGAAACAATCAACTGAGCTTCGTTTAGCGTACCTAATTCATGCGTATGCTATGTCGTTTATAATCACACCAAAGGCAAAAACGTCCCTACGTCATCTCGAGTTAAATGAAAGATTGTTAATAATAAAGAGTACGAGGTGAAAAAAGAAGAAGAACGAAATAAAAAAAAAGTGTTTGAAATTGGATCGATTCCTCGTTAAGCCTCGAGTGGGTCTCATCGTCCATGTAACATTAATGAAGAAAACAAACAAAAAAAACACACACATACATACACGGGAAGAACAGTTTCGGAAACGGTTGTACAGCACACCGCGCACTCCGCTCCAAATTTGTACTCGTCCGTTTCGAAAAAAAACAAAATGAAAAAAAAAGAGAATTCTTTAAATATATGCATATATACTAAAGGCACATTGATTTTTACGCGATAATCGTTAACAATGGACTAGCCGAAAAGTCAAGTTTGTTGCTAGTGAAACGAAGAGAGCCATTCCGTTCAGGAAGTAAGTGTTACGTTTAAATATGTTCTTTTTTTATTAAGAGGAACCAAAAGAAAATGATAAATTAGAAGGCATCTGATGAACGATGTGCAATTTTTGGGTTTTTATTATATCCTTCGAATCTCTTGTCACTCATACTGTGAAGAAGAAAAAAAATGCCCCACATCCTAGCGTCCTCGCACGATAGATATTATCGTTATAAGTTATTAAACCAACCAAAAAAAAGCTAACAAGCCTAGGGTGGGATAGTTCTAACGAGTACGTAGCCGCGCTCGAATTAAACATTATATTCACGTATTAGATAAAGTAATGGAAAAAAAACAAGCAAAACTAATGTATTGTCAGAAGAAAACAAAGGCGTGAAGCACTAATGAATATTGATGTAGTTTACGTAGTATGATCGATGGTATTGTGGTATGTGGCATCGATATTTTCGTGTTTTTGAACAAAAAACAAAAGTAACATGAACGGAAAGCAGCGCCGAACGAAAGAAGAGACCAGGAGTGTTAAAGGGAGAACCGAAAAAAGTCACGCGCGTATAATACATGTACTTTGCGATAATATAAGAGAGAAAAAAATGATCGATTTATATACCTGGATTGCAAGACCATGCAAAGAGAGAAAAACAAAGATTAGAAGACAAGAAACATTGTTGTTATCATCGGTTGCGCCGATGACTCGATGATTCTACATAGAGATAGACAATAATGTGTTACGTTTTTCGTTCTCGAGTGTTGATATAAACATTGGATATTATAGATATATTCGAATACACGAAATTGTATAATGTTGATATTATATATTATAAATATGAAGACAAAAAAAGGTGCTTCAAGTCGTAGACAGAAATGAAAAGAAGGAAAAACATTACGTGCACATTTGCAGGCTTGTCATTCGTGGTTATCGAACACAAGTGGCGGAGATGGGTATACTTTTAGCGATGAATCAAATATTTAAATAGTTCATTTAAAAAAAAAAATCATTTTATCATTTCTTCTATAAGAATTATGGTTCTGATCGTTACAAATTTGACTAATAATTTGTTCCAATCTATCGAAATATCATTTGACAAAAAGCCTACGATTGGTTCATCAAAATAATTTACTTTTTTTACGCTACTGCCCATCTCCGATATCTCTGTTACGTGTATCGTGTATCAATTACTGCTGCGATATAGACGTTTAAAGGTTACGTATCAGTACACACACACATATGCGTTCGAGACGAGGAGGCAGGCGTCTGTGTTAATTAACGAGAAAAAACAATAAAAAAAAGTCTTAACGTAACGACAAAAACAACAAACACAACAATTATAACACTTTGACAATGAAAATATAATGGAAGACAGGAAGACGATCCCTCGGACGTTCGTGGAGAAAGAAATTTAAAAAAAGGAAAATGCGCACATGCCACCCGTGCGAAAACTTTCTCGAGAGGGGGTCGGGAAGAACGTGTGGGTTTGCGACTCGATCGCGATGAGCCAATTCAAATAGTAATGTATAACGTCCCGAAGACAATATCTGAACAGATTAAACTAAATCTTATCCGAAAAGGTTTTGGACCTGGACGGCCTATCTTAAAACGAAACAAAATGAAAAAGATGAAGTCGTAGAGATCGTTCGTTTTCAGAAATGATTTTGTAGAGCAAAATTTCTTAGCCTTTTGTACTTAATTCTTTGACCTTACCAAATTTTTCTATTTAAAAATATTATTATAATGAATTTATATATTTATATGATTTTTATTGGTTGTTCAATATTCACCCAATTTAGAAAAAAAAAATACGACTCGTCTACCGTCCCTCAAATCTTTCTATAAATTATTATGATATATGACTGTTGACTCACGTATATCTCAGTGCACCGAGGATAACGCGTATCTCTGAGATCCGTTAAAATTGGAAAACACATCGCACAACAGAATCTTTCTCGTGTTAAAGGAAAATAAAGGAAGAAGAAAAAAAAACAAAATAATATATATTACATTGAATTTTTCGCTAATATCTTAGAGTTCCGTCTTCGTGTTCACGTTTTTTATTCTTACACTCTTTTTCAAGATAATCTCTACCACGCGAGATTCGTAAGAGTCCGGTGATCTCGAACCTCGTAACGTGCTATGACGTTACGAGACAAAAAAACGGATGAATAAAGATAAATAAAATAAAAGTACACGAAGAAAATCCGAAAACGCGTCTAAGTCGTTCGCCATAATTCTTGTTTCCTTTGTTCAAATTTGTTTTTCTCAAAGTCTCGCGACGAGCATAATCGGTTGATATCTCAAAAATATTGTAACCAGTCGATTCGATCTGCTAATACAATGGCGGTCTAATGAAAGAGAAAAAAATGATAATTTAAAAAAAAATAAAAAAATATTTTTATAGCTCAAAGTTTCACGCACGCCGAACTCAACGGCTCGACACACATTATTATACGTCACACGCATTATTGTAACTCGTGCATAGATTAATTTATTGTATCGTTATTGACGTACAACTTAAGCAAAGGGTCCTAAATATTAACGCAACATTCATTATATTATATGATAAATATGCCAGATATTGTTTTTACTAAGTATCCATTCTATTTAAGAAGATGATGACGACGATGAGTAAAAAAATGGTCTTCCTTTTATTCGACGCGTTCTCTACTATAATTTACGTTGTTAAAGAAAAAAATTATTAAAAAATATCAACGACTGTATAAATTATCGCGCTGTCCGCTCTTTCGTAACGTCCACAACGTTAGGCTCGTCACAAAAATTTTGCGCTACAACGAACCATGCCGCAGTTTCGACAGAACTATGTGACTTCTAGACATAAATATCACGTCGACTGTACATCCATATATTGCGAGAGAAAAAAAGGCGCAGCTTAATAAGAATCGTTTAGTTATGGAAAAACCGTCAAATAAGCAACAACAACAAAAAACATTACAAAAGTGTCCAGCGAACCACGAGTTACTCTTTTCTTTTGTCATCAATCTTGAACCTTGAATGGGCGAAGAGTCGTTGCGTCAAGCAAAAGCAAACAAATTCCTCGTCAACTGTAACTCGCTACGAGAGATTCGAGAACTAAACAACAAAACAACCAAAGAATTTATGAGAGAAATAAAAAAAATAAACAATCTAGCTGATATCAAACGCGTTAAAGTTGCAAAGGTAATCAAATGATATACACACGTACGTATACAGGATTCTGTGTCTGTGTGTAAACAAAACAAAAAACAAAAATGAAAACGAAAAGCTATAGGTATGCAGGACATCCGGATTATCCTAAAGTTAGATGAGCGTAATCATTACTGTTAATAAGTGTAACGTTATGCTGACTAATTGTAAGTGAACGTTTTCGTGCTAAATTGCTGCTGACGTTCGGAGCGACCTTTTGCACTGAGAATAATAATACCTCTAGATTTATCATCCATTAGGCTAAAGGCAAAATGTACGTCTGCGCGTCGTTTAGTGGGATTTAATAATTCGCGAGACCTTGAAAGTTATATTAACCCAAAATCGTGTCAAACAAAAAGAAATAGACGAAGATTCAGAAGAAAAAGAAAGAAACGAAAAAAAAGACTACAAAATTAACGATGAAACCCGTCAAGGATGATCGTCGAATCTGTTTAGGTGTTGAGCGTTTTAATCGAAGTGAGAGAATAAAGTATGCGAAGTACCGAACGTACGTGGAACATATATCGTTATAATTAAACAGAACAAAAGAGCTTGTAAAAATATTTTGATTCGTTAAGTGAGCATTTGTGACATCCGCGAAATTGTAAGCACACGGATGGATTTCAGTATTTCTTTTATTTCCTTTTTTATCTATGCGTTTTGATTCACGAAGCTGATCGTACACGAGTATCAATCGTCGCTAAATGGAAACGAAATATAAAGCGGGTCGACGAAACGAACGAGGCTGAGAGAAGACAGCGTTGATCGAATTTTCAGTGGAAAGAACAGTATATTCCTTCACGCCTCGATTGAAATTTTCTACAGCGAATTATGAGCTGGCCTAAATATTTTTAAAACAAAATCATTGAGAATTTTGGCGAATTAAATGTATCGTGAGAAAAAGTCTTTCATTAATTCATTAAACGAGTTACGAGTACAAGTCGCGTTATGAGAAGCGAGGAGATATACGTATAGCTGCCAGTTCAAAAGCGGTCCCGCAATATATGGTTATTGGAAAAAAAGGAATAGATATACCTATGATTCACTCGGCGTTTAAGCGATAAGATTTTTGCATCGAGATCTTCAGACTTCGTTCAGTTGTTCATGACAAATGTTTTTAAGCGCTTCATTCCCATCCGAATGTATATTCTTAATCATTTTTCGATAATTGATCTTTATTACGAAAAAGAAAATTTGGTTTTCATCTTGAGCACGATAAGCCAAAGTATATATTTCTTTGGATTGCACAAAACTTAGCTGAAGTGTCAGCGAAATTATTACAGTTAAACCATATTGGTATTAAAAGGAAATGTGAATAGATCGATGGAAAGCTGATCGTTTAGAGGCAGAATTCTTCATACATATATCCCCCGGGACGTAATAATGGAAATCACCCAAAGAGAAAGAATATATATATATGTATATATGTATATGTATATGGAGAATATATATATACATGTGTGTATATACATATACATATATATTGTATGTATATTGAACGTATATATAATAAGCGTACTAATAAGGGCAAAAAGCAAGATAACCGAGAGTGATGTCGCATCGAGGGTAATATATATTTATTATTTTCTACCCGAATAAAGTTGTAATAAAAAGTTTCTATAATGAAGCTCTGCGAGACGGGGTTTCGATTACCCCGAATTTATTTTTCTAGAACAAATATTCGACTAATTATTATCATTATTATTACGATTATATTATGTCAATGAGTGCTAGCGCAAATGCAAAAGCAGCAATGAATTAATCCGAGACGGGTAAATTTGGCTGAGCCAAAAATTAATGTTGATAGACATGACAGAACGAACAGAGAAGCTTCCAGCAGACCTCATGTGCATAATAATAATTTTGTTCCTTCGAATTGCGCCGAATTTTTCGCCCACAGCGAACAACCAGAGAGGACGGAGAGAGATTAAGATTTTTTCGAATGAATGGTTAATGAGATGACATTGCCACACGGTTACAGCGACAAGCAAATCTTCAAGAGGTGGAATTTGTATTTTTCCTGAAAAAAAAGGAAACTGTACGAATTACAATCGTGCGATTAAAAAAGTCTGAGTTTTTCTTAGGATCAGTTCGTATGCAATGAAAAGACGGGATGTAATTATGTTTTCGCGCAGGGCATCGTTTGACATCGCGCATTTTGTGTATTCGCCCGGATTCTTATACAAAAGTATTACGCTATTTTCCGAAGCTCGACGAATAAAATCGAAAAAAATGAAATAAAAAATAAAGAAAATATCGTATCGGGTAAAATCGCTTCCTTCACGTATACGTCGTAAGTAGACACGATTCTGAGCTGATAAGCGATACGAGAGTGCCGTATGTGTGGTGTTACATGTATGTAAGTCATGTTATTTGTAATGTCATGTATCGTACGATTTAGAAAGATGATTAAAAAATTAAAAGAGCGAGAGAGAGAGAGAGAGACAGAGCGAAATAATGACGAAGCGATGGAGTGACCTGGTGAAATGTAATACGTGTATCAAGTTATCCTTAAAATACAGCCATTTTATAATGGAACCAGTGACTAATTTGTATTACCACGCTCCTACAAGATATCGTAGATCTCAATATTTTTCATGTTCCTCGAAAGTCAATATTTTCAAGGATTACTTTTTCCTACTATCGAAAAATATTAATCGACTCATTTCACGCTGCGATTTTTCCATTCCGTCTGATGTTTTTTTTTGTGAGCGTAGAACGAAGAAACAAAAACCCTCATTTTGGGTGACTTAGAAAGTGTTTATTAACAGGAAAAATAATACCATCTCCCATATACATGCAATTTCCACGTATATGGTTACAAATTTATCAATGAAGAACAGAGCCTGCAAAGATTTTTGCATTATATGCATTAACGTGCTGAAGAGTGGAATGATTACTACGGTAAAAGAAAAAAAATGCACAATTTATCCCACTACCAAACCGACGAATATTCACATACAACACATTCGTACACGTCACCGAGATATCGTAGAAAATGTTTCTTAAACAGAGGATTTCAAGTTTTTCCCGGTGGAAGTGTGCTTATGTACAGGCCACAATTAGTATGGAAGAGGCACGAGTATATACCGAAGTGTACAAATTTGATTCAAGCTAAGAATAATTATTTTCGACGACAATTAGGCTCTGCAAAATATGTAAAACGGGCATATGTATCGTCGTTATACTTATATTTTTTCTGTATGATTTGTATCGGAAAAATATGCCTACCGGAGGGCGGCGGAAAAAGTAACCATACCATCAAGATCAATGCGATAAAGTCGCAATGATCTTTTGTTATTTTTCTGCTTCTTCTCTTATGAATCTATGATGTTTTTAATCTATATCTATACAGGTGTACTAAAACCTATACATGATGTTGTCGTTGGTTACAAGACGTACATTTTTTTCATAGGTTGCACGACTTTCGAGACCATACAAAGGTTTCCAGTGAGACAGGATAATTGGGACTTTCGGTACGTTAGTAAAATATCTTCAAAAGTTCGAACATATTGTCAACAAAATTCTAAGATTCAATACTTGTTTCTCGACGTTGCGAATTGGGCAACGAAAACACACGTTCGCTAACGCACCAAATTAAAGATCGTCGATACCAAAGATGACAATTGATCAATTTTTGCACATTATTCCAAAAGTTTATTGAATTTTGTGATCAATTTCCTTATTACCTCGGCAACTGAGAACCATTTATACTTTCAATAAATGTAAGATTGATAAGCAAGCAAAAACGAACAATTTTCGTCAAATACAAAATGAAATGCACCAAGGTATTTTAAATACCATTTTTCTCGAGATTGGTGGAATGAAAAACTGGTTTTTTGTACAGCCTTGATATTATTTACGAATTTGCTTGTATCAACATGGCAAATTACAGAATTCTTTAAAAGCATTTCACAATTACACTTTTGATTAAAAAAACTAGTAATTTGCACCGAGGAAAAAAAGTCAATTACAAAGAATCAAACGTCCTTATGGCCTATATTATTCAAAGGAGCATAATGGTTCGGTCCCAGCGTTTATTCGATTCGAACGAACGAAAAATACGATGATCGACATTTCTGAGTATCACGATTGTGGAAAAACGAGTTCGGAAGTTTCTCGAACCCCATGACGCGCACAATGGGGCAAATTTCGCATAGAATGGTACTTAGCGAAAACCCTCAGAGTTAATGGGGGAAAAAATAGTCTCGCGTGCGTATCTCAGGCACCATTGTCTCTGTAAATTTATTAATCCTCACATTGTGAAGATTCGATCGGTATTCTCACGCAGTTTACAATTCGTCTTTGAGCAGCGTGTACCGGTTTTTACTGGGTGCGAGTTTTTTGAACGTCGACTCTGGTGGCGATGTCGGCGATTTACTTACACCGTCGATCTGTAGATGGTCGTTTTTGTCGGGATCGGGGCCGTAATGGAACTCGCGATGAAGCTTACCAGAGTATAAATCCAATAGGAATTGTTTGAGCTTCCCATCAAAAATGTCTTTAAATCTCGGGAAGAGATACATGTGCCGGAAACTATCGATCGCGATTAGTGGCAAATCAGACGCGCTTTTGTCCAAATGATGTAGAGGATGCGCGAACTTGATACCATCTGCCGTGATGAAATTGATGTTTTCTGAAAAATAAATAAATGAATAATAATCTCTTAAATCAAGTACAAATTCAAGAGAGCTTAAGGCGGCACTTACGTTTTTCATCCAGTAACTCTTTGTTGATGATATCCTTATAAGCTTTGACGCTTTCAACGTCCTCGGGTGCATGGAATAAGATCAGGAATGGCAAACCTTCCTCGGTCAACTCTTCGGCATTCTCGAACGTTATTACACGAACAAGGGGTACACATTTTTCATGCGCCCAAATATTAAATTCATCGTAGCTGGTTAAGCTTCCCTTGTACGTCTCGTCGTTGTCATTCGAAAGTGCTTTGTCCGATCTAAATACAACGATTGGCTGGCCTGGTGGATGCATTGCCGAACTAGCATCCCTGTTACAGAAGAATACACCATATTGACACAATCACCGACAACATTCCGAGGCAATGAGGGAACGGGTTAACGTTGAGGCGGAACGCGAACAATTGTTTTCCAATAGAGTTTCCGTGCGAGAGCAGTTTCAACTCTGCTAACTCACTTTGTTTACTTACAGCAATTTAATATACTGTCCAATATGACAGTTTGCCTCAGTGCATGTCCTTGTTAAAACGAAATCAATATTGTTACAGACTTTAGTCCAAAACATAAGAATAGGTTGATTCGAATAATAAATATTAATATTGCGTAAGTTTAGCCAGTAATTGAGAACTGCTAATTATATGAGCTGCAGGGAGGAGTTGGACATGGCTATGTTCTATAGGCAAGTCGGAAGAACCATCAACGAAAGAGTATAACAAAGAGTTTTTTAAATCACCCAAATGTAGGTGTATTTTTAGTCCGCTGTTATCTAATAATACATATTACAATGCAAATTTTAAACGTTCGAGTATTGAGATAGCTTACCCAAATCCAACTTGGAATTGACAGTCGTCCTTGAGATTTGAAGCAACACGTCGGAACATATCGTATTCCGGGACATCTTTTCTATCGAAATAACCAATAATCATGCGCTTCTTATCATCGAGCTCGGTCAATTCATTCAGATGGTAAAACTCTTTTATGGGATCGGCCAATTGCTTTTTCACAAAGTCAACGAATGCCTCCATCGAACGCTGCCCTCTGTATTCTCTCTTTAACGGTTGACCGTTTCGTATGATCTTGAGCGTTGGGTACTTCGTTATGTGAAATCTGCCTGCCACGGTGGCTATGAAATTCAATGTACTCGTTAGAAGTTGTACTATCGTCGACGTAGAAATCTGTGATGTTCAATCTTAATAAAATACGAAATATTCACAACGGTCATAAATTGCCATGCTTATTTTCTCTGCAACTGTTCTGAATTTTTTAGGCCAAAAGCAAGTCCGTTTATTTATGGTTAATTTACTGTGAAAACCTGAATCTCTTTTTGTTGAAATATTTATGTTCGAGGAAAGAACATCCTTACATTGAGCGTTGCAATCCACTTTCCCCATTACCACTCTGTTGGGCTCATTCTCAAACAATTTTGTTACTGCGTCTGCTGCATCATCAAAAATGGGAGCTAACATAGTACTAAATTTGCACCATTCTGCGTAGAAGTTGATAAATACTAATTCATTCGAGGCTGAAAGAAGAAGCGACGCAAAGAAATTGATTAATACGATTGAGAATTTAATTATAACTGCAAAATTAGGAATGGATGGTACACCATTATTATATCTTCGTGTCTTCCAGATGATAATTTACCTAATGTCATATCAATATTCTGTTGAGTGAGCGGCACTGCACCGCCATCGACATAACTGTGCGTTATGAAAATCTGTAATAAAACATATATTAAAAGTCTCAATGTATGTTACACACGGTGTAGAATGATCAGATATATATTGGATACGTATAACCAAAATACTTTTGCTACCACCTGAGCAAATGTTTACTTTACAGTATGAAGGAAAAAGGAACGTTATCAGAATGGAAGCACTAGTACAATATGATTCCATTAACCCACGGTTGCAAAAAATTCATTGCAAATTGATTTCGTTTATATTAACCATCGACCATTCGGTAAGGAGATATGTGGAAAAACACGTTGCGATTCGTTTTCCTTAATAATATATCTCAATAACAGGTTAATCGTGTGTGACTTGTACTTAATTAATTTTTGTATTTTTTGATAATCATGGTTAAATAAGCTTGTAAACGTTATGCAAAATAAACTCTCATTGCAGATATATAATGAAATACGGAAATATATTCTGACAACTGCCGGTTAGAAGTTTCAATACGGAAACATGGAAAATAGGAATTTGAGGTTATATTCATGAAATGCCCATAGGTTATAACGGTTATTTAAGGAATTTCTCGGGAGGGAGCGAAAGTTTTCGGGTGATGAGGTACGTGGACTAGAAATAGAATATTGGTCAAGCAACACGAGGAAATACGTGTCGCGAGGAACAAATGACATCTGGATGTTACGGCAAATGCATGGACATAGGATTTAAAAGAATCAACATCATTTAAAAAAATCTGCTCACCAGAATATAAGCAAAGATCGTACATCTCGGGTGTAATATATCACAGAAACACAACATCTTGTGATCATTAATTAATCACACGCGAAGTATTGGAACAAACATCAGCAAGCAGGCAACGGTGCGTCGACTGTCGTGAAACTAGTGGATTAGTAGAAAACGAATGAATTTGTCAAGGTTGTGACGATTTTGATAAGTCGAACTAGCGAACGTTGGCCGAATGCGATTCGATGGAAGGCCGTATCGGTGAACCAATAATAGGCTCTTGTAGATGAAACCATAAAAGAAAGGATACTAAAGAGATACGGCCTGCATGAAAGTATTTAATGGCCAGTTTCTTCACCTCTGGATAAATTTATCCGAAAGATATCCCCCAAGGAATATACAAAATATCTTTCGGATAAAGTTATCCCGAACTTATCCAGAGGTGAAGAAACTGGCCATAAACCTGCGCGAAGAAGTCTCGTTGCGATTTATCAATTGTGAATGTTAAGCGATTCTGCGATATATCAAATGTTGAAACGTTCATTACACTAATACTGCAACCGGAAATTAATAAAAATCATTTCGATCGTCTCGTAGTGATGTTTAATTTCCGGTCTGTCGGAAGGATTCTTAATAATTTTTTTCGAAGGTACATAAAAACGAAAACCAATAGAAATTCGAATTCTTTTTTAAGAGCATAAAGGTGATTATATATTCCGACAAGTAGAAAGGAAAAACTAAAAGTCGATGAGAAAGCATAGCAGAGTAAGTGACGGAAGTGACGTTGTAGGTCGTCGATTCCTAGCAATATCTTCTGTTGGTACGGTCGTATTCAGTAAGTTACCGACAACGCGTGTCGGCAATTGTATTAACGATGATTCCCACGCCTCTCGCAATGTGGCGCTGGTTGAACGCTAGTTGAACGCTAGTCGGTTCTGCCGCGCATATAAACATAGATATACTTACTCTTAAGAAATAATCAGCCTCTGATAAACCTTTAATTATATATATACGATATTTTAATATAACGAAAAGAGTTAATTAGATAACCGAATCGGAAGTATCGTTATCCCCCTACATTCGAATTCTCCACTGCTCTATGCAACATACAGTTGCTTTCATATCAATGGGTGCATGGAAGCAATGCAGTGGCTTGTGGGAAGTGGCAAGAAACGAAAAGGTATAATAAAATAATCATTCAGCAGTAATCTCCGTGTAAAGGCAAATTATTGCGAACACAAAACGAAACAATGTCCATTGAACCCGACCGCAACATTACTCCGCTTAAAAATGAAGTTTCGCGCGCGCGCTACCTATTTTCTTGGCGATCCCACTTTTCTTTCGCGTTAGATCTTTTCTATTCATCATTTGAGTCGATGCTATAGATATATATAGCTTGCTCTCAGGTACCATCCAATTCAGTTCGGAACACACTGTCATCCTCGGGCGAAGATATTAATCCCCCCTTTCAACTCTCCGTGGCACACAGGGTTGCCCACGGTCGAACGATGAAACGAACAATAATTTACGACCGACGACCGCCGTCGTCTCGACGTATTCACAGAAGATTTCGCTTGTAATCGGTGGATTAGCCGGTAATTTACAGCAAAATCCAATTTCCCGATGTTTATTTTCCGCATATTCCACCATTTTTCTTCTTTCCTCTATTTCGTTGGACTGCGCGTTGCCCGCGGTACGAAAAGCGTGGAAGACTCGCTTTTTTCTCTCGCCATCGGAATTGTACAGTCGCGAATACGTTTCGGCGTTACCCGTCGCATTTTATATTTTTCACTCAAATGAGAAAAAAAACCTAATCTGTTTTTTTTTCTCAATTTTCTCAATTCATGATTATTGACTGTACAAGGTCGCATTTTCGCGCGAACCCATAACGATTATCCCTAATATTCGTTATTTCCAAGTTGTTTTTAATTATCTGACATATAAAAATGATATACTTAAATAGAAGAATATTAACGGAAGAACATCATTAGATGCGATCCGACACATACACGCCCCGCGAGTCAACATAATTTTCCATGAACAGCATTGTCAGACAGCGTGGTCGAACGACCGCACGACCATATTTCGTCGGTCAGGAAACCTCTGCTCTCGTGCTATACGTACACACACATATACATGCATATATAACTTCAGCCTAGCCACGTCGGCGTTTTTAAAGACTCGCCACAGGGGGTGAACTTTGACCGTGCCGATGTCAGTCCGTGATCCGAATTACCCCAAATCTAGCTCTCGGTCGATTTTCCGAACAGATTTTTCAGACATTCTCAAAGTAAAGAAAGTCGATCGCCACTGACGAAAAACGACCAATTAACTGCAGTCGGAGGAATAAGTGTTGCGCTTCTCATAAATTTAATAATCGGCTTGCGTTAGATAGTCTCGCGTATTTTCTTCTGTATTACCGACTCATAGTTCTTTAATGGCTGACGTACTACAATCCAAGATTCATGAAAAAATCTTCGTAAATACAAAAAATGAAACAAAAAAAGAATCTTTCTCGAGATATATCCGTATAGGAATTAACGGAATTTTCGTGATCTTCATTCGTCACGGGTAAACTTCTCGCACGACGCAGGGGGTCGCGGCGTTGTTTTCTCGATTTTTCGGTTTCCCTACGCTGAACGGTAAACGCGCGAGCGAGAACTGTGAGAGGTTGGCCACTTCGAAAAAATTACGACTCTTTTGTTCGGTGGGGAAGTAGTCGGAGGAGGAGGGCTTTGAGATGACCTGTTCACCGCCACACGATGCATATAGGAAAATGTTGACATAAATATCGTTTATATGTGCCTCTATGAAGATCCCACCGACCTGTTGCAGGGATCGACTCTGCCAGCCTGAATTGCTCTCCCCTTTCTCCCTTTCTCTATGACTCTCTCGCTCTCTCTCTCTCTCTCTCTCTCTCTTACTCTATCTATATATATACGTATGAACATTAAACTCGTGGCGGTCCTTTTCAAACTCAGCTCGCCAGTATATATAATAAGATAAATCATTGAGTTCCACCGTAAAATCGGCAATAAACAGGGCATGCGAGTTCAAAGCTTTTTTTTGTCTCCACTAGTATACACGTATATGTCCTGCATAATCCTAGATCCGTCCTCGACAGCAGAGTTTGTGGATTTACTTTTAGGAATGCCTCGTGACACTTAGAACCTAAAATGTTCAATTTTTGGATTTTAAGCCGAGCGAAGATTTGTTTGAAACTTAAATTATTTAAAAAGTTCAACGGAAGAAAGAGCGAAGATTCTCTTCCATTTTCAAAGAGTTTTTCTTACGTTGAAAATTCTATTACTCGTAGAAGACAAAAATTCCCCTCTCTTGAATTTTTATTCAAGAGAGATGGGCACACTGTTTTAGGGTGAATCATGAAACTCTATTAAAACTGCATTCGAATAAAAAGAAAAGGAATAGAGACACGCCTCGAGCTTTACGACCAACAATAAGAGATAATTTAAAATCCTCGCTTCCGTTAATTTAACGTCTCTGCTACCTTACTCTTTTTTTTACAGACTCCCACGAGTTCCGCAATATGATTAGCGATTAATGCTTTCGAGAAGCCGACCTAATGATTTATGATGGCGATGCATTTTATGCAAAAGACGTGAGCTCGGGCGCGACTGTGTGCGTGTCCGTGTAGGTTACATATACAGTCAGAAATTTCGAATAGCAGAAATGGCCACGGAATTGAGAGCACAAACTGCGGTAGTAGCCAGCATCGGCAACGGTAACGCGATTCGTTGGACCGATTCTGTCGGACACTTGTTTTCGAGAGCGAGGAAAATTCGGGACGTTCGTTTGACACAGGACCGATATATATATATATATAGTAAGAGAAAAAGAATGAGTGTGGGTGTGTGTATGTGTCTGCGTGCATATGCTGCGCGTTTTCGTGTGCCGTCGTCTCTGTGTGTGTGAGAGAGAGAAAAAGGTAGAGGGGGTAACTTCGCGCGACTCGCCGCTGCTGTTAGCTGCTGTTTGGGAGTCAAGTTGAACAAACGAGGCCGGTGTTGAAAGATAAAACCACACAATGCACTACGGGGGCTTCCCCTTCGTCGTCGGCATCGCGGTACGCTGTGAACATAGCCGACTCTCGTGGAGACCTTCCGAGAAATCCACACGATTTTCCATCTCGCTTTTTCACCCCCAGGCCTCGTCAAGCCCGCTCCCCCCCCCCCCCCCCCCCCGTAGCCAGTGTCCGGTCAATCGTGTTGTTCTCCGTACGACCAAACACAACAAAAAAACGTTCTTTCGTTTCAATTTTTAAAAGTGGTGAAACACCAATACTCGTCGTATGCCCGAATCAAAATTTATCCGAGCATCCCAAAGTCTTTTATTCTCGTTGTTTATTCCTTATTTTCTACGTATGCATACCAATCGGATTTTTTTGCCTAGCTTTGAGAGAATCTCGAGTTGATTTTATTTATTCAAACGGACGTGGAAAGGGCGCTCCTCGGAGTGCCATACAAAATTGGAATGATCTCGCGAGCCAGTGGATACCTACGTCGGTAGGCCGAGATTCGTTAGTTTAATATCAAAAAGGCTTTACGACTCTACCTGGAAGAGCGTCCTGTGGTTTCCTATGCATATACACATTTCATGTCCTTGAATGTGTGTGCGTGCGTGCGATATACGCAACTAAGATATATCGAGTAAGAGCATCACGCAGCATCCGTATGGACGCGAGCGGTCCGGTTCTGGAAGAAGCAATTACCCATTTTTTAATTTCCCTTCGAGCGAGGAGTTGACGTGGGACGGAGGCGAGTCGAGCGACCGCGAACAGGACTGTTTGATCAGTCCGACCTTGTGTGGTCGTTCGAGAGGTGAGCGCCAGCTTCCCAAAGAACGTTCTCTAGCGCACACGATGAAGAACAAAAAAAAGATATATATTATATATATATATTTATGGATGTGGAAACCACGAGAGAGTGCCAGAGCAAAAAACGATGAACGTATCGTGCCTAGGTCCTGGGGTCGTTTCTTCTTCCTGGAGTCTGACACACAAATCATATCATAGGCGGCGTCTTTCTCTACGACGACGTGCTTCGGTTCAACTTACATACATACATATATGTGTGTGCGTGTGCGTGGCTAGGCTTTTTTGTGCCCTTCAATTTGTACAAACGGAAAGAAAATATTTCTTTACGATTTTTAGCATTTTTACAAACGAATAATCCATGCAAGGACTTCCATCGATATATTTATTGTCAGTAATGACGAATGGACTGCAATAAATCCTTTTTTTTTTTTTAATTTCATAATCTCCATAAAAATTCCCTGACAATAAGATTTTCTTCAAGTTGACGAAGGGTTAACTAAAACACCAAGGGTCGAAGCGAACCAATCGGTCTTTTGACACGGTATAGTTGCTTTGAGAAACTCTAGCGAGCGAGCGAAGAGTATTCGGTGTATATGTGTGCAGTGTACACCAAAAGCGGTATATATATATATATATATATATATATATATATACGATCGTCGACAGCACAGGATTAAGAAGTCAGACGTCTCATTCGTCTTGGACGTTGGATTTGCGGGTCATTCTTCCGACTGAATAATTTTTCGTTTGGGCGCGACAGAGGTAACCAGCATGGCGATAATCCGTTAGTCAATCCACGCGGAATGAAAGAAACTGGAAGGAACAGCTTCTATAACTTTTGCCTCTACAGTTGACTTCTCGGAGAAATATATTCTATAGAGAGACCACACTCGAGAAACAAGGCGCCTATACTCTTGTACACTAATCCTTGCTATTGTACAGGTACCTACTACGAGAAAAATTGACTTTTGTTAATAGCGGACAGCCTACAGCTGCTTTCTACGATTTCAGCGATTTTTAATATTTTTGCTTCAAAGTTAGTCACTTTTTCTCCCAGTACGAACAACCTTGCGTATATATATATATATATATATGTATATATTCATATTAATAGGTTTGGTTTGATTTAAATATAATGTGGAATTAAGGATTTAAATCGAACGAGGTCGTTACTTTTCGATAATGACGAAAATTACGACCGATTTAATGTTTTCGGACGTTTAAATTGAAAATTATGCGTCGAACGCTGTTCGTAACTTAACTGGAAATAATCCGAGGGATTCTCTAGTGTTCGAAATTTGTAGCTTGAATATCATTACGAGTCCAAACGAGTCGAATTTTGACAAAATTTTCGCAAGAAACGAAAACAAAACAGAAACGAAGATACGTTGAATTGTTCTCGAACAAAAAGTGGATGTGACATGTACGATGGGTGAAGACGCTGCTGTGAGTCCCTCACGGATTATAATTGATTCAGAAAAGCATCCGGATTAACCCGTTCTTGGTGACAAGTTTGGGACGCTAATACGCCAACAAGACTGTCACCCTACCTTATCGTCGCGCTCGGCTTAATTGGCTTACCTGCCGCCATTGTTTTCGCCCCCATACCGAGCGCGACCCAACTTCCGGAAACCTCACGGGATTTCACTCGTAATACTCCTTCCAGTCGTCACAATATTTGGCGCAGGCCCTCTGGAAATCTTGGATAATGCGAAAAATCGTATGAAGATTATCCGCTCGCTGTATACAACATAATACCAGATTTATCGTAACGGTGTCAATAGATTTGTAAATTTTGCACGATCGGTCAAATTCAAGGAATTCATAGCTCACCGCTTCATCGTACACGATTGTCGATATTTTCAGCCAAAATGTAATTCGATGAATCAAATTTATCGCAAATAAACACAAATACTCGATTTATTTGAAAATTTGTTCACGAGGCGATATAAATTTGAGCGCGTACTTTCAAAGAAGGTCAAAGCATAAACGGCGTTACGACGCGTACGTCGTTAATCGTCGGCATCACGAGTGTCCCTTTTCGTAGGCTCGGGGCACAAAAGTCGGGAGTTGCGTAATGGACCCACGTCACAATAAAGACGGCGCGGCACTTTGATTTCGGAGCTTTTCTCACGGCTCCCACGCGCCCATAGCACTTCTACGAGCGGAACTCCCTCCGCCCGACACCTTTTTCTTTTTTTTTTTCTTTAGATGTACCTATATTATGTATCTCTCCCCACGGTCCTAAAAAAGCGCGATGCAACAGGTCGCACTGTGACGAGGCCGCCGCCTCATGGTGCTCTTTCGTATTCACTTTCCGATTTTTTTCCCTTTATTACCTTTACTAACGGTCCAAGCTCCGACGTACCACAAGAAGATGACTTCTTTTTTTTTTCATCTTGCACCGAACCCGCAATTTTACGACGGTAGGAAAGAGATGGATGGACAGAAATTAATTTAAATTCCGTTTGGCTACAATTCAGTTTTTGCAATTGCCATTAAGAAAAATTATTTATAAAAGAAAATCAATTTGGCTCGGAGGTAGGTACATATACTCGAATGAAACGAATCCTAATGTATATCGATCTGAGATCATCGAAGATTCGAAAAACATTCGAACGAAGAACAATGAAGACGATGAACATCTATTCACATCCGTGATAAATCGATTTTCCACCAAAGATTAAATTCCACCATCGCACTAAACGTTTCATTTTCCCGTTCATTGTTCGCAATTACCATGCCACGATGCGTGTCCTATTGTTTATAAACGATGGGTAATAAATGAACGTGAATCTCGAGAGAATACGAGATTTTTTTTTTCGTGCAGTTATGCATACACGTGCCTCTCGCAGTGGCTCGAACCATCAGGACTATCCCCTTCCTTCGCTCGGTCTCCACCGATTCCCCCCGGAAGCATGATTAATGAAGCAGCTCGCTGGGTCGCCGAAGAATCCCGTGCGTTTGTTTAAGACCGCCATTGGGGCATCGTGAACTTCTTGCTACGAATGATGCGAGGAAAAAAAACAGATTACCCCTACCCAGCATGATAGATCGTTATCAGTATCGATCACACGTTGCAAAATCCTTGAACGGAAAAAAGATAATCCGATACGTATACGAATCTTCGATCAATTTTAATCGATCGCTCGAACAGCGAAAATTTTTACGAAAAACTTACTTTGAATTTGTTTTCATTGATTGTAACCACCTATAGTGTAAAATTGATTGAACATCTGTAAGCAAATGGCCAAGACTGAAATCAATTTCATCAACTTAAAAACAACAATAATAAATCCATATCTCTAGGTCAACATTTATCTCGTGATATCGTTGACTCGACAGGTAAATATACGTACCTGTCATAAGTACTTCCATCCACATGAACGACACCACTTAATGTCCGCCGATGCCTCTGTGGCCCTGTGCGTGTAATCTCTTGTTTACACCTTCCTGTAATCCTAACCCGATTAGCACGACTAGCGACAGAAAACCAATACCGTCTTGTTGTTCGAGAGCATCGTGGCAACGCTCCCGTTGATCCTTCGTCACATCCGACCTTATACTTATGCCCTCGCTATTTTATCCTCATACCCTACCACCCTTCGAGCCCTAAAATGCAGCAGCTAATCTTCCTCATTTTTTTTCTCATTCTTCTTTCATACGAAGCTGTTCAAGCTCGATCGAGTGAGGAATGAGCCACCACCCGGGCCAAGTTACGTCTTTTTACGTAAACACGAATGCGTGGGCTTGTGACGGTGCAATCCTTAGATATAGCGTGTGAAAACTGCGAGGAGCTCGTTCCATTAGCCACGAATGGTGGTCTCATTGTCCCGTACTATTGTCGAAGAGCTTTGGCTCGTCTCGTTTGGGCTCTTTCGTCCCTCTACGATGTTCCTTTTTCCGTCGTGTTTCTCAGTGCTTTTTTCTTTTTTTTTTTTCATGGTCTCGTTCCTTCATTCCGCTATTAAGTGCCCCTGTTTCTCGAATATAAAGAAACGATCGTAGGAGGAAAAAAATCAACTTTTACTCGTAAGTTACGCTGACGTTAGTGCATGGAAAATTGGGCAGCTCGATGTGTATGTAATCTAAAAAATCTGGGGAAAGGTATATTGGATATTCGTGCGAGGAAAGATCAGCTCCACCTGATCCTGCATCAGGTTTCTATTGTAACGGCATTCACCACGGAACATTCACCGAGTGCTTGCCCTCTCCCTTCCTTTTTCTCTTTCTCTGCATTTAGACGCGCAGGTGGCGAATTTTCTCAACTTGCCGTATACGTGGCCCAAGTAGAAACCCCCGAGGTCTCTCGTCCTGCAGGTCGTCCGTGAAACTCGTAAAGTAACGCAGAGCGTTCCTCGATCCCAGCTAAGGAACACACACCGTCTCTCTCGCTCAGCTTCACTACCTAACCCCTCAAATGTTTTGCCGCCACGACGATTTCCAAAAAACTATAAAACTCTCTGAGTTATACGATTGTTGACGTACGAAACGATTACAGCAGAGTTTCTTTGATTTTACGTATATTCGAGACTTCTTCCGCGCCTTAGACGAAGTTTCTTTTTTTTCGGGGAACGCGCGTTTCATTTTAACAGAAACTATAATCGATATTTGATATTTACGACGTAGACAGCGAAAATCTGTTGATCGCGGGACAATATTATACAGTTCTCGAATCCTCTTTCACTGTAATGTTTTACTTCATTATTTTATTCGAACATATACCAATATTTTTATTTTTTATTCTCTCTTACATTCTAAATTAATAAAGTCAATTTCGGGATTGATTTATACAACGATAGTAATCGAATTATAGAATATATTTATATATATATATATATGCGAATGGGATATTAGAAGGTGTACCTGTTGCCGTTGAATATTATCTCGTAAATACCGTGACACGACACGTGTGAATACGATCGAACCCGGAACAAGCGCGAAAAGATTTCTCGTTCGTCGATTCGTGGTAAAACATCACTCTCGATACAATGAAACATCGCGCAAAGAAAGATACGGCGATGAAGGGAACTGACCTGCCTCTTAGATTTGCATCGCTTCAGCGGCTTTGAATACGTCTTTGAAAAAAAAACGCGTGGCACGCACTATACCGGTAAAAATACGTATATCTATATACACATCGATATAACCCTCCGGTATATCAGGACCGAATGTATGTATATACGTGTATATGGGAACGGAGAAGGAGTGAGTGACTAAAGGCAAACGAGCGATCGTGGCCAGAGGCATTTTGCTGATCGCTCGCGGTCCATACCAGACCAGAAAGATCCTTTAGCACCCCCGCGTGCGTCCGCCCCACTCACCGATTAGTCACACCCTGGCCTATTGCACCCGGTCACCAGAGGTCCATTTTCATCCATCGTTTCTTTGTCCCGGCAAGAAATTCACCGTTTTAAGAGAACAACCGGACAGGATCATTTGTATCTTGGCAGGATCCTTTGTTTCTCGCAACGCGACGATGCGAGGACACACCGCAAAGGACTGTGGGGAATCAGTGAAGCAACTCCGAGGGATCTTTCAAAACTCGAAAGATTTTGCGTAGGATAAGCTCCTGTGCCCCCCTGAAGATTTTCCCTTCGAGAAAGTCAACTTCGAGTAGTTTTGGTTAGTAGCGAGCGTGTGCATGCCCTTTGCCGCGATCGGGTGCGACCAAAGAAAAATACTTTTGGCAAATCGAATTTTTAACAAGGACGAACCGTCGATCCCGAGTTCTGAAAATGTATCGATCTTTCGTTTCTCGACATTTCCCGGGGCTGGCTGCTGTTAAACGATATTTCCAATATCGAGGAATAAACTTTCGAAAGAATAATGATCGAGACAATACTTATTGCGATGTAGTAAAAACTATAGAGAAAACTAGAAAAAACATGGACTTGTCGTTTTTATTTTTCGTCAACGTAGATATACCTACACCTACCGTACGTGTAATAAAGTCCTTCGGCGTTACAGTCCATTCCGTTCTCTTCCACGTTGGAGCACTTGACGGAACAGGACGGGAGATCCGATGATTAATGACAAATTTCTAACGGAGACGAGTACAATGTGCATACAGGATAAAAGGCTAGCGTTCATGGAGTACGATTGTACGTAGCCAATATATGCGAGTACAGAAGAACGAGGCTGTTCGACTATGAGCCAGGCGTGGGAGTAGTGTTTACCGGTGGAGCAATTTGCCCCTCGCGGAGTCGCTAAGCGGCTTATTAGCGGACAATGGCATTCGGATTCCTCGAGAGACCGTGAGGACACAGTGGCATCGAAGGAAAGACCGAAGGCTTGTAGGGCGATAGGCTAGGGCCGAATTCAACCACGTTTTCACTCCTTTTCTTGGCATAAGCATGGAACAGAACACGCTCTGTTTCGCAAGATTTACAACACTCTCCGGCTACGACAGTTGTGCCGGCGTGTTGCGAGCGACGTGTTCGTCGTTGTCCCAGGCTGTCCTACGAGCGGGGTGCAGTCCCTCGGTTCATCTCAGGCATGTGTCTTCCAACGACTTCTGGGGTCCGGGGGGTTGCGTTCGCCCCGTGGAGACACCATCGAAATCCTCATTGCCGGGAGAACGATGGAAAGACAGAGAGAGACAGCCAGTGTTTCCTGGGGCTTGACAACGGGAGGAGCTCTCGCGTGCTAGTTCGGTCGCATGGACACCGCAGGAAACGTTCTAGGATATATACAGGCAGCGTGTTTGTTCAATGAATTGGACAAACAAGGCGAGGTACTGACATATCCCCACCCCCTAGAGACTGGTAGAGGTTCGATCGTGCTGCCACCGAATGTTTTCATAAGTGGATTTAGAATGCACGCCGGAGAGATGCGACGGATGATCGATGAATGTTTCGCCTTGTACGATCCGCTGGTTACAGAAGCGAAGGCACTGTCACCACGGATTGACCGGGAGATAATGCGGAAGGGCGCGTTCGCGAGGGACACTGACCGGAAGCTCGTTCTACAGCAAAGTAGGAGTGAAAAAATGTCGAAAATTTTGATAAAGAGATTGGACGAAGATACGTTAATCGTGCAACGTTTTAGCTGTTTACCACGTGCGTTCAAGGAGATAACGAGGCATCCCGGATTGAGAGGGTGCAAGGGCTTTACGCTGGCCCAGCTCTCTGGCTCATAAAGATAAAAGTTTTCGATGATAGACAGCGGCAGAAAAATCCTTTGAAAATGTTTGTGATGTAAATCTTTTTTTTCCCTCGAAAATCGAAGAAAAGATGAACGTCATTGACTTCGTAAGTCTTTGACTGGTGCTGGCGAGAATGACCGGTCAATCAAGCATCGGTATTAGTCGAGTAATCTGTAGCGATGCGCATCGAAGAACATAAAAGCGTTCGAGTTTCTTGCAGAGAACACTGTTCTTCACATAGTCCGAGAAATTCTCACACGGTCCAGCCACCTGTATATTCTCTTTTGCGCATACCGCTGGAGTTGTAACACTTGCAAGCCCGAAGCAGAGCCAAATCGATGAGGAAAGTGTGGGAGCTTTCAGGTCGACTCGCAATATAACGTATAATAGCGCGCACCACCCGGTCTTGGTCGTAGATCGGTAGCGCAAAAGTGTCGTCACCTTAAACGCGTCAATGATGATTTTACAGCAGCCATAAACCGTCCACTTTGTAACGAAAGACCGGCGAACAGCAGTAGGCCCCTTGGTGTAGTGTTGCTCCAATGTTCGTGTTATATATATATATATATATATATACATATTGTTCATTCTTTCTTTCTATCTCATCCTCGTCCTTTGTGAATTCGACTGGTCCAGCGCTCGTTTCTCGTGAATTTATGACGTTCGTCCTGTGTACACACTGTCTTCTGACCTGGAAAACTGATTCGTTATCACGACGTCCTTCCTGATCCGGTGGGTCTGGCGTGTTCCTGACACGAGACTCTTGCGCCACGCTTTAATTTGTCTTATATGTATAGAAATGTATTTATATTTATGAAAATATAATATTTATTCGTATTTATTATAGGTATATACTTATAAATATTATAAATATAGAAAGTTTTTGAATCTTCCAACTCTGAGATAAAGGGTCCTAAATTGAATCAAGTTCAAAAAGCGTACTATACCAGTCGTATTGAATTATTATATTGTCAGAATGGCAAATAAGAATTGCAGAAAATAAGAAACCACATCCCATCCGTTAGAGTCGCCAAGGAATGGAAGAAAAAATTAAATATAAAAGTCACCCCTCGATATAAGTGCGAGCCATCGTTGATCATGCGTCGAGTACGGTTCAACGAGGTCAGGTGTATAAAGTATGCACAAACGATGAGCGCGGAACGGTCATGGTGGAAAAAAGGAGGAAACGTAGGAAAAAAAGCAGCGTGCACACGTTTCTTATTCCCGTTTATTAGCGTGGAGGAGACAACGAGCCACGCACGCATTAATCGTTACCGCAAAGTATAGCCGGCGTTCCGGTATATGTAATTACAAGGGGAAGTTGCAGTGTACGTATAACTACGTACGACCACACGTATATATAAGAATAGCGCCCTATACGCTCGTGCGAAAAGCCCTTTCCCTTCTCTGTCTCTGTCTCTCTCTCTCTCTCTCTCCCTCTCTCTCTCCCTCTCTCTCTCTCTGTGTTTCTCTCTCTCCCTGTCCATGTCTCCTTTTCCCTCTCGCGCTTTTATAATTATAGCCGATACACGAAGAGGGATGCGTGAACGTTGGGCGCGTGCTTGATATACCAAAGGAGTGAGAACGAGAACGCGAGAAAGAGAGGGTTGAGCAGCAGTAGGTAAGTGCGGTGGTCGTTGCGCGCGGTTTCGCCAGTTACTCTAATTGAGCCTAAACTGGTCCACTAATTACGACTGAACACACGCGGGTTGAGCCGTATACGCGTCCCATCAACTTCAACCTTTACGCGTCTCATGACAATCGTTTGCGTTTTATCCGTAATTCACTCGGTAGAATCCGATGACCGAATGTTTCATCAACTATCGCATGATCCATTTCCTGCAAACGATGCCTCTGTACTATTCATTCCTAATCCACATAGTGTTATCTTAAAAATAGAGCGTTGCGGTGCGACAAAAACATCAGAATCTCCGAGCCATCACCGGAAATCGATAGACTCGAGGGACTCGAAATAAAGATCGAAAATGCGGAAAGGCTCAGAGAGGCGAAGGGGGGGGGGCGAAGTACCTAAAAGAAGGAGATGGGGAAGAAGGGTGGGGTATGTGAGTGAAGCAAGCTACGAGGATATTCCCCGAGCGAAGAAGGATACGAGTCTCTTCGCTGGATCTTTTCTTGCAAAGGCATGAGACCATTGGCAAACCGTTGCGTTGGTCGAGAGGGGAGAGGGGAGAGGGGATGAGACGAAGCAGCCTAGGCTACACGAAGGTGGCCACAAAAGGCCTTCGCTCGAGCTCGAGCTCACCTCGGTATATATATATATTCCGTAGCATATAGCTCCTTTTGATCCTCGATCCTCGACGCCCGGGGTTGATTTATGAGCAGAGGAATGTTTTTGCCGTGGTGGGGGGATCGAGCATGCGCATAACCTTTCGAAACGTTTTGGGTATACGGCCGATCTATCGGAGTGGTGTAGAGACTTACTATACGGGATGTTCTCGTGCTCCGATACCCCCACCCCTAAAATTTTCTTCCACGTCGTTGAAGAGAGAGAGAGAGAAAGGGAGAACGAGCGAACAAGGGGAGAGGGAGAAAGAGAGAGAGAGAGAGAGAGAGAGAAGGACGAGAGCCTGGCAAAGCAGCCTCCCTCTACGACTCTCGGTTGTCCACTCAGTTATTAAAACCGAGGCGACACGCTCGCCAACCAGCAATTATCTGGCGAACGCCCGTGGCCGCGCATATACCTACAACGACGCGTATCAACGAAGTAGACGTATTAACGATATATGTATGAAAAACAAAAAGAAATCGACAGTGTATGTGTATTCGTGTGTTATCAATCTGCGTTTTAACCTCCCCTCCCCCTGCCCCACCCGCCGCAACACGCCACTTGCGCATCGGCAAATTGGCACCGGTGCCAAAGTTTGTTAAATTAATTATCGTCACATCGTTCCGATGAACAGGAACAAAGTTAATAAATTAATTGAGGCAGAATAAATACCAGTGAAATCGATCGAGGATACTTCGTAGACTTTTTCGTTGTCGATCGACGTCGAAATCCAGTTGATCGAAAATCGACCGATCATCAATTTCCAACCCCGTCAACGAGGATAGTCACTCAAGGAGTGTGAAGTGATGGCACAAGTGATGCAGTATCAGCAGGTCCGCATACAAATTTCTATACGCATACGCTTCGATAATTTAACTTTGGGACGAACGTGGTGTTTTTCGTGTGTGAATTATAGTAATCACGAAACGTAGAGAGAGAGAGAGAGAGAGAGAGAGAGAGAGAGAGAGATAGAGAGAGAGGGTTTGTGGCGCGTTATTATTATACACGTCAACGCGCGGTCAAGGGGAACTTGAGACGTTCGACCGATATATTAGACGTTTCAGCCTCGCTGAAAAATACTGGGGATAATTTCCGTTGTTTTTTTCTTTACTCCGCGCTTTTTAAATTGAAACATTAGCTTGTCTCATTCGCATGATATAAATTGTGTTCGTAGTTAAACCCGTGCCACGTGATTCGGTGAGAGCCATGCTGTTACTCGAGTAAAAGTTTGAAAATATTGCGTCTCTTACGATAATTAAAGTCGATTCGAGTAAAAAAAAATCCGTTTTTAAATACGAGTATCGAATTAATCGGTGAATCAATTATGGATCTTGATGGAATTGTTGATTCGTGATCGTTGACTAATCGTGAAATATTTTGCTGTTAATAATTTTCAGATGTGCGTGCCGACGATGTCACCAATGGCGGGAATGACACCGATGTCCGGTCTGTCGATGCCGTCGATGCATCAGCATCACGCGATGGATTACGGCGGTGGCGCAGCAGCGGCGGCCGCAGCGGCCCATTACCATCACGCGTACAACGGTCCAACGTCGTTGGCTTCTCATCATCCCCATCACCCTCATCATCATCATCATCAGACTCATCATTCTCATCATCCCCATCACACTCACCATCATCTCCAAAGCGCGGTCCAATCATCCCCCTCCACGTCGAGTTACTGGTTTCCCGGTTCGACGACCAACGCGAGCCACATGAGTCAAATTCCCGAACCGCTGACACCACCGGCTTACACGATGCCCTCGAGCACAACGGCGGCGTCCTGGACGAGCCATGCGACCCACCCGAGCCAACACCAGTCGCAGATAACGCCCTTACCGACGATACAACACTATTCCCTCCCACCGAGTCCACCGGAACTTCCGGCGAGTCCTCAAGGTCACACGAGTCCCTATCAATGGCCGCTTACCCCACCGTCGGATCATTTACTCGCGGCTGCGGCGGCGGCAGCCGCCGCGGCGGCAGCGGCCGATGACACGAAACCCGGTAGAAAATGCACGAGATGTCGTTGTCCGAATTGTCAGATAGACGGTGGCAATCAGCTCGGTATCGACGGAAAACGTCAGCACATTTGTCACGTACCAGGCTGCGGCAAGGTTTACGGAAAAACTTCGCATCTCAAGGCTCATCTTCGCTGGCACACCGGGGAAAGACCGTTCGTTTGCAACTGGCTGCTATGCGGCAAACGTTTCACGAGGAGCGACGAACTTCAACGTCATTTGCGCATTCACACGGGCGAAAAGAGGTTCGCGTGTCCTTCGTGCGGCAAGAGATTCATGAGGAGCGATCATCTCACGAAACACGTCAAGACCCACGAGAATCAAAAGTGTAAGGGAACGAAAAAAGAGGCAAATAAGGAGAACGTACCGTCGAGACAATGTCAGGACGCTGTTCATGTTGCGACCGGACAAAATCCTTACGGACCTATCGGGGTGCCGTATTCAATGGTTTAGCGAAACGTAACAAAGCTTAAGAGGATTTTTTTTAAATACGAAAAATCAATAATAATTGCGAATTGAGCAGCAGGTCTAAAACGATTGGAAATCATAATTGTACATGAAAACAATTTTGCTCTCGCTGGTAATATATTTCGTCATGGAACTAACGAGAACGTCGATTCTTATTTGTAAAAAATTGCGCGAGGATGAAGATACAAGTTTTGTTTTCAGCACATGACACGTGCCGTGAGCACATCGAGTGCGAGCTCTGCAAATAACGTCAATTATCGTTATATAAATAACGCAAAGAAAAAATCATCCCTGCCACCCCGCGAAACAAGTTCCTATACAATTTTGTATAAATATTGTAAATACATAGATGTGAATATATTTTCTGTAAATTATATTGTATCGTTACTACGCGTAATATAAATAATAAATACATGTTTTATTTGGTATAAGAAAAATAAATACAAAAATAAACACCGATGGAACGGACAGTGTTTTTAAATATTTTTTTCGAAATTTCCAGGATCGACGATAAATTTACGTCGTAAAGAAATCGGTCCGTGCGTGGTTTGGGACGAAGAAGAGAAGTGGAAGATGAGAGGCGGCGTGAAAATTCACATAATAACGAATCATCCCCTTGTCGTATATCAGATTCTCCCCGGAATCTTCCTGTCACACGATACCATCCTCTCTGCCACGCCCGCGGCTCTCTCACAATGCCGTTTCGTGTCCTCGCGCAGCACCCCTCTCGGGTCCCTGTGTACGCGACCTCCACCACCCCGAAGAAGGGCTTTTTTACCTGCAGGTATCTCGATCACGAGGAACGAATCGTGAGCACCACATATTTTTTCTTGTTCACACAATGGAACATGTTCCCATTATCAGAAGAAAAAAGAAAAAAAAATAGTAATCCCGCAAGTCCAGTTACTTATGTGTTTTCTACCCTCCGACAGTAATGACATTCAGGAATGAAACATTATACTGTAACGATCGACGAATCTACTTCGACTGTACGATTCCACGGTCTTAAGTAAAAAAAATGCTCGTTTCCTTTTCTTCTTTTAAATCCAGTCCCAAAATTCTTCGGGCAATAAGAAACGTTTCTTCGCTTTATCAATAATTGCATCGACGTCAATTAAAATCGATAAATCACGCATCGAAGAAAACCCACAATTTGCTCGTTTACACGAAGTGGATTAAGAAACAAAAAAGAAAAATGAAAAAACGTGAATGAATAAAACAAAACCTAATACGAGTACTCGGCAAATAAGCCATGCAAAATTTATTGCTAATTACTTTTCCTCGGGTACGTGCGCGATTTGTAGGTACACCGGTGAGTCGTACGAGAGGGCGATTCGTCATTCGATGCGTAGTGCGTGTAATCGCGAGAGATACGCTCGTATTCATTTCTCTCTTACTGCTTCATTCTATCTCTCTTGAGTCGAGTCGAAGGGGTTCCCCGGAGAAAGGTGGACGTTCCTGAGCTCAATCTTCGTCTCGTTCGGTTGGCGAAGCGACCGACAGATGGCGGCAGAATGAATGGAAAAAGCCATGGGGGCCCCCATTAAATGGGCGTTGCGGGCTTGCCTTGCCCCGGCAAAGATTCATGGCTGGCGCGTATATGTGTGGCAACGCTGGGTGCTGCGTGTGGTGAGCGCCTCGCTCGAATTGCAGCGGGAGAGCATGAAGTCAAGAATCTACCGAGACTCTGGTCACAGAGAAGGGTAACGAACAATTCAATAACATAAAAAACAAAACAAAAAGTAAGATTCAAAATGACGCCATTTACAGAAATCAGAAATTCTTAAGCCTCGCCGAAAATCGTCCCTGATTGAAAAAAAGAGGTTTGTGATACATTGAATTTCCTTGTGATTTATTGTGGTCAATTTCAGAGTTATGCGTAGAAATTCAAATTTTGAATAATTCGTATTTTCAAGATTTTGTTTACTCTTCTGAATGAAAAATAGAACGTTAAAATGAGTTTAAAATATCGATGATCCGAAGTAGGTACATACCTATAATTTTTGTCAAGTCATTCGGATTCGCCGTCGAACAATTAATATCAAATTAACCAACGAAATCGGCCGACGAAATTACTCAGTAAATGCAACAAATTTCGGACTTGGTAATAACATATGCAATTTGTATCGGTCATTAATTAATAATACGTACTCAATGTTTCACCAGACACAATAAATAAATAAATATGGTTTATTCGAAATATGCGTAACGCTTTTCTCTTCGCGGTGAATGGGCCGCGGTGTACTACGCATGCGACGGAGAGAACAGGTGATAACATTGATACACTCGCGCGCGTTCACGGACGGACGCACGCTTGTACGCACGGCCCAGCGAGTGAAGAGGAGAGAGAGAGAGAGAGAGAGAGAGAGAGAGAGAGAGAGAGAGAGAGAGAGAGAGAGAGAGCGCGTGCGAGAGGCCCTCGCAACCGCAGTAGAAGCTCGCGCGTTTGGTCAGAGCGAGAGAGGAGGTAACTCCGCCGTGGCAGCGCGGAGTGACGGAGAGTCGCGCGCGAGCTCAGCGGGCAGCGCAAAAGCTACAGGAGGAGAGAAAAGAGGTGGAGGTGGAGGAGGCGAAAAGAGAGAAGGAGGTGGAGGTGTGCGGTACGTTCGGGGTGCCGGCTGGATAAGACCGGGGTGGGGTGGCGCCACGGCAATTCCAGACTCGCGTTCAAACCAAGTACACGAGGAACGGGCGAGAAACGCCAGCCGCGCGGCAAACACGATCGGCTACCGCGTCCAGAGCAGCGAGCCAAGAGCTCCTCTGCCCTCTCTCCGCGTGTGTTCGTTCGTTCTCTCTCCAGCCGTCGCCGCGAACGTCAAAAAGTATTTGCTCGCAGTCTTTCTGCAAAAGAGTTAACCGCACGATATCGCGACAGTGTGCAGCGTTCTGTGTTTACTCATAATATTAACGCGAAATTTGCTCAAAATTATGTATAACCCGTAGATACTGCGACAACGACAACGCTGAACAAGGGTGGTCTAAACAACCCGTGGAAATAACAAAACGTTTCAATTTACTTTCGTCTCGAGGTGCGTAAAAATAAAAATCTCAAGATTTCCTTGTGCCAACGTCTGACGAACGAGTAAATAAAGTCAGCGGTCTCGAACAGATTGTAATAAAACAAAATGTTGAATACGAGGGGCTGAAAACGTCGGAACGAGACAACAGTGGGGTTGAATTGGATAGAGACAAGACGGAAAGTATACCGGAAGTGGTGGTGGCGTTGGTGGTACACTCGCCACGCGTGCTGGCATCCGCGTCTCCAATCTGCCGAATCTACTTTTATTACGTACCTATATACGCAACTGACGAGTTTGTGTAGAGACGGCATTCATCGAAAACCGGAAAGAAAGGAGGCTCCGTGAGAGAGATTCGCCCAGAGCCCGTATTCGGGAGTTGGAAACCGCGAATGCCCTGATTCGCCGAGGCTTCTTCGCTGGTCGTCTGGTGGAGAGCGCGGGCGCACACACGCGAACACACACACGGAAAGTGGCACCTGCGCCCCTGTCTGGAATCTCCGATACTTATAGAACTATACACATATAGATATACACGTGCAACTATATCTTCTTCTCGACACTGCCACCGAACGTTCTGCACGTAACGAACGAGAAAGGAGTTGGAAAAAAAAGGTAGAGAAAGAAACTCGACCGGTGAGAAAAGAGGAGGTGGGGCAGAGGGAGGGCGGGGGGGTTTGGTTTGAGACGAGAATCGTCGGGACGAAGACGGGCGAGAGAAAGAGAACGAGCTCTCTCTCCGGATCACTCCGAGCATCCTGCAGACGTCCGGTTCGGGGTACGCGTCATCTCTTTCTCTTTCTCGCGTATCTCTTTCTCTCTCTCTCTCTCTCTCTCTCTCTCTCTCTCTCTCTCTCTCTCTCTCTCTCGCTCTCTTTCACACACTCACTCCTTCACTCTTTCTTCCTCTCTCTGCTGTATAATATGGTGGGAGGTGGATAATTCCCTCGTGGGGCTCTCCCCGTCCTGTCCCAACCGAGACTCATCGATTCGTCTTGCAGTCCACGTGTTCGCGGTACTCCATACAGCCCCGTTCCAAGGGCTTTCGAAATTTTTGTTATTTTCTTATTTCGATTCTTCTTTCGCAAAATTTTCTTTCCGTTTGACGTAGAACAAATTTTGTCGCGAGTTCGTGATACGCGATATACGGTAAGAAAAGTGTGTTTTTTTTGCTCTTTCCGTTGTTCTTTTCTTTTATTAAATATCGTCGCGACGTTTTGTGCGCGTCGATATAAAACGGGGAAATGAACGTTGCATTGTCGATCGTTGGAGAAAATCGCGACGGAGGAACGACGACGATATAGTCGAGAAAATTGCGAAGGATATACGAGAGACGCGGAGGAGGACAGTGGGAGATCGATATCGATCTTTAACGTGAGGAAAGACGAGAAAAAAAACCGTCAAACTGGAGGCGGAGATGGGAGGCGGCAGTGGCCGCAGGGGTGCGAGTCCCACCTCACCGTTGAACAGCATAAACGTGAGTCTGTCAAACTTTCGTTACTTCTTGTTTTTGGTACTTTTTTTTATCAACGCACGTTTTTTTTTATATCTCGTTTAAAAATACACTTTTCAAATTTTTCCTATTTTTTAAAATTCTTCCCGTTTCGCTAACCTTTTGACGGCAAACGTGAAACATTGGGCGATAAATTATGTCGAATCGAGTTTCATTAGCGAGATGTTTTATATACATACCTCGAGCATCAAAACAATATATATATTTCCTATCGTACATTTTCGAAGCGGCGCCGAGAGTCCAAAAGCCGAAGAGTTAGTTCGGTCGTAGCTCAAGTAGGGGTTGGATCATAAATTTACGCGGTTCCTCACAGAAGTTGTTCCTTTTGCTTTCCAATACATTATATATATATATATGTATATTTATGTATACGTTGAGATAAGGCCGGCGCGAAACGACGTAACGTCGAAACTTTGCCAGGTAAGAAGCGCCGGCACTTACGATTCTTAAGTCACTCATAGACGCGATATATGGAAAAAAAAAACAAAAAAAAACAGATCCGCTTTGTTCCACTGTGTCTTGTGGGTATTCTCGATACTCATAGCACGGGGCAAATGGACAACAGGCTCCATTTCGTTTCTCGCTCTCGTCACGCGTGCGTACCCTCGCTCGGTCTCCTCAACCTTTTCGCGTGCACTGTGGCCAAAATATAATAAACGTTACTATGTTACAACCGCCCGTTAACGCCCTCTCCTCATAGATCAAGCACACACATATACCTACGTATATATCATAACCTGGAAGGTATACCTGCCGGCATATAGAACGTTTCAGAATAGACGCGCACTGTTCTACGCTGGTTCGGCTCTCGTTCGGGACGCGTTGCCGACCACCCTCGCATCGACGCACGCGTTTTACCAAGCCTTTCGTGAACGTTCCTCTACGCGCTACAAAATATCTATATGTATATACATACGAAGAAAACGTAACAACCGAAACAAGTCTCGGGTTATATTAAGGTGGTACGAAAAGCATAGAACGCGAGAGGAGAGCGCCGTGCGCGGCTTTACAGTCGGAGCGCGCGCGCGCCCTTTCGGACACACCCCCACACAAATCTAATTAATTTATATCCCGAGAGAGGCGCCACTAGAGAGACTGTTAAGCTTTTGCCTCGTTGGACGAAGCTAGTGAGAGAATAGCACGAATGAAATAAAATAAAATAAAATAAAATAAAATAAAAATAAGAACGAAGCTAGAAAATTTAAAAAGCTTCAACGAGCGAGTTAATTGCCTCTGCTCCACCGGAGTCAGAGAACCGATCGCATTTGTGTACTGACCTCTCGCCGCTGAGCCGTGGAACCATTTCTCTCTATTGCGGCTCGTACTCTTCTTCTATCATCCCCGTGGCAGACAGTTTTGCTTCCCTTCAAATTTGCCTTACCAAATGGCGAATCCCTCGATATTAAACCCAGGACTCATCTCGTAAGTCTCTCTCTCTCTCTCTCTCTCTCGGTTCTTGGCCGGCCCGACGATTCGATTATTCCTCACACTTCGAAACCGAT